>CM059437.1:41524823-41755101 GCA_030390025.1 Squalus acanthias | reverse complement strand
ACCCGCCCGTGATAGACCCCGCCCGTTATACACCCGCCCATTATACACCCGCCCGTAATACACCCAGCCCGTTATACACCTGCCCGTTATACAACCCGCCCGTTATACGCCCGCCCGTTATACACCCGCCCGTTATACACCCCGCCCATTATACACCCGCCCATAATACACCCCGCCCGTTATACACCCGCCCATTAAACACCTGCCCGTTATACAACCCGCCCGTGATAGACCCCGCCCGTAATACACCCCGCCCGTTATACACCCCGCCCGTTATACACACGCCCATTAAACACCTGCCCGTTATACACCCCGCCCGTTATACACCCCGCCCGTTTACACCCGCCCATTAAACAACTGCCCGTTATACAACCCGCCCGTGATAGACACCGCCCGTAATACAGCCCGCCCGTTACACACCCGCCCATTAAACACCTGCCCGTTATGCAACCCGCCCGTGATAGACCCCGCCCGTAATACACCCCGCCCGTTATACACCCGCCCGTTATACACCTGCCCGTTATACATCCCGCCCGATATACGCCCGCCCGTTATACACCCACCTGTTATACACCACGCCCGTTATACACCCCGCCCGTTATACACCACGCCCGTTATACACCCCGCCCGTTATACACTGCCCGTTATACACCCGCCCGTTATACACCCGCCAGTCATATACCCGCCTGTTAAACACCCGCTCGTTATACACCCGCCCGTTATACACCCGTCCGTTATAAACCCCGCCCGTTATACTCACGCCCGTTATACACCCTGCCCGTTATACACCCACAAGTTATATACCCGCTCGTTATACACCCGCCCGTTATACACCCCACCCGTTATACACCCGTCCGATATAAACCCCGCCTGTTATACTCACGCCCGTTATACACCCCGCCCGTTATACACCCACCCGTAATACACATGCCCGTTAAACACACGCCCATTATACACCCGCCCATTAAACACCTGCCCGTATACACCCCACCCGTTATACACCCGCCCGTTATACACCCGCCCGTTACACACCCCGCCCGTTATACACCCGCCCATTATACACCTGCCCATTAAACACTTGCCCATTATATACACGCCCGTTATACACCCGCCCATTATACACCCCGCCCGTATACACCCGCCTGTTATACACTCCGCCCGTTATACACCCCGCCCGTTATACACTCCGCCCGTTATACACCCCGCCCGTTATACACCCGCCCGTTATACACCCCGCCCGTTATACACCCGCCCGTTATACACCCGACCGTTATACACCCGACCGTTATACACCCCGCCCGTTATACACCCGCCCGTTATACACTCCGCCCGTTATACACCCCGCCCGTTATACACCCGCACGTTATACACCCGACCGTTATACACCCCGCCCGTTATACACCCGCCCGTTACACACCCCGCCCGTTATACACCCGCCCGTTACACACCTTGCCCGTTATACACCCGCCCGTTACACACCTTGCCCGTTATACACCCGCCCGTTACACACCTTGCCCGTTATACACCCGCCCGTTACACACCCCGCCCGTTATACAGCCGTCCGTTACACACTTTGCCCGTTATACACCCACCCATTACACACCTCGCCCGTTATACACCACGCCCATTATACACCCGCCCTTTATACACCCCGCCCGTTATACACCCCGCCCGTTATACACCAGCCCATTATACACACCACCCATTATACATATACACCCCGCCCATTATACACCCCGCCCGTTATACACCTGCCCATTATACACCCCGCCCATTATACACCTGCCCATTATACACACCGCCCCTTATACACCCCGCCCTTTATACACCCCGCCCTTTATAAACCCGCCCGTTAAACACCCGCCCGTTATACACCCTGCCCGTTATACACCTGCCCGTTATACACCCGCCTGTGATACACCCACCCGTTTTCCACCCACCCATTATACACCCGCCCGTTATACACCCGCCCGTTGTACACCCTGCCCATTATACACCCTGCCCGTTATACACCTGCCCGTTATACACCCGCCCGTTATACACCCAACCGTTATACACCCGCCTGTTATACACCCGCCCATTATACACCCGTCCGTTATACACCCGCCCGTGATAGACCCCGCCCGTTATACACCCGCCCATTATACACCCGCCCGTAATACACCCAGCCCGTTATACACCTGCCCGTTATACAACCCGCCCGTTATACGCCCGCCCATTATACACCCGCCCGTAATACACCCCGCCCGTTATACACCCCGCCCGTTATACACCCCGCCCGTTATACACCCGCCCATTAAACACCTGCCCGTTATACAACCCGCCCGTGATAGACCCCGCCCGTTATACACCCCGCCCGTTATACACTCGCCCATTAAACACCTGCCCGTTATACACCCCGCCCGTGATAGACCCCGCCCGTAATACACCCCGCCCGTTATACACCCCGCCTGTTATACACACGCCCATTAAACACCTGCCCGTTATACACCCCGCCCGTTATACACCCCGCCCGTTTACACCCGCCCATTAAACCACTGCCCGTTATACAACCCGCCCGTGATAGACACCGCCCGTAATACAGCCCGCCCGTTACACACCCGCCCATTAAACACCTGCCCGTTATGCAACACGCCCGTGATAGACCCCGCCCATAATACACCCCGCCCGTTATACACCCGCCCGTTATACACCAGCCCGTTATACATCCCGCCCGATATACGCCCGCCCGTTATACACCCGCCGGTTATACACACGCCCTTTATACACACGCCCGTTATACACCCCGCCTGTTATACACCCGCCCATTAAACACCTGCCCGTTATACACCCCGCCCGTTATACACCCCGCCCGTTTACACCCGCCCATTAAACAACTGCCCGTTATGCACCCCGCCCGTAATACACCCCGCCCGTTATACACCCCGCCCGTGATAGACCCCGCCCGTAATACACCTCGCCCGTTATACACCCGCCCGTTATACACCTGCCCGTTATACAACCCGCCCGATATACGCCCGCCCGTTATACACCCGCCCGTTATACACCTGCCCGTTATACACCCCGCCCGTGATAGACCCGCCCGTTATACACACGCCCTTTATACACACGCCCGTTATACACCCCGCCCGTTATACACCCCGCCCGTTATACACCCCGCCCGTTATACACACGGCCATTAAACACCTGCCCGTTATACACCCCGCCCGTTATACACCCCGCCCGTTTACACCCGCCCATTAAACAACTGCCCGTTATACAACCCGCCCGTGATAGACACCGCCCGTAATATAGCCCGCCTGTTACACACCCGCCCATTAAACACCTGCCCGTTATACAACCCGCCCGTGATAGACCCCGCCCGTAATACACCCCGCCCGTTATACACCTGCCCGTTATACATCCCGCCCGATATACGCCCGCCCGTTATACACCCGCCGGTTATACACACGCGCTTTATACACACGCCCGTTATACACCCCGCCCGTTATACACACGCCCATTAAACACCTGCCCGTTATACACCCGCCCGTTATACACCCCGCCCGTTATAAACCCGCCCGTAATACACACCGCCCGTTATACAACACGCCCGTTATACAACCCGCCCGTTATACACCTGCCCGTTATACACCTGCCCGTTATACACCCCGACCGTTATACACCCCGCCCGTTTACACCCGCCCATTAAACACCTGCCCGTTATACACCCCGCCCGTTATACACCCGCCCGTTATACACCCGCCCGTTATACACCCGCCCGTTATACACCCGCCCGTTATACACCCGCCCGTTATACACCCGCCCGTTATACACCCGCCCGTTATACACCTGCCCGTTATACACCCGCCCGTTATACACCCGCCCGTTACACACCCTGCCCGTTATACACCTGCACGTTATACACCCCGCCCATTATACACCTGCACGTTATACACCCGCCCGTTATACACATGTCCGTTATACACCCGCATGTTATACACCCGACCGTTATACACCCGCCCATTATACACCCCGCCCGTTATACACCCGCCCGTTACACACCCCGCCCATTATACACCCGCCCATGAGACACCCGCCCGTTACACACCCCTCCCGTTATACACCCGCCCGTTACACACCCCGCAAGTTATACACCCGCCTGTTATACACCCGCCCGTTACACACCCCGCCCGTTATACACCCGCCTGTTCTTCACCCGCCCGTTACACACCCCGCCCGTTAGACACCTGCCCGTTATACACCCGCCTGTTATACACCCACCTGTTATAAACCCGCCCGTTATACACCCGGCTGTTATACACCCGCCCGTTATACACCCCGTCCATTATACACCCCGCCCGTTATATACTCCGTCCGTTACACACCCCGCCTGTTATACACCCCGCCCGTTATACACCACGCCCATTATACACCCCGCCCGTTATACAACCCGCCCGTTATACACTACGCCCGTTATACACCCCGCCTGTTATACACCCGCCCGTTACACACCCCGCCCATTATACACCCGCCCGTTATACACCCCGCACGTTATACACCCGCCCGTAATACACACCGCCCGTTATACAACCCGCCCGTTATACACCCGCCCATTAAACACCTGCCCGTTATACACCTGCCCGTTATACACCCCGCCCATTATAAACCCTGCCCGTTATACATCCACCAATTATACAACACGCCCGTTATACAACCCGTCCGTTATACACCTGCCCGTTATACACCCGCCCGTTATACACCCCGCCCGTTATACACCCGCCCGTTATACACCCCGCCCATTATAAACCCTGCCCGTTATACATCCACCAATTATACAACACGCCCGTTATACAACCCGCCCATTATACACCCGCCCGTTATACACCCATCCGTTATACACCCCGCCCGTTATACACCCGCCCGTTATACACCCGCCCGTTATACAACCTGCCCGTTATACACCTGCACGTTATACACCCTGCCCGTTATACACCCGCCCGTTATACACATGCCCGTTATACACCCGCATGTTATACACCCGACCGTTATACACCCGCCCATTATACACCCCGCCCATTATACACCCGCCCGTTACACACTCCGCCCGTTATACACCCGCCTGTTATACACCCGCCCGTTACACACCCCGCCCGTTAGACAACTGCCTGTTATACACCCGCCTGTTATACTCCCACCTGTTATAAACCCGCCCGTTATACACCCGGCTGTTATACACCCGCCCGTTATACACCCCGCCCATTATACACCCCGCCCGTTATATACTCCGTCCGTTACACACCCCGCCTGTTATACACCCCGCCCGTTATACACCCCGCCCATTATACACCCCGCCCGTTATACAACCCGCCCGTTATACACCCCGCCCATTATACACCCCGCCTGTTATACACCCGCCCGTTACACACCCCGCCCATTTTACACCCGCCCGTTATACACCCGCCCGTTACACACCCCGCCCGTTATACACCCGCCCGTTACACACCCCGCCCATTATACACCCGCCCATTATACACCCGCCCGTTACACACCCCGCCCGTGATACACCCGCCCATTATACACCCCGCCCGTTATACACCCGCCCATTATACACCCCGCCCGTTATACACCAGCCCGTTATACAACCGTCCGTTACACACCCCGCCCGTTATACACCCGCCAGTTATAAACCCGCCCGTTATAAACCCGCCTGTTATAAACACGCCTGTTATACACCCCGCCCGTTATACACCCCGCCCGTTATACACCCGCCTGTTATACACCCCGCCCGTTATACACGCCGCCCGTTATACACCTGCCCATTATACACTCCGCCCGTTATACACCCGCCCGTTATACACCCGCCCGTTATACACCCCGCCCGTTATACACCCACCCGTTGACGTAAGAAAACTACTAGGCACTTGGTCTAAGCGTTAAACAAAGCTTTAATCAACTGTTTTTCAACATGGAGATCCAGTTGTGTCCTTCACTAGTTCCTGTTGAGTAATGTCCTGAGCAAGCTGGGCCCATGCCCGAGAATTTATACTCTCCCTGGACAGCGCCACCAGCAGGCCGCCCAGTATTATTTCATACATGAATGACAAGATTCATGTCACCCGTTATACACCCCACCCGTTATACACCCGCCCATTATATTCCCGCCCGTTATAAACCCGCCAGTTATACACCCGCCTGTTATACACCTGCCCGTTATACACCCGCCTGTTATACACCCCGCCCGTTATACACCCCACCTGTTATACTCTCACCCGTTATACACCCCGCCCATTATACACACCGCCCGAAATACACACCGCCCGTTATACACCCCGCCTGTTATACACCCGCCCATTATACACCCACCTGTTATACACCCCGCCCGTAATACACCCGCCCGTTATACATCGGCCCGTTATACACCCGCCCGTTATACACCAGCCCGTTATACACCAGCCCGTTATACACCAGCCCTTTATACACCCACCCGTGATACACCCGCCCGTTATACACTCCGCCCTTTATACACCCCGCCCATTATACACCCGCCCTTTATACACCCACCCGTTATACACCCGCCCGTTATACACCCCGCCCTTTATACACCCCGCCCATTATACACCCGCCCGTTATACACATCCCCGTTACACACCCACCCGTTACAGACCCCGCCTGTTATACTCTCGCCCGTTATACACCCCGCCCGTTATACACCCTGCCCGTTATACACCCCGCCCATAATACATCCGCCCATTATACACCCACCTGATATACACCCTGCCCGTTATACACCCGCCCGTTATACACCCGCCCGTTATACACCCACCCATTTTACACCAGCCCGTTATACACCCGCCCGTTATACACCCGCCCGTTATACACCAGCCCATTATACACCCGCCCGTTATACACCGGCCCGTTACACACCCCGCCCGTTATACACCCGCCCATTATAAACCCGCCCGTTATACACCCGCCCATTATACACCCCGCCCGTTATACACCAGCCCGTTACACACCCCGCCCGTTACACACCCCGCCCGTTATACACCCGCCCGTTACACACCCCGCCCGTTATACACCCGCCCGTTACACACCCCGCCCGTTATACACCCGCCCTTTATAAACCCGCCTGTTATACACCCCGCGCGTTATGCACCCCGCCCGTTATAAACCCGCCTGTTATAAACACGCCTGTTATACACCCGCCCGTTATACACCCCGCCCGTTATACACCCGCCTGTTATACACCCCGCCCGTTATACACGCCGCCCATTATACGCCCGCCCGTTATATACCCGCCCGTTATACACCCCGCCCGTTATACACCCGCCCGTTATACACCCGCCCGTTATACAACCTGCCTGTTATACACCCGCCCGTTATACACCCGCCCATTATACACCCGCCCGTTATACACCCTGCACGTTATACACCCCGTCCATTATACACCTGCATGTTATACACCCGCCCGTTATACACCCGCCCATTATACACCCCGCCCGTTATACACCCGCCCGTTACACACCTCGCCCATTATACACCCGCCCGTGAGACACCCGCCCGTTACACACCCCTCTCGTTATACACCCGCCCGTTACACACCCCGCCCATTATACACCCGCCCGTTACACACCCCGCCCGTTATACACCCGCCCATTATACACCCGCCCGTTACACACCCCGCCCGTGATACACCCGCCCATTATACACCCCGCCCGTTATACACCCGCCCGTTATACACCCCGCCCGTTATAGACCCGCCCGTTATACACCCGCCCATTATACACCCCGCTCGTTATACACCAGCCCGTTATACAACCGCCCGTCACACACCCCGCCCGTTATACACCCGCCAGTTATAAACCCGCCCGTTATATACCCGCCTATTATACACCCGCCCATTATACACCCCGCCTGTTATAAACCCGCCTGTTATAAACACGCCTGTTATACACCCCGCCCGTTAAACACCCCGCCCGTTATACACCCGCCTGTTATACACCCCGCCCGTTATACACGCCGCCCGTTATACACCTGCCCATTATACACTCCGCCCGTTATACACCCGCCCGTTATACACCCGCCTGTTATACACCCCGCCCATTATACACCCCACCTGTTATACTGTCACCCGTTATACACCCCGCCCATTATACACACCGCCTGAAATACACCCGCCCGTTATACGCCCCACCTGTTATACTCTCACCCGTTATACACCCCGCCCATTATACACACCGCCCGAAATACACCCGCCCGTTATACACCCCGCCTGTTATACACCCGCCCATTATACACCCACCTGTTATACACCCCGCCCGTAATACACCCGCCCGTTATACACCGGCCCGTTATACACCCGCCCGTTATACACCAGCCCGTTATACACCAACCCTTTATACACCCACCCGTTATACACCCGCCCGTTATACACTCCGCCCTTTATACACCCCGCCCTTTATACACACGCCCATTATATACCCCCCCGTTACACACCCACCCGTTATACACCCCGCCTGTTATACTCTCGCCCGTTATACACCCGCCCATTATACACACCGCCCGTTATACACCCGCCCGTTATACACCCCGCCTGTTATACATCCGTCCATTATACACCCACCTGTTATACACCCCGCCTGTTATACTCTCGCCCGTTATACACCCACCCATTATAGACCCCGCCTGTTATACTCTCGCCCGTTATACACCACGCCTGTTATACACCCGCCCGTTATACACCCCTCCCATTGTACACCCCGCCCATTATACACCCCGCCCGTTATACACCCCGCCCGTTATACACCCCGCCTGTTATACATCCGCCCATTATACACCCACCTGTTATACACCCCGCCCGTTATACACCCGCCCGTTATACACAGGCCCGTTATACACCCGCCCTTTATACACCCACCCGTTATACACCCGCCCGTTATACACCCCGCCCTTTATACACCCCGCCCATTATACACCCGCCCGTTATACACATCCCCGTTACACACCCACCCGTTACAGACCCCGCCTGTTATACACCCGCCCGTTATACATCCGCCCGTTATACACCCGCCCGTTATACACCCCGCCCGTTACATACCCCGCCCGTTATACACCCGCGCGTTATACATCCACCCGTTATACACCCGCCCATTATACACCCCGCCCGTTATACACCAGCCCGTTATACACCCGCCCGTTATACACCAGCCCGTTATACACCCCGCCCGTTATACACCAGCCCGTTATACACCCGCCCGTTATACACCAGCCCGTTATACACCCGCCCATTACACACCCGGCCCTTTATACACCCGCCCGTTATAAACCCGCCCGTTATATACCCGCCTGTTATACACCCGCCCGTTATACACCCCGCCCGTTATATACCCGCCTGTTATACACCCGCCCGTTATACACATGCCCGTTATACACCCTGCACGTTATACACCCGCCCGTTATACACATGCCCGTTATACACCCCGCCCGTTATACACCTGACCGTTATACACCCGCCCATTATACACCCCGCCCGTTATACACCCGCCCGTTACACACCTCGCCCATTATACACCCGCCCGTGAGACACCCGCCCGTTACACACCCCTCCCATTATACACCCGCCCGTTACACACCCCGCCCGTTATACACCCGCCTGTTATACACCCGCCCGTTACACACCCCGCCCGTTAGTCACCTGCCTGTTATACACCCACCTGTTATACACCCACCTGTTATAAACCCGCCCGTTATACACCCGGCTGTTATACACCCGCCCGTTATACACCCCGCCCATTATACACCCCGCCCGTTATACACTCCGTCCGTTACACTCCCCGCCTGTTATACACCCGCACTTTATACACCCGCCCGTTACACACCCCGCCCGTTATACACCCGCCCGTTACACACCCCGCCCGTTATACACCCGCCCATTATACACCCGCCCGTTACACACCCCGCCCGTGATACACCCGCCCATTATACACACCCCGCCCGTTATACACCCGCCCGTTATAAACCCGCCCGTTATACACCCGCCCATTATACACCCCGCCCGTTATACACCAGCCCGTTATACAACCGCCCGTTACACACCCCGCCCGTTATACACCCGCCCGTTACACACCCCGCCCGTTATACACCCGCCTGTTATACACCCCGCCCGTTATACACCCACCCGTTGACGTAAGAAAACTACTAGGCACTTGGTCTAAGCGTTAAACAAAGCTTTAATCAACTGTTTTTCAACATGGAGATCCAGCTGTGTCCTTCGTTAGTTCCTGTTGAGTAATGTCCTGAGCAAGCTGGGCCCATGCCCGAGAAAGTATACTCTCCCTGGACAGCGCCACCAGCAGGCCGCCCAGTATTAGAAACATAGACATAGAAAATAGGTACAGGAGTAGACCATTCGGTCCTTCGAGCCTGCACCGCCATTCAATGCGTTCATGGCTGAACATGCTACCTCAGTACCCCATTCCTGCTTTCTCGTCATACCCCTTGATCTCCTTAGTTGTGAGTGTTATATCTAACTCCCTTTTGAATATATTTAGCGAACTGGCCTCAACAACCTTCTGTGGAAGAGAATTCCATAGATTCACCACTCTCTGGGTGAAGAAGTTCCTCCTCAGCTCAGTCCTAAATGGCTTCCCCTTAATCCTTAGACTGTGACCCCTGGTTCTAGTTTTCCCTACCATTGGGAACATTCTGCCCGCATCTAATTTGTCTAAACCAGTCAGGATTTTAAATGTCTCTATAAGATCCCCCCTCATTCTTCTGAACTCCAGAGGATACAAGTTCAGTTGACCCAATCTTTCTTGATATGTCAGTCCGGCCATCCCAGGAATCAATCTAGTGAACCTTCGCTGCACTCCCTCAATAGCAAGAATGTCCTTCCTTAAGTTAGGAGACCAAAACTGCGCACAATACTCCAGGTGTGGCCTCACCAAGGCCCTGTACAACTGCAGCATCACCTCCCTACTCCTGTACTCAAATCCCCTTGCTATGAAGGCCATCATTCCGTTTGCTTTCTTGACTGCCTGCTGCACTTGCATTCCCACCTTCAGTGACTGATGTACCATGACGCCCAGGTCTCGTTGCACGTCCCCTTTCCCTAATCTGCCACCATTCAGGTAATAGTCCGCCTCTCTATTTTTACCACCAAAGTGGATAACCTCACATTTATCCACATTGTACTTCATCTGCCATACATTTGCCCATTCACCCAACCTGTCCAAGTCACTCTGTAGCCTCCTAGCATCCTCCTCATTGTTCACACTGCCTCCCAATTTAGTGTCATCCGCAAATTTGGAGATATTACATTTAATCCCTTCGTCCAAATCATTAATATATAATGTAAACAGCTGGGGTCCCAGCACCGAACCCTGCGGTACCCCGCTGGTCACTGCCTGCCATTCTGAAAAGTATCCATTTACTCCTACTCTTTGTTTCCTGTGTGCCAACCAGTTCTCAATCCACGTCAACACATTACCCCCAATCCCATGTGCTTTAACTTTGCTCACCAATCTCTTGTGTGGGACCTTGTCGAAGGCCTTCTGAAAGTCCAAATACACCACATCTACTGGTTCCCCCCTGTCCACCCTATTGGAAACATCCTCAAAAAATTCCAGAAGATTTGTCAAGCATGATTTCCCTTTCACAAATCCATGCTGACTTGGACCTATCATGTCACCACTTTCCAAATGGTCTGTTATGACATCTTTAATAATTGCTTCCATCATTTTACCCACGACCGATGTCAGGCTGACCGGTCTATAATTCCCTGCTTTCTCCCTCCCTCCTTTTTTAAAAAGAGGGGTTACATTGGCCACTCTCCACTCCATCGGAACTGATCCAGAGTCTAAGGAATGTTGGAAAATGATCGTCAATGCATCCACTATTTCCAAGGCCACCTCCTTAAGTACTCTGGGATGCAGACCATCAGGCCCCGGGGATTTTTCAGCCTTCAGTCCCATCAATTTCCCCAATACCTTTTCCCGACTAATAAGGATTTCCCTCAGCTCCTCCCTCTTACCAGATCCTCTGACCCCTTTTATTTCCGGCAGGTTGTGTGTGTCCTCCACAGTAAACACCGAACCAAAGTACTTGTTCAATTGATCTGCCATTTCCTTGTTCCCCATTACGACTTCCCCTGTTTCCGACTGCAGGGGACCTACGTTTGTTTTTACTAACCTCTTTCTTTTTACATATTTATAGAAGCTTTTGCAGTCCATTTTAATGTTCTCTGCAAGCTTCCTTTCATATTTTATTTTCCCTGCCCTAATCAAACCCTTCGTCCTCCTCTGCTGAGTTTTGAAGTTCTCCCAGTCCCCGGGTTTGCTGCTACTTCTGGCCAATTTGTATGCAACTTCCTTGGTTTTAATACTATCCCTGATTTCCCTTGTTAGCCATGGTTGAGCCACCTTCCCTTTTTTATTTTTACGCCAGACCGGGATGTACAATTGTTGTAGTTCATCCATGCGATCTCTAAATGTCTACCATTGCCCTTCCACTGATAGCCCCTTAAATATCGCTTGCCAATTTAACCTCGCCAATTCACGCCTCATACCCTCAAAGTTGCCCTTATTTAAGTTCTGGACCATGGTCTCTGACTTAACTGTTTCCTTCTCCATCCTAATGTAGAACTCCACCATACTATGGTCACTCTTCCCCAGGGGGCCTCGTACCACAAGATTGCTGATTAGTCCCTCCTCATTACACAACACCCAGTCCAGGATGGCCTCCCCTCGAGTTGGTTCCTCAACATATTGGTTTAGGAAACCATCCCTTAAACACTCCAGGAAATCCTCCTCCACAAGATTCATGTCACCCGTTATACACCCCACCCGTTATACACCCCGCCCATTATACACCCCGCCCATTATACACCCGCCCGTTATACACTCGCCCGTTATACACCCGCCTGTTATACACCCCGCCCGTTATACACCCCGCCTGTTATACTCTCACCCGTTATACACCCCGCCCATTATACACCCCGCCCGTTATACACCCGCCCGTTATACACCCCGCCTGTTATACACCCGCCCATTATACACCCGCCCATTATACACCCCGCCCGTTATACACCAGCCCATTATACACCCGCCCGTTACATACCCCGCCCGTTATACACCCGCCCGTTACACACCCCGCCCGTTATATACCCGCCCGTTATAAACCCCCCCGTTATACACCCGCCCATTATACACCCCGCCCGTTATACACCAGCCCGTTATACACCCGCCCGTTACACACCCCGCCCGTTACACACCCCGCCCGTTATACACACCCCCGTTACACACCCACCCGTTATACACCCCGCCTGTTATACTCTCGCCCGTTATACACCCGCCTGTTATACACCCCGCCCGTTATACACCACGCCCGTTATACACCCCGCCCATTATACACCCACCTGTTATACACCCCGCCCGTTATACACCCCGCCCATTATACACCCACCTGTTATACACCCCGCCCGTTATACACCACGCCCGTTATACACCCCGCCCATTATACAGCCACCTGTTATACACCCCGCCCGTTATACACCCGCCCGTTATACACCCCGCCTGTTATACATCCGCCCATTATACACCCACCTGTTATACACCCCGCCCGTTATACACCCCGCCTGTTATACTCTCGCCCGTTATACACCAGCCCGTTATACACCAGCCCTTTATACACCCGCCCGTTATACACCCGCCCATTATACACCCCGCCCTTTATACACCCCGCCCATTATACACCCCGCCCATTATACACCCCGCCCGTTATACACCCCGCCCGTTATACTCTCACCCGTTATACACTCCGCCTGTTATACACCCCGCCCGTTATACACCCGCCCGTTATACACCCCGCCCATTATACACCCGCCCGTTATACACCCCGCCCATTATACACCCCGCCCGTTATACACCCGCCCATTATACACCCTGCCCGTTATACACCCGCCCGTTATACACCCGACCATTATACACACCGCCTGTTATACACCCCTGGGGCCATCACTCCACACACTGACCCCTGGGGAACATCACTCCACAAACTGACCCCTGGGGTCATCACTCCCATCACTGACCCCTGGGGAACTTCACTCCACACACTGACCCCTAGGGTCATCACTCCACACACTGACCCCTAGGAAACATCACTCCACACACTGACCCCTGGGGTCATCACTCCACACACTGATCCCTGGGGTCATCACTCCCATCACTGACCCCTGGGGAACATCACTCCACACACTGACCCCTGGGGAACATCACTCCCAACACTGACCCCTGGGGTCATCACTCCACACACTGACCCCTGGGGAACATCACTCCACACACTGACCCCTGAGGAACATCACTCCACACACTGACCCCTGGGGAACATCACTCCACACACTGACCCCTGGGGAACATCACTCCCAACACTGACCCCTGGGGAACATCACTCCACACACTGACCCCTGGGGAACATCACTCCACACACTGACCCCTGGGGAACATCACTCCCAACACTGACCCCTGGGGAACATCACTCCACACACTGACCCCTGGGGAACATCACTCCCAACTAATCTACAATTCCGGCAGCATCCACTGACTCTAACGCTTTGTTTATGATCTGTGACCAAATGTTCTATCCATATTACCGCATTGCCTCATTTCATCTATCTGAATATTTCTAACAAGCTTCTTGAGAGACTCCTTATTGAACACCTACTGAAATTCCATCTATCCATTCAGTCACTTCTTCAAAAAACCTCTGTTCAATTTGTCAAGAACAAAAGGGACTATCTGTGATAGGGTGGAAGGCAGGTGTGGTTCAATAGGCTGAAATGATGGGTTTAACAGGGCAGCCCTGTTTGTGGATCTTGGGAAGGAGGTAGAAGCGGGCTGTGCGAGGTTGGGGGACTATGAGGTTGACAGCCATGGAGGGAAGATCTCCAGAGGAGATGAGGTCAGTGACAGTCTTGGAAACAATAGCTTGATGTTTTGTAGTGGGGTCATGGTCCGGGTTTGATAGGAGGAGGTGTCAGAGAGTTGGCGTTCAGCCTCCGCACGGTAGAGGTCGGTTCGCCAAACAACAACAGCACCACCCTTGTCAGCCGCCTGTTCTTGCCCCACGGAACTGATCTCTTCCGATCTCGACTCTTTTTTTCTCCCCTTGTCCAGTCTCTTCCCACCTATATTCACAACTCTTCCAACGCCCTCCACCACGTTAACAGTTTCCAGTTTCCTGGCCCCAACTGTCTCCTTTTCACTATGGACGTCCAATCCCTCTACACCTCATCCCCTGCCAGGATGGCCTGAGGGCGCTCCGTTTCTTCCTTGAACAGAGGCCCAACCAGTCCCCATCCACCACCACCCTCCTCCGCCTGGGTAAACTTGTTCTCACATTGAACAATTTCTCCTTTGACTGCACTCACTTCCTCCAAATTAAAGGTGTTGCTATGGGAACCCGCATGGGCTCTAGCTTTGCCTGCCTTTTCGTGGGATATGTGGAACATTCTTTGTTCCAGTCCTACTCAGGTCCCCTCCCTCACCTCTTTTTCCGGTAAATTGATGACTGTATCGGTGCCGTTTCCTGCTCTCGCCCTGAACTAGAAAATTTCATTCACTTTGCTTCCAATTTCCACCCTTCCCTCACCTTCACATGGTCCATCTCAGACTCTTCCCTTCCCTTCCTTGACTTCTCTGTCTCCATTTCTGGGAATGGGCTATCGACAAACATCCACTATAAGCCCAATGACTCCCACAGCTACCTGGACTACACTTCCTCCCACCCCGCTTCCTGTAAGGACTCTATTCCATTCTCCATTCCATATTCCCAATTTCTCCGTCTCCGCCGCATCTGTTCTGACGAAACCACCTTCCATACTAGTGCTTCCGATATGTCTCCCTTTTTCCTCAACCCCCTCTACCATGGTTGACGGGGCCCTCGACCGTGTCTGTTCTATTTCCCGCACTTCTGCTCTGACCCTTTCCCCTCTCTCCCAGAACCACAATAGGGTTCCCCTTGTCCTCACCTTTCACCCCACCAGAATCCACATTCAACAGATCATTCTCCGCCATTTCCGCCACCTCCAGCGTGATCCCACCACCAAATGCATCTTCCCCTCCCCTCCCCTTTCAGCATTCCGAAGGGACCGCTCCCTCCGCGACACCCTGGTCCACTCCTCTATCACCCCCAACATCCCTTCCCCTTCGCCCGGCACCTTCCCGTGCAAGCGCAGGAGATGCAACACCTGCCCTTTTACCTCCTCCCTTCCCACTGTCCATGGCCCCAAACACTCCTTCCAGATGAAACAGCAATTTACTTGTACTTCTTGCAATTTAGTATACTGTATTCGTTGCTCACGATGCGGTCTCCTCTACATTGGGGAGACCAAACGCAGATTGGGTGACCGTTTGCGGAACACCTCCGTTCAGTCTGTAAGGGTGACCCCGAGCTTCCGGTCGCCTGTCACTTTAATTCTCCGCTCCACTCCCATCTCTGTCTCAGCCTCTTACACTGTTCCAATGAAACTCAACGTAAGCTCGAGGAACAGCACCTCATCTTTCGATTAGGCACTTTACAGCCTTCTGGACTCAACATTGAGTTCAACAATTTCAGATCATAACCTCGGCCCCTATTTTTTCAGGTGGCAGCAGTTGATGATTCTGCCATCCCCATTTGCAACATTTAACCCTCCTGCCCTCCACCCTATCACAGACCATCCCTTTTGTTCTTTCCTCCCCTCCCTTTCCCTGCCTCTGCACTTGCTTAAAACCTATCACATCTCTAACTTTTTCCAGTTCTGACGAAGGGTTGCAGACCTGAAACGTTAACTCTGTTTCTCTCTCCACGGATGCTGCCTGGCCTGCTGAGAGTTTCCAGCGTTTTATGTTGTTATTTTTGCCTTTAACAGATCTGTGCATTTCTAAATGTTCACTAACTTTATCTTGGATTCCGATTCTGCCCATGACATCAGGGCCCAGTCCCATAACCCCCTGGGTTCGGCTAATTCTTTTCTGAACTAATTCCTTTGCTACAAATATCTCCAACAATTGTTCCTTGTCTTAATCTAGTCCTCCTATAGATTCACTTCCACTATCATTTGTAAAAAACAATGAAAAATAGTTATTTAATCTCATACACACTTTTATCACCACAATTAGACTCGGTCCTGCAACTCTGAATGCTCATAACCTTTATTCCACTCTGTCTTGTGATAGCCAAAATCATCCAATATTATCGTCCTGTTGTTCTTACATATCTCTCGAGCTGTCTGCAGATCTCCCCTTCTATCTCATCTTTACTGTTTGATAACCTGTAAACCCCACAGCTTTGAGCGTAACTGATAACCTATTGTGTGGCACATTGTCAAATGCCTTTGGAAGGCTGGGCGGGCAGCATCTGAGGGCTTACCACTGCTCACTTGGGTTGTCACTTCCTCGAAGAAGTTGAAGAGGTTGGTCGGGCAAGAACCTCCTTTTCTGAATCCATGTTGACTTCTGCTTATTATCATAGGATGATACAGCATAGAAGGAGGCCGTTCGGCCCATCGTGCCTGTGCTGGCTCTTTGGTAGAGCTCTCCAATTAGTCCCACCCTCCTGTATGCTTCAGAGACATGGACCATGTACAGCAGGCACCTCAAAGCACTGGAGAGGTACCACCAATGCTGCCTCCGCAAGATCCTGCAAATCCATTGGCAGGATAGGCGCACCAACGTCAGTGTTCTCGGATACCCATGGAAATTGTGAGCGTAGTACCGGAATCACTATATCGCGACAAGTTGCGTGATTATCGGCCAGAGAAATCGAAGGTAGAGCTGCGAGGCTACTCAGGAGAGCAAATCCCTGTAGTAGGAAGTGTCACCATACCAGTGAAATACAAGGATCAGTGTCAGAGCTTGCCTCTCATAGTAGTGGCAGGAGACAAGCCTGCCTTGATAGGTAGAAATTGGTTGGGATCACTGAAGCTGGATTGGAATTAGATGTTTTGTGTGGAAGCGAAATTTGCATCGAAAGATGATGTCATCAAGCAGTATCCGAAGGTGTTCAGCGAAACGGGCAGTCCGATCCAAGACTTCAAGGCGAGTGTCAGAGTGCAGAAGGATGCAAGACCAGTTACTGCAAGCCACGTCCCGTACCATACGCACTCAAGGAGAAAGTTGAATAAGAACTCAAAAGACTAGAAACTGAGAACATTGGCCCAGAAATTAAAGACTGAGTGTTGACGCGGGGGTAAGGCTTCCCCGCGATCTCTCACTCCGCGTTGGCTTTTTCAGATCCAGCTCGCACGAACTTGATGTTCTAGACATCAGCTGGGCAGTGCTTGCGTATCCCACCGGCGTAGTGAATTCGTGCGAGCTGTGGGATCACGTGACTCAGTTAGAGCCAATGGCAGCACACCATCTTCCATTCATAAGTTTCACAAAGGTGCTGTGAAAGCTATGAATCTTACACACCCCCAAAATAACAGCTAAACCTCAATTAAATTTTAAAAAACCCATCACATTAATAAAATAAGTATAGTTAAATAAATTAACCATTTTAAATAAAAAATTAAATTTTTGAAAACATTTAAAATCTTTTAAAAAGTTATAAAAATAAACTTACTTGTCTTTAAAGTCTCTAAAAAAGATATACCTGTTAAAAAAAATTCAAAATAATACTTAATTCACTACTTACCTTGTTAAAAGTGGGTCTTACTCCTCCTTTTTTCATTTCTAAAATCTTCCGTCCTTACCTGCGCGTCCAAAGCACTAAGTGCACAGCGTGCGCGCAGCCTGTAGCGCGCACGCGGTGCACCGAGGAACCGCCCCCTTTTCCAAAAACCAAGTGCCGGTTTTCAGCGCATGCGCAGTGCATGCAGAAAACCGGCAATTGGTGACAGAATACGCGAGAGTACACAGTGCGTACTCTCGTGTCGCGGGACTAATTTTTGGGCCATTATCTCTAAGGTAGATCTGAGTAATTGGGCTACACCCATTGGTGTTGTACCTAACTCAGATGGTAAGGTAAGTGTTGTATGGTGATTATAAGGTGACCGTGTAAAGTGTAATCTACCCAATCCGTCCAGAGCGTAATCTACCCAATCCGTCCAGAGTGTAACCTACCCAATCCATCCAGAGTGTAATCTACCCAATCCGTCTAGAGTGTAATCTACCCAATCCGTCCAGAGTGTAACCTACCCAATCCATCCAGAGTGTAATCTACCCAATCCGTCTAGAGTGTAATCTACCCAATCCATCTAGAGTGTAATCTACCCAATACGTTGCCAAATGTGGAAGATTTGTTCACAACGCTGACAGGTGGCCAGATCTTTTCGAAGTTAGATCTGACAAACACCTCCCCACAACTTGAGTTAGATGAAGAGTCCAAGACAAAGTCAGAATTTAAGTCTGAGCCCGAGTCAGGCAGACAAACAGTCTGAAAGTGTAGAAAGTGTAGAAAATGTAGATCAAGGTCAGCCCTTGGAGAAAAATTCTCCGCAGGCTCAGCCTAGAATGAGTCAAAGTCCTACAACAAGATTGAAAGTTCTGTTCAAGAAAGAAGGTATCCTCTTTGAAACAGAAAACCAGTTGTTAAGTTTAATCTGTAAATATGGAAAATAAGTTCAAATCTTTTGTTTGTTTTACAGAATTCTATAGTAGAATTTGGAAACATAAAATGGGTTCCATTTGAAAAATGTATACCAGGAGTTGTGTATACCATGCAAGTCAGGTACAAAAATTATTTGCTATGATTAACTTCTTCAATAAGGAGGGAGAAGTGTAATAGAGTCACCTGGTGGACTACTGATGTATATAATAATAAACCATATGCAGTACAGTTCTTACTGAAAGCCATGTTTTGCTGTTATATATATATGCTGTGTCTCAAGATATCACAACCCATAGCCCTGTAATTTTTTTCCTTTAAGTATTTATCTAATTCCCATTGAAAGTTATGATTGAATCTGCTTCCACCATCCCTTCAAGCAGTGCATTCCAGATCACAACAACTCCCTGCGTAAAAATTGTCACCTTTGGTTCTTTTGCAAATCACCTTAAATCTGTGTCCTCTAGTTGTCGATACTTCTGCCATTGGAAAAGGTTTATCATTATTTACTTTATCAAAACTGTTCATGATTTTGAACACTCTAGCAAATCTCCTCTTAACCTTCTCAGCTCTAAGGCGAACAACCCCAACATCTCCAGTCTCTCCATGTAACTGAAGTCCCTCATCCCTGGAACCATTCTAGTAAATCTCTTACATTTGGCCCCTCGAGCCTGCTCCGCCATTCAATAAGATCATGACTGATCTTCTACCTCATCGCCACTTACCTGAACTATCCCCATATCCCTTGATTCCCTTAATATACAAAAATCTATCGATCTCTATCTTGAACATACTCAACGACTGAGCCTCCACAGCCCTCCAAAAATTCACCACCCTCTGAGTGAAGAAATTTCTCCTCATCTCAGTCCTAAATGGCCGACCCCTTATTCTGAGATTGTGACCCCTGGTTCTAGACTCCCCAGCCAGGGGAAACATCCACCCTGCATCTACCCTGTCAAGCCCTGTAAGAATTTTGTATGTTTCAATGAGATCACCTCTCCTTCTTCTAAACTCTAGAGAATATAGGCCTAGTCTACTCAATCTGTCCTCATAGGACAATCCCCCCATCCCAGGAACCAGTCAGGTGAACCTTCATTGCACTCCCTCTATGGCAAGTATATCCTTCCTTAGGTAAGGAGACCAAAACTGTACACAATACTCCAGGTGTGGTCTCACCAGGGCCCTATATAATTGCAGTAAGACGTCTTTACTCTAATACTCAAATCCTCTTGTAATATAGGCCAACATACCATTTGCATTCCTAATTGCTTGCTGTACCTGCATGTTAACTTTCAGTGATTCGTGTACAAGGACAGCCAGGTCCCTCTGAACACTAACATTTCCCAATCTCTCACCATTTAAAAAATACTTTGCTTTTCTATTTTACCTACCAAAGTGGATAACTTCACATTTCTCCACATTATATTTAATTTGCCATGTTCTTGCCCATTAACTTAGCTTCTCTACATCCCCTTGAAGCCTCCTTGCATCCTCCTCACAACTTACATTCCCACCCAGCTTTGTATCATCAGCAAACTTGGATATATTACATTTGGTCCCCTCATCCAAATCATTGATATAGATTGTGAATAGCTGAGGCCCAAGCACTGATCCTTGCGGTACCCCACTAGTTACAGCCTGCCAACCCGAAAATGACCCGTTTATTCCTACTCCCTGTTTTCTGTCCGTTAACCAATCCTCAATCCATGCTAGTATATTACCCCCAATCCCATGAGCCCTAATTTTGTTTAATAACCTCTTGTGTGGCACCTTATCGAATGCCTTCTGAAAATCCAAATACACCACATCCACTGGTTCCCCCCTTATCTATTCTGCTAGTTACAACCTCAGAAAACTCTAACAGATTTGTCAAACACGATTTCCCTTTCATAAATCTGTGTTGACTCTGCCCAATCCTATTATTATTTTCTAAGTGCCCTGTTACCACGTCCTTAATAATAGATTCTAACATTTTCCCTACTACTGATGTCAGGCCAACTGGTCTGTGGTTCCCCGTTTTCTCTCTTCCTCCTTTCTTAAATAGTGGGGTTACATTTGCTATCTTCCAATCCGTGGGAACCATTCTAGAATCTATGGAATTTTGGAAAATGACAACCAATGCATCCACTATCTCTATAGCCACTTCTTTTAAAACCCTAGGATGTAGGCCATCAAGTCCAGGGGATTTATCGGCTTTCAGTCCCATTAATGTCTCCAGTACTACTTTTTTACTAATACTAATATCTTTCAGTTCCTCATTCTCGCTAGACCCTTGGTTCTGCACTATTTTCGGGAAGTTTTTTGCATCTTCTTCCATGAAGACAGACACAAAGTGCTGGATTTTGTCAGCCCTGGGGAGGTGGGTATGGAGGCAGGACTGCCGGTAATGTTGCAGAATTTGGGGGTGGATGGCAAACCCGCCCCCAACCCGCCTCCGTGCCCTCTTGCCAGGAGGCGGGAAGCCGTCCTGCCCCGGGTCCCATCTCCTCGAGGCAGGAAAGGGATTAAAGCCTATTTACTGCCTGTTAACAGGTAGTTAACAGGCAGAAAATAGGATTATCCCCATTTTTCCTTCCCAAGTGCAGGCTTCCCGACCTCGGGGAACCCCGCCAGGGTGCAGGAGACGAGTAGGAGGTCTGCGGGGGTCGGAGGGGTCTGAAAGTGCGATGTAGAGGTGAGTGATGGGTGCAAGTGTGGAGTGGTAAGTATGTAAGGTGAGTGTAAAGTGTTAGAAAATGTTCACTTACCTTTGTTTCTGCCTACAGCCTTCAGCCGCTGAGGAGCCGAAGTCCCGACATCTCCACTGTAGATTTCACAGACTGGCTGTTGGATCCTCCGAACCAACAGCCAGGTGATTTCTGCAAAGTTGAAAGGTTTGATGAGTCCTGAACACAAAGTCTCATCAAACTACATAGAATGTCAGTGTTTGACAGCTTCACAGAGCTGTCAAACGCTGACATTTCTTCTTTCAAAAAATCTTGACAGATGGCACGTCATACGTTGATGTGCTCTGTCACTGACTTCTCCCTAATTGGCCTGCTGAGCCCGCTGGGCGGGCTTAACAAGGTCAATCAGGGGAAAATCCCATTGGTTGGCCAGACGCTGATGGAGGCGGGATTGAAAGCCGGCAAGCAGCAGTCCCTCCTCCAAAAGCTTCCAATTGATAAAATCCAGCCCAAAGTATTTGTTTAATTTCTCTGCCATTTCCTTATTCCCCATTATAATTTCTCCTGTCTCAGCCTGTAAGGGACCCACATTTACTTTCGCTAATCTTTTCCTTTTTACATACCTTTTCCAGTCTGTTTTTATGTCTCTCGCTAGTTTACTCTCATATTCTATTTTCCTTTTCTTTATCAATGTCTTGGTCCTCCTTTGCTGAATTCTAAAATCCTCCCAATCCTCAGGCTTACTGCTCTTTTTGGCAACATTATAAGCCACTTCCTTTGATCTAATACTATCTTTAACTTCTTTTGTTATCCACAGTTGGACCACTTTTCCTGTGGGGTTTTTGTGCCTTAAAGGAATGTATATTTGTTGTAAATTATGTATTCATTCTTTAAATGCTAGCCATTCCTTGTCTACCATCAGACCTTTTAATGTAGTTTCCCAATCTACCTTGGCAAACTCACCCCTCATACCTACGTAGTTTGCTTTGTTTAGATTTAAGACACTAATTTCGGATTTAACTAAATCACTTTCAAACTCAATATAAAATTCTATCATATTATGGTCACTCTTCCCTAAAGGCCCCTTTACTACAAGGTTATTAATTAACACTTTCTCGTTGCATAATACTAGATCTAAAATAGCCTGTTCCCTAGTTGGTTCCTCAACATACTGATCTAGAAAACTACCTTGCATACATTCCATGAATTCGCCCTCCACACTATTACTGCAAATTTGGTTTGCCCAGTCTATATGTAGATTAAAGCCCCCCATGATTACTGTATTACCTTTGTTACATGCGCCTCTAATTTCCTGATTTATACTCTGCCCTACATTACAACTTCTGTTTGGGGGCCTATAAACAACTCCCACCAATGTTTTCTGCCAATTGCTGTTTCTTTTCTTTCTCTCTGCTGTCTATATCCCATCCTTTATTATCAGGGCTACCCCTTCTTCTTTTCCATTTTGCCTATCTCTTCTAAAAGTTATGTATCCTGGAATATTTAGTTCCCAACCTTGGTCACTTTGCAACCACGTCTCCATTATGGTTATTTGATCAAACCTGTTCATTTCTATCTGCTCTATTAATTCATCTATTTTGTTGCGAATGCTTTGTGCATTCAGATATAGTAGAATCATAGAATCATAGAAAGTTACAGCATGGTAGGAAGCCATTTCGGCCCATCGTGTCCGCTGCCGGCCAACAAAGAGCTATCCAGCCTAATCCCACTTCCCAGCTCTTGGTCCGTAGCCCTGCAGGTTAGAGCATCCCAAGTGCACATCCAAGTACTTTTTAAATGTGGTTAGGGTTCCTGCCTCTACCACCCTTTCAGGCAGTGAGTTCCAGGATATTATACTCTAGCTGAGGCCGAACCAGTGATTATAAAGGTTTACCATATACCTTGCTTTTGTACTCTATTCCTCTATTTATAAAGCCCAGGATCCTGTATGTTTTTTTAACAGCCTTCTCAGCTTGTCCTGCCACTTTCAAAGATTTCTGTACATACACCCCCAGGTCTCTCTGTTCCTGTTACACCTTTTAAAATTGTACCATTTTGTACTTATTCCCTCTCCTCATTCTTCCTACCAAAATATATCACTTCACACTTCTCTACATTAAATTTCATCTGCCATGTGTCTGCCCATTTCACCAGCCTGTCTATGGGGGCGATTTTGTCAATGGGGGCGCGTTGGAGGTGGGACTGCTGCTTGTCGGGTTTTAGTCCCGCCTCCATCGACTTCTGGCCAACCCACGCTATTTTCCCTTGATTGACCTTGTTAAGCCTGCCCAGCGGGCTGAGCAGGCCAATTAAGGGGAAGCCGGTTACAGAGAACGTCAGCGTATGACGTTTCATCTGTCAAAAATTTTTGACAGATGAATTGTCATCATTTGACAGCTCTGTGAAGCTGTCAAACACTGACATTCTCTGTTGTTTGATGAGTCCTTGTATTCAAGACTCATTAAACCTCTTTTGTGAGCAGAAATTAGATGGTTGTTGCATCGGAGAATGCAGCAGCCATCTGTCATCTCTGCCGGTGAGATGCGAGAGTCCCTGCATCCCCAACTGTTGAAGCCTGCAGGAAGAAACAAAGGTCAGTAAACATTTTCTATCACTTTTCACTCACCTCACAGACTTACCTCTCCACACTTGCACCCATCACTCACCTTCACAGCGCACTTTTGGACCCCTCCGACCCCCGCAGACCCACTGCTCGCCCCGGTGACCCTGGCAGGGTTTCCCGACGTCGGGAAGCCCGCACCTCTGCTGGAAAAATGGGGATAATCCTCTTAACTGCCTGTTAACAGGCACATGAGTGGCTGTAATCCCCTTCCTGCCTCCAGGAGACAGGACCTGGTGCAGGTCGGCTACCCGCCTCCTGGCAAGATGGCACAGAGGCGGGTTGGGGGCGGGATGGGCACCTGCCCCCAGATTCTGCCATTTTCCTGCAGTCCTGCCTCCAAACCCGCCTCCCCAGGGCTGGCAAGATCGCCCCCTATGTCCTCCTGAAGTCTGTTACTATCCTCCACATTGTTTACTACATTTCCGAGTTTTGTGTCATCTGCAAACTTTGAAATTATGCCCCCGTATACCCAAGTCCAGGGCATTAATATATATCAAAAAGAACCCTGCCTTCCTCTCTCCACAGATACCACCTGACCTGATGTGTGTTTCTGCCATTTTTTGTTTTAACCTGAAACTTTTGAAATAAGTCTGGGTGCGCCGCCCACCAGGAGTGCCTATCAGAGGGTCAGACACGCACTCCATGTGATTTTCCAACCATTGCCACTGGCTTCCTATCCCAAATTCCTAATATACATGTCTGTAAAATCAACCACATGCAGATATGAAAAGACAGGCTAGTGCTGTGAACCACACGGTGAAAGTTTAGCATGGCTTCAAATCTCACTTGAAATTGGACTGAAGATAGGGTGATTGATCGGGCTGGGCTGGGCTGAGATAGCTAATTACCCCTGGAGGCTTCAGTTGGCTGCAACACCCACATGATAGAGAATGGACAATCAGCCAGGGTTCAGTGGCCCCCTTACTGGGAAGTCATTTACATGGACATGAGTGAGGACAGGTTGGGGCCGGCTGTGAGACTTCACCCCATGGTTGAATACCCTGCCAACACTCACACATGAAGAATGTCCCATTGGGCGAGGTACTGGAAGGCCGTCACCCATGAAACGTGTACAAGAGCCAATACCTTGAAGAAGGGATAAAATGAGCGAATAAGCTCACTTTTTAAATGGTATGCATTGAACTGCCCATTTCGAAAATGTCATTCCCCGGTGGGTAGAAATACTATTGACTGGGCACAACAGGCAGCTCCTGCCAGTACGCAAGTGCGAATTAACAGGAACTTGCACACTTCCAAATTGAAGCAGTCTTTGGAATGTTGTAGAGCTGCTTCCTTTCAAAACAAGTCAACCTGATGACTCAGATCTTTCCCCATCACATCTTAACACACAATCTCTCTCCCTGACAGCACTGTGGGAGTACCGTCACCACACGGACTGCAGCGGTTCAAGAGGGTGGCTCACCATCACCTTCTCGAGGGCAACTAGGGATCGGTAATAAATGCCGGCCTTGTCAGCGACGCCCACATCCCGAGAATGAATTAGAGCATAACTACGACTCCTCATTTAACCCCACTGGCACAAGCTGCACTAGTGGCCTGACTGGCTATGCAGGTTTGATCGGGGATTCCTGGGATTCCTAACATAGGCGAGGCGAGGCCTCAGGCCTCACCCTGGGCCGGGAGTAAAACCTAGACTCTGAAGAGAAATGATGTGGAGATGCCGGTGTTGGACTGGGGTGGACAAAAGTGAGAAGTCGCACAACACCAGGTTATAGTCCAACAGCTTTATTTGAAATCACAAGCTTTCGGAGCGGCTGCTCCTTCGTCAGGTGAAGTGAAGAAATGCATATGCTGTGCCCATATGCATCTCTTCACTTCACCTGACGAAGGAGCAGCGCTCCGAAAGCTTGTGATTCCAAATAAAACTGTTGGACTATAACCTGGTGTTGTGCGACTTCTCACTTCTGAATAGAAAGACTTGGATTTACTAACTGTGTAACAGAGGTAGTGAGCTGGGATTTTTTAATTATCTGTGACTTAGAGTGACTCCCGTCTGGATTTCAGCCAGACAGTGCAGTCCCAGGTATTCTAATCATTTAAATCTGTGGGGGTAAATTCGACTTTGGGCGATAGTGCAAAATGGGTGATATCGAATCAGCCGCCCATTATACATCTCTCCCGATTGAAGTCACAGAATCACAGAATCACACAGCACAGAAGGAGGCCATTCAGCCCATCGTGCCTGTGCCGGCTCTTTCAATGGGCAATCCAATTAGTCCCACTCCCCTGCTCTTTCCCCATAGCCCTGCAAAATTTTTATCCCATTCCCTTTTGAAAATTACTATTGAATCTGCTTCCTCCACTCTTTCAGGAAGTGCATTCCCGATCACAACAACTCGCTGTGTAAAAAATTGTTCCTCATGTCACCTCTGGTTCTTTTGCTAATTATCTTAAACCTGTGTCCTCTGGTTACCGACCCTTCTGCCACTGCATCATTTTAAATACTTCAACCAAGTCTTTCCAAAATCTACGCTTTTCAACAGTAAAAAGGCCCAGCTCTCTGAACCTATCGTGCTCGCTAAGAGTTTTTAAACTGGATATTAATCTAGTGGTCCGCCTCTAAACGTTTTCCAGAGCCTCTCCATCTCCCACAAGGTGAGGGGGACAGACTGGATGCCTCCTCAATTTCAGAAGGTGGAAGGTATTTGCAGTATCAGACCGCCTTGTCACTCTTCTGCTTGGCCAATCAGGATGATACTGGGTTGCTCCAGTGTCATCATCAAAGCAAAATAATTTAACAAAAGTGCCCCGTTTTTAAAGGGGACAGAAACAAAATACACCCACATCATAATATAATCTTAAATAAAACAAAGGAAACTTAGCAAATTAAATCAGAATGTTGTCTTCTGTGTGGAGAATACCCTCTAGATCCTCTGGTGCCTCAAGCGTTCCAGCGGACACCGCGTGCTCCCTCTCCAGGGACTCCCGGGCGCGTGGAAGAGAGGCAGGCGGTTGGTCAGACCGAATGACACCCTCGACTGCCCGCTGCCTGGACCTGTCAATGGCCACTTTGGCCAGGCCCAGAAGCAAACCTATGAGGAGGTCCCCCGACCTGCCTGCTCCCCTCCGCACCGGGTGACCAAAGATCGGGAGCGTGGGTCTGAAGTGCAGCCAAAAATTGAGGAACAGCCCCTTCAAATAGTGGAGGAGGGGCTGCAACCTACCACACTCCACGTAAACGTGGAAGACGGACTCCTCCAGGCTGCAGAAATTACAGGTAGCCTGGGAATTCGTGAATCTGTTTAAAAACCTAGTAGCCTGGGCTGCTCCATGTAACACTCGCCACGCCAGATCCCCAATGGAACAGAGGAGACTCCCAAATAGAGAACCCTCGACAGTGGACACCCACCTCCTCTGGACGGCAAGATGGAACGCCGGGCGTGTCCGGACAGTGCGATGGTTTGCCAGGGAGTGTCCAGACATAAGAACATAAGAATTAGGAGCAGGAGGAGGCCATACGGCCCTCGAGCCTGCTCCGCCATTCAATAAAATCATGGCTGATCTTCGACCTCAACTCCACTTTCCCGCCCACTCTACACATCCCTTGATTCTTCTAGAGTCCAAAAATCTATCGATCTCAGCCTTGGGTACACTCAACGATTCAGCATCCACAGCTCTTTGGGGTACAGAATTCCAAAGATTCACAATCCTCTGAGTGAAGAAAATCCTTCTCATCTCAGTCTTAAATGGCCGATCCCTTATCCTCGTTTATCCCTACTCTCTGTTTACTGCTTGTTAACCAATCCTCTATCCATGCTACTTTATTACCCCCAACCCCTTGAGCCCTTGGGGGAAAAATTCAGCTGCTTGCGCCTCCCGTTAGCGCCTTAAGAGGGCGCTAATGGGGCGTAAAGCAGCTAACGCCCGGGCGCAGCGCCGCCCACGCCTCCCGAAAAATTTAGTGGGAGGTTAGCGGCGGCGGCAGCCGGTAGCGCCCTGTGGCGCTGCGCCGCCGGCGATGACGTCATCGCCGTGCGCAGCACTCCGCTCGCGCCCCGGCCGTGATCTTCAGTCGCGCCCCCTGATTTACCGCCAGACGCTATGTCCGACAGGTTCAGGGAGGCGTACGTGCGGCCGGGGCGGCGATATTTAAAGGGGAGGTGGCAGGCGACCATTTTTGTTGCTGGCCGCCTGCCAGCACCTGCCCCCGTTGCTGTCCCCGGCCCCCGTGAAGCCCCCCCACCGTGAAGTGCCGGCTGCGCTCCAAGAGCCCGGCACTTCTCTTGAGTGCCGGGCTCTTTTGCCGGCACTCCCGATCCCTGGGGGCCCAGCTGGGCCCCGGTTCGCGCTGCGCAGGGTCCCTCCCCTTTAAGAAGGGGAGGAAGGCCTGCAATACCGCGGCGCGATGTGCCGCAGCGCGTGGCGCTGCGGCACGTAGCGCCAGGATATTCACTCGCAGCGCCCCAAGAGGGATGCGGGGTGCTTCCAGTGGCGCCCCACTTCCCTCTTGGGGCGCAACCACTGAAGTTCCGGCGCGGGGCCGCTAATTTTTTCGGGGCGCTAAAAGTCGCGCCCAGGCGAGGTTAGCGCCCCAAATGGGGCGCGACTCAATTTTTACCCCCTTATCTTTTCTGTGGAAACTTATCAAATGCCTTTTGGAAATCCAAATATATTACATCCATTGCTTCCCCTTTATTTACCCTGCCAGTTACATCCTCAAAAAAATTTGTCAAATGTGATTTCCCTTTCATAAAACCGTGTTGACTCTGTCTAATCATATTGTGATTTCCTAAGTGCCCTGTTACCACTTCCTTAATAATGGATTCCAGCATTTTCATAGAATCATAGAATAGTTACAGCACGGGAGAAGGCCATTCGGCCCGTCGAGCCCCTGCCGGCTCTCTGCAAGAGCACTTCAGCTAGTCCCACTCCCTCGCCCTTTCCCCGTAGCCCTGCACATTTCTTTCCTTCAGATATTTATCCAATTCCCTTTTGAAAGCAGTGATTGAGTCTGCCTCCACCACCCTTTCAGGCAGTGCATTCCAGATCCTAACCACTCGCTGCGTAAAAAAGTTTTTCCTCATGTCGCCTTATGGTTTTTCTGCCAATCACCTTAAATCTGTGTCCTCTGGTTCTCGACCCTTCTGCCAATGGGAACAGTTTCTCTCTATCTACTTTGTCCAGACCCCTCATGATTTTGAACACCTCTATCAAATCTCCTCTCAACCTTCTCTGCTCCAAGGAAAACAACCCCAGCTTCTCCAGTCTATCCACATAACTGAAGTCCCTCATCCCTGGAATCATTCTCCTAAATCTTTTCTGCACCTTCTCTAAGGCCTTCACATCCTTCCTAAAGTGCGGTGCCCAGAATTGGACACAGAACTCCAGTTGGGGCTGAACCAGTGTTTTATACAGGTTCATCATAATTTCCACACTTTTGTACTCTATACCTCTATTCATGAAGCCCAGGATCCCGTAAGCCTTTTTAACCGCTTTCTCAACCTGCCCTGCCACCTTCAACGATTTGTGCACATATACCCCCAGATCTCTCTGTTCGTGCACCCCCTTCAGGATTGTAACATTTAGTTTATATATTTCCTCTCCTCATTCTTTCTACCAAAATGTATCACTTCACACTTTTCTGCGTTAAATTTCATCTGCCACGTGTCCATTTCACCAGCCTGTCTATGTCTTCCTTAAGTCTCTCACTCTCCTCCTCACTGTTCACTATACTTCCAAGTTTTGTGTTAGCTGCAAATTTTGAAATTGTACCCTGTACACCCACATCCAAGTCATTAATATATATCAAGAAAAGCAGTGGTCCTCAAACTGACCCCTGGGGAACACCTTCCTCCAGTCCAAAAAACAACCATTCACCACTACTCTCTGTTTCCTGTCACTTAGCCAATTCCGTATCCACGCTGCCACTGTCCCTTTTATTCCATGGGCTTCAACTTTGCTGGCAAACCTATTATGTGGCACTTTGTCAAACGCCTTTTGGAAATCCATGTACACTATGTCAACCGCATTACCCTCATCAACCCTCTCTGTTACCTCTGTTCCCAACGACTGATATCAGGTTAGCTGGTCTGTAGTTCCCTGTTTTCTCTCTCCTTCCTTTCTTGAATGGCAGGGTTACATTTGCTTCCTTCCAATCCGCTGGGACCGTTCCAGAATCTAGGGAATTTTGGAAGATCACAACCAATGCATCCACTATCTCTGCAGCCACCTCCTTTAGAACCCTAGGATGTTGGCCATCAGGTCCAGGGGATTTGTCGGCTTTTAGTCCCATTAGTTTATTAATTACTTTAAGTTCCTTGCTCTCATTCACCCCTTCGTTCCCCATTATTTTTGGTATGCCTTTTGCGTCTTCTACTGTGAAGACAGATACAAAATATTTGTTTAATGTCTCTGCAATTCCTTAAATGGCCGACAGTGAGATGGAATGTTGGGGAGTGTCCGGACAGTAGACGAATGCGATGAAGTGGAGAGTGTGCAGGAACAGCCGTACAGGAAACCCCTCCCTCCGCACAGAGTGGAATGGCACGGAGGGAATTTCGGAGAGATGGCTAACGTTAAGAGGCGGCGGTTCCCGAGGGAGGATTTAGACCACCTTTCTACAGGCTAAAGTGCTGACCATATTTATTTACAAATAAAATCATTCACAGAATCAGTAACAGAAATGGAATGGAATACAGCATCGTCAGTAAATTACACCTCACACAGCTGGGGCCCCAAGATTCCAAGTCCCACCGTGTGCAGGAGTACATGAGGCGGGGGGAGGGGGGTGTGGTGGGTGTGGACTTCAACGCCCCCCGATCCCCCCAACGCTGACCCCATCCTCAATTGCAGAGTCAGTTCATTGCAATATTGCTGGTCAGGACAAAGGCTCATGTCCTGCAGGAATTGGATAGTTATGTCAGGAGACCAAGAAAATGCATGGGCGAGGGACAGAAGAAGCCCTGCTGAAGGTGGAAGTGCTGCATTTATTGCTAGACTTCGCCTACAGCAGTAGCAGCATGCAGCAATGTGAAGAGAGGGCTGCGACAAGACCCAGTCAGAAGAAAGGCTGCGATTTTTCGGCGTGACGTCAACGTAGTGAGTGACATTAGACATAAGATGGGCGGAATGGTGGGAGTGGAGTGGTAAGAGATCTGTCAACACAGCAGCCAGGGCCATGGGAAGGAGGTGGTACAGACTCTGAGAGCAACTCCCCGACCTCAGCACACGTGTCCAACAAACTTGACTGAATTCTTTGATGAAGTAACGGAGAGGGTTGATGAGGGTAGTGCGGTGGATGTTGTGTATATGGATTTTCTGAAGGCATTTCAGAAAGTGCCACATAATAGACTTGGATACGAAAGTGGCTAAGGGACAGAAAGCAGAGAGTAATGGTGAACGGTTGTTTTTCAGACTGGAGGGAAGTGTACAGTGGTGTTCCCCAGGGGTCGGTATTAAGACCACTGCTTTTTTTTATATATAATAATGACCTGGACTTGGGTTTAGGGGGATAATTTAAAAGTTTGCAGATGACACAAAACTCGGAAATGTAGTAAATAATGAGAAGGATAGTAACAGACTTCAGAAGGACAGAGACAGACTGGTGAAATGGGCAGACACATGGCAGATAAAATTTAATGCAGAGAAGTGTGAAGTGATACATTTTAGTAGGAAGAATGAGGAGAGGCAATATAAACTAAATGGTACAATTTTAAAAGGGGCGGCAGGAACAGAGACACCTGGGGGTGTATGTACAGAAATCTTTGAAGGTGGCAGGACCAGTTGAGAAACAAAAACATAGAAACATAGAAACATAGAATCTAGGAGCAGGAGTAGGCCATTCGGCCCGTCGAGCCTGCTCCACCATTCTATACGATCATGGCTGATCATCCAAATCCAGTACCCTGTCCCTGCTTTAATCCCCACAGTACACATATCCCACCCTACCCCCGTAACCCCACGTATTTAATTCCCCCTAAGAAGGTTGTTTAAAAAAACATACGGGATCTTTGGCTTTATAAATAGAAATGAGAAGTCGCACAACACCAGGTTATAGTCCAACAGTTTTATTTGAAATCACAAGCTTTCAGAGCGCTGCTCCTTCGTCAGTGAAGTGTATTTTACCTGACGAAGGAGCAGCGCTCCGAAAGCTCGTGATTTCAAATAAAACTGTTGGACTATAACCTGGTGTTGTGCGACTTCTCATTTTTGTCCACCCCAGTCCAACACCAGCATCTCCGCATCATGGCCTTTATAAATAGAGGAATATATAGGGTCCAAAAGCTAGGAAGTTATGCTAAACCTTTATAAAACACTGCTTAGTCCTCAACTGGCGTATTTTGTTAAATTCTGAGCACCGCACTTTAGGAAGGATGTCAAGGCCTTCAAGAGGGTGCAGAAGAGATTTATTCGAATGGTGCCAGGGATGAGGGACATTAGTTATGTGGGGAGGTTGGAGACGCCGGGATCGTTATCATTAGAGCAGAGAAGGTTAAGAGGAGATTTAATAATAAAGGTGTTCAAAATTACGAGGGTTTTTTATAGAGTAGATAGGGAGAAACTGTTTCCAGTGGCAGGAGGGTCGGTCACCAGAGGACACAGATTGAAGATAATTGGCAAAAGAACCAGAAGTAAGCTGCAATTTTTAAAAATGTATTCTCTGGATGTGGGCGTCGCTGGCAAAGTCAGCATTTATTGCCCATCCCTAATTGCCCTTGAGAAGGTGGTGATGAGCCGCCTTCTTAAACCGCTGCAGTCCATGTGGTGAAGGTACTCCCACAGTGCTGTTAGGGAGGGAGTTACAGGATTTTGACCCCGTGACGATGAAGGATCGGCCGATATACTTCCAAGTCAGGATGGTGTGTGACTTGCCAGTGATGGTGTTCCCATGCGCCTGCTGCCCTTGTCCTTCTAGGTGGAAGAGGTCGCGGGTTTGGGAGGTGCTGCCGAAGAAGCTTTGGCGAGTTGCTGCAATGCATCTTGTAGATGGTACGCACTGCAGCCACGGTACGCCGGTGGTGGAGGGAGTGAATGTTTAAGGTGGTGGATGGGATGACGATCAAGCGGGCTGCTTTGTCCTGGACGGTGTTGAGCTTCTTGAGTGTTGTTGGAGCTGCACTCATCCAGGCAAGTGGAGAGTATTCCATCACACTCCTTACTTGTGCTTTGTAGATTGTGGAAAGGCTTTGGGGACTCAGGAGGTGAGACACTCGTCGCAGAATACCCAGCCTCTGATCTGCTCTTATAGCCACAGTATTTATGTGGCTGGTCCAGTTAAGCTTCTGGTCAATGTGACCCCCAGGATGTTGATGGTAGGGAATTTGACGCTGATAATACTGTTGAATGTCAAGGGGAGGTGGTTAGACTCTCGCTTGTTGGAGATGGTCATTGCCTGGCACTTGTGAATGGCGCTGAACACTGTGCAATCATCAGCGAACATCCCCACTTCTGACCTTATGCTGGAGGGAAGGTCATTGATGAAGCAGCTGGAGATGGTTGGGCCGAGGACACTGCCCTGAGGAACTCCTGCAGCGATGTCCTGGAGCTGAAATGATTGGCCTCCAACAGCCATAACCATCTTCTTTTGTGCTTGGTATGACTCCAGCCAGTGGAGAGTTTTCCCCCTGATTCCCATTAACTTCAATTTTTACTAGGGCTCCTTGATGTCACACTCATAAGAACATAAGAACATAAGCAATAGGAGCAGGAGTAGGCCATTCGGCCCTTCGAACCTGCTCTGCCATTCAATGAGATCATGGCTTATCTTCTGCCTCAACTCCATTCACCGGCCCTATCGCCATATCTCTTGATGCCCTTACTAGTCAGAAATCTATTGACTTCTGTTTTGAATATACCCAATGACTGAGCCTTCACAGCCCTCTGGGGGAGAGAATTCCAAAGATTCACCACCCTCTGTGTGAAGAAATTTCTTCTCATCTCAGTCCTGAATGGCCTACCCTTTATCTTGAGGCTGTGGCCCCTGGTTCTAGACTCCCCAGCCAAGGGAAACATTCTCCCAGCATCCATCCTATCAAGCCCTGTAATAATTTGTATGCTTCAATGGGATCCACGCTCATTCTTCTGAATTCAAGAGAATACAGGCCTAGTCTACTCAATCTCTTCTCATATGATAGTCCCGCCATCCCAGGAATCAATCTCGTGAACCTTCGTTGCACTCCCTTTATGGCAAGAATATCCTTCCTTAGGTAAGGAGACCAAAATTGTACAGTACTCCAGGTGTGGTCTCACCAAGGCCCTATATAATTGGACATGATGCAGAGATGCCGGTGTTGGACTGGGGTGGACAAAAATGAGAAGTCGCACAACACCAGGTGATAGTCCAACAGTTTTATTTGAAATCACAAGCTTTCGGAGCTTACGTGGCCCCTTCCTCAGGTGAGGAAGGGGCCACGTAAGCTCCAAAAGCTTGTGATTTCAAATAAAACTGTTGGACTATAACCTGGTGTTGTGCGACTTCTCATATATAATTGAGTAAGACTTCTTTACTCCTGTACTCAAATCCTCTTGTAATGCTGGCTTGGTGTCAAGGGCAGTCACTCTCACCTCACCTCATCTGGTTTAAACCAGACAGACTGATAATAACCCTAAAAATGCAATAACGAACTGTTTTTATTCATTCTCGGGATGTGGGCGTCATTGGCAAGGCCGGCATTTATTGTCCATCCCGAGTTTCCTTTAAATGGTGTTGATGGGCCTTCTTAGCAGTTTGGTATAACTGAATGGCTCGCGAAGTTGGTGTGGGCCTGGAGTCACATATAGGCCAGACCGGGTAAGGACTACAGGGTTCCTTCCCTAAAGGACACGAGTGAACCAGCTGGGTTTTTACGACAATCCGACAGCTTCATGGTCACCGACACCAACTTTTTATTTCTAGATTTAAAAAAAACCTGAATTCAAATCTCAATCTGGTGGGCTTTGAACTCACGTACTCAGAGATTATTAGTCTAGGGGTCTGGGATGCTCATCTAGTAACATAACCACAACACTATCATACCCAACTAGTAACAACCTCAAGGATATAAGCATATGAACTGAATGATCTGTACAGAGTCCTGGAAAAATTACATGGTATCACTGGAGAATTCAGCAATGCTCCTATCTCTTTTGACGAAGCATTTTCTAAATGGGAACTCTGTAAAACAAGCCAATCGACTTAGTCATATATACTAACTAGTCTGTGACTGAAAGTAACAAACATTCTGTTCCCAGGCGAGAGAAAATTGCACATAATACCCAGTAATGACGAGCTACAGGAGGAGGAACAACAGATGTTCATCCATTAACCCAACAGGATTAGGAGGCAATTGAGATCCTGGGATTTTAAGGTAATTGGCAAAAGAATCGGGCGTGAGGTGAGGAGAATTTTTTTACTCAGTGAGTTGTTGTGATCCTGAATGCCCTGCTTGAAAGGGTGGTGGAAGCAAATTCAATCGGAACTTTCAAGAGGGAATTGGATATATACTTGAAAAGGAAAAATATTTGCAGGGCTACGGGGAAAGAGTGGGGGAATGGGACTGATTGGAGAGCTCTTTCAAAGATACGGCACAGGCACGATGGGCCGAATGGCCTCCTTCTGTGCTGTAAGATTCTATGATCTCACTTAGCTGAGGAAATAAGGGAAGGAACATGGGACGTCCTGCACCCACAGGTGACTCGTGCAGAAGTAGTGCTAATGTTCAAAGATCCAAGATCAATTTCCCTTTCCGGACATTCAGACTGTGAGGAGTCCCTCACAGGAGCAGGACTGGAAGGAGGCAATGGCTATCTGCAACCTGCATGCATTTCTCAGTCCCTGTCTCTCCACACGAGTGGAAGAAGAAGCAGAGCGAGAACTGAGTCAGTGACAGGATCCTCCACAGAATGGACATCACCTTCTCACTTGCACTGACCAGCCTGGATAGAGTCACTCAGGGGAGGGGGGGCTACAGGTGGTTCAGGTGACACTGGGTGCTGAGGTGTTCAATTAGACTCATCACTCCCCATGTGACTTTTCACCTTTTTCTCATTCCTGTTCGCACACCTCTAAGTGCAGCGTGTCCAAGATGTGCATGGCTGTTCTACTTGACTATAAGCCCCCTGGGATGGAGGTGACGCTTCCATCAGAGCCAGTGTCCTGGGATGAATCCTGCCCAAAACATGAACCTACTGCACCGCCCTGTCCCCCTGCACTCCTTCCATTTAGAGGGCATTGAAAAGCTGGGCTCACACACTTCAGATTCATTTTTTGATATTGGCAGCCCAGAGAGATTTATTAAACTTCTCAGAAGTGATGTCAGGAAGAGGAGTTTAAGATTGCTGAGGTTCTGTCTTTGAGTCTGACTGAGACGTGAAGCTCAGTTCAACCTGCTGCAAGCGCCTCGCAATGGAGTGTGCAAGCAGAGTCAGGGAAGGAGCCTCACTTGGTTGTGATCCTGGAGGGATTAGTGCGCGAATCAAAGCGACCGGTTTCTCAGCCTTACCCAGCATAATCTCCAGACGGGGAAACCTGGCTCCAGATCAACCTCGCTGGATACAGGGACACGCCAATTTAAACAAAAGATACACTCAGAAGATAATATCCGCAACTCGACAGACACACTATCTGATCCACTGGTGTAGGGAAATAAAACAAATGGAAATGGGAGATGAGCAGAACCATGAGGGGAAGGATGGAGACAGTCGCTCTTTGCTGTACAAGCCTTGTAGGTCGGCAGCCTCTCACATCTCACTCCTGGCTTAACTTATCGCTCCTCCAGCCTCCTCCCACTGGCACCGATCCAACTCAGGTTTTGCTTTCAGTGCAAATTGGGTTTCTGCCATAAAATGCTGCCGTTAATTGCAGGGTATTTAAATTGTCCCCAAGCCATGCTTAGTTTTTTTTTCATAATTACAGGTTTATTAAGAATTTGGCTACATCTGCAGGAGGCTTGACACCACAGTGTGGATGGTTCAGCAGCAGACTCCAGCGATGTTAAAGACCTCACCCATGTCACCCGAAACCAGACAGGACAAACAATCCCAGGTTCCTCACCTCTCAATTAGAGACGGCGAGAATCAGCCAGAGTTCCAGCTCTCGGTTACAATTCAATGATTTCTACGGGAACACGTGCACACATTGGATCAGAGCAGATATAGGCCAGCTGTGATGCATGCCACAGTCAAAGAGCTTGCCAACATTCACTCTCAGGTATCACAGAGCTTCTGGTGCCTCTGGAACTGTATCCAGCAAGGGGTCAGTGGCTCCAGGACTGGTAATTGACACCAATGGCCATTGACACCAACTCGCGCATGACACTGAGGGAGTAGGACTGAATGCTGTCAGACTCACAGGCAGTGTTGTTCTGACACAACCAAGATAGACTAGGACTGTTCAATCTTTGAATATCTAACTACCATCGTGTCCAGAAATTAAGATAAAGACAGAAAACATTTCAAGCTTAGATTGTGAATACAATTTGACTTAAAGATGCAAGGTAAAAATGTAAAGAGTAACTGGACACAAAATAGGCCCTCACCCACTTCACTGTCACAGAGATACCTGGAGTGTCCAGTCTGTGGAATCTCATTGACCAACTATGGATCTTCCCTTGATGATCAGTTCAAAGCTGAAACAGTGAGGCTTTAATTAATCTGTCTGCGTTTTTCTGACTGACTCTAATCTTTCTGCTAAATCCAGTTGCAACATGACCGGGACATTTAATGACTTGCTTCTCTGTAGCAGATGCCTTTCTCTTTAATTACATCATCTGGTCTCTGCAGTAATTCCATATTCACAGTCATGAAACGACAAATGAATGTTGTGAACACAGTATACGTCATTGTGAACCGCACTGTCCTCACTGTGAGCCGCACTGTCCCTCACTGTGAATCGCACTGTCCTCACTGTGATCCGCACTGTCCTCACTGTGAGCCGCACTGTCCTCACTGTGATCCGCACTGTCCTCACTGTGAGCCGCACTGTCCACACTGTGATCCTCACTGTCCCTCACTGTGATCCTCACTGTCCTCACTGTGATCCGCACTGTCCCTCACTGTGATCCTCACTGTCCTCACTGTGATCCTCACTGTCCTCACTGTGATCCTCACTGTCCTCACTGTGATCCTCACTGTCCTCACTGTGATCCTCACTGTCCTCACTGTGAGCCGCACTGTCCTCACTGTGAGCCGCACTGTCCTCACTGTGATCCTCACTGTCCTCACTGTGATCCTCACTGTCCTCACTGTGATCCTCACTGTCCTCACTGTGATCCTCACTGTCTCTCACTGTGAGCCGCACTGTCCCTCACTGTGAGCCGCACTGTCCTCACTGTGATCCTCACTGTCCTCACTGTGATCCTCACTGTCCTCACTGTGATCCTCACTGTCCTCACTGTGAGCCGCACTGTCCTCACTGTGAGCCGCACTGTCCTCACTGTGAGCCGCACTGTCCTCACTGTGATCCTCACTGTCCTCACTGTGAACCGCACTGTCCTCACTGTGAGCCGCACTGTCCTCACTGTGAGCCGCACTGTCCTCACTGTGATCCTCACTGTCCTCACTGTGAACCGCACTGTCCTCACTGTGAGCCGCACTGTCCTCACTGTGAGCCGCACTGTCCTCACTGTGAACCGCACTGTCCTCACTGTGAGCCGCACTGTCCTCACTGTGAACCGCACTGTCCTCACTGTGAACCGCACTGTCCTCACTGTGAGCCGCACTGTCCTCACTGTGATCCGCACTGTCCCTCACTGTGAGCCACACTGTCCTCAATGTGATCCGCACTGTCCTCAATGTGATCCTCACTGTTCTCACTGTGAACCACACTGTCCTCACTGTGAGCCGCACTGTCCTCACTGTGAGCCTCACTGTCCCTCACTGTGAACCACACTGTCCTCACTGTGATCCGCACTGTCCTCACTGTGATCCGCACTGTCCTCAATGTGATCCTCACTGTTCTCACTGTGAGCCGCACTGTCCTCACTGTGATCCTCACTGTCCTCACTGTGAGCCGCACTGTCTCTCACTGTGAACCGCACTGTCCTCACAGTGAGCCTCACTGTCCCTCACTGTGAACCGCACTGTTTCACTGTGAATCGCACTGTCCCTCACTGTGAACCGCACTGTTTCACTGTGAATCGCACTGTCCTCACTGTGATCCGCACTGTCCTCACTGTGATCCGCACTGTCCTCAATGTGATCCGCACTGTCCTCACTGTGAGCCGCACTGTCCTCACTGTGATCCTCACTGTCCTCACTGTGATCCGCACTGTCTCTCACTGTGAACCGCACTGTCCTCACTGTGATCCTCACTGTCCTCACTGTGAGCCGCACTGTCTCTCACTGTGAACCGCACTGTCCTCACAGTGAGCCTCACTGTCCCTCACTGTGAACCGCACTGTTTCACTGTGAATCGCACTGTCCCTCACTGTGAACCGCACTGTTTCACTGTGAATCGCACTGTCCCTCACTGTGAGCCGCACTGTCCTCACTGTGATCCTCACTGTCCCTCACTGTGATCCTCACTGTCCCTCACTGTGATCCTCACTGTCCTCACTGTGAACCTCACTGTCCCTCACTGTGAATCGCACTGTCCCTCACTGTGATCCTCACTGTCCTCAATGTGATCCGCACTGTCCTCAATGTGATCCGCACTGTCCATCACTGTGAACCTCACTGTCCCTCACTGTGAATCGCACTGTCCCTCACTGTGATCCTCACTGTCCTCAATGTGATCCGCACTGTCTCTCACTGTGATCCGCACTGTCCCTCACTGTGATCCGCACTGTCCTCACTGTGATCCGCACTGTCCTCACTGTGATCCGCACTGTCCTCACTGTGAGCCTCACTGTCCCTCACTGTGAGCCTCACTGTCCTCACTGTGAGCCTCACTGTCCCTCACTGTGAATCGCACTGTCCCTCACTGTGATCCTCACTGTCCTCAATGTGATCCGCACTGTCCTCAATGTGATCCGCACTGTAACTCACTGTGATCCTCACTGTCCTCACTGTGAACCGCACTGTCCTCACTGTGAGCCGCACTGTCCTCACTGTGATCCTCACTGTCCCTCACTGTGAGCCTCACTGTCCCTCACTGTGAACCACACTGTCCTCACTGTGATCCGCACTGTCCTCACTGTGATCCGCACTGTCCTCACTGTGAGCCTCACTGTCCCTCACTGTGAACCGCACTGTCCTTACTGTGATTCGCACTGTCCTCAATGTGATCCGCACTGTCCTCAATGTGATCCTCACTGTCCCTCACTGTGATCCTCACTGTCCTCACTGTGATCCTCACTGTCCGTCACTGTGATCCGCACTGTCTCTCACTGTGAACCGCACTGTCCTCACTGTGATCCTCACTGTCCTCACTGTGAGCCGCACTGTCTCTCACTGTGAACCGCACTGTCCTCACAGTGAGCCTCACTGTCCCTCACTGTGAACCGCACTGTTTCACTGTGAATCGCACTGTCCCTCACTGTGAACCGCACTATCCTCACTGTGAGCCGCACTGTCCTCACTGTGATCCTCACTGTCCCTCACTGTGATCCGCACTGTCCTCACTGTGAACCACACTGTCCTCACTGTGATCCTCACTGTCCTCACTGTGATCCGCACTGTCCTCACTGTGAGCCTCACTGTCCTCACTGTGAGCCTCACTGTCCTCACTGTGAGCCGCACTGTCCACACGGTGAGCCTCACTGTCCTCACTGTGATCCGCACTGTCCTCACTGTGAACCTCACTGTCCTCACTGTGATCCTCACTGTCCCTCACTGTGAGCCGCACTGTCCTCACTGTGAGCCGCACTGTCCTCACTGTGAGCCGCACTGTCTCTCACTGTGAACCGCACTGTCCTCACAGTGAGCCTCACTGTCCCTCACTGTGAACCGCACTGTTTCACTGTGAATCGCACTGTCCCTCACTGTGAACCGCACTATCCTCACTGTGAGCCGCACTGTCCTCACTGTGATCCTCACTGTCCCTCACTGTGATCCGCACTGTCCTCACTGTGAACCACACTGTCCTCACTGTGATCCGCACTGTCCCTCACTGTGATCCGCACTGTCCTCACTGTGAACCACACTGTCCTCACTGTGATCCACACTGTCCTCACTGTGATCCTCACTGTCCTCACTGTGAAGCGCACTGTCCTCACTGTGATCCTCACTGTCCTCACTGTGATCCGCACTGTCCTCACTGTGAGCCTCACTGTCCTCACTGTGAGCCTCACTGTCCTCACTGTGAGCCGCACTGTCCACACGGTGAGCCTCACTTTCCTCACTGTGATCCTCACTGTCCTCACTGTGATCCTCACTGTCCCTCACTGTGAGCCGCACTGTCCTCACTGTGATCCGCACTGTCCTCACTGTGAACCACACTGTCCTCACTGTGATCCGCACTGTCTCTCACTGTGATCCGCACTGTCCGTCACTGTGATCCGCACTGTCCTCACTGTGAACCACACTGTCCTCACTGTGATCCGCACTGTCCGTCACTGTGATCCGCACTGTCTCTCACTGTGAACCACACTGTCCTCACTGTGATCCGCACTGTCTCTCACTGTGAATCGCACTGTCCTCACTGTGAGCCGCACTGTCCTCACTGCGAACCGCACTGTCCTCACTGTGATCCGCACTGTCCGTCACTGTGATCCGCACTGTCTCTCACTGTGAACCGCACTGTCTCTCACTGTGATCCGCACTGTCTCTCACTGTGAACCACACTGTCCTCACTGTGATCCGCACTGTCCTCACTGTGATCCGCACTGTCTCTCACTGTGATCCTCACTGTCCTCACTGTGATCCTCACTGTCCTCACTGTGATCCGCACTGTCCTCACTGTGATCCGCACTGTCTCTCACTGTGAATCGCACTGTCCTCACTGTGAGCCGCACTGTCCTCACTGTGATCCTCACTGTCCTCACTGTGATCCTCACTGTCCTCACTGTGAGCCTCACTGTCCTCACTGTGAACCACACTGTCCTCACTGTGATCCTCACTGTCCTCACTGTGAGCCGCACTGTCCTCACTGTGATCCGCACTGTCCTCAATGTGATCCGCACTGTCCTCACTGTGAGCCGCACTGTCCTCACTGTGATCCTCACTGTCCGTCACTGTGATCCGCACTGTCTCTCACTGTGAACCGCACTGTCCTCACTGTGATCCTCACTGTCCTCACTGTGAGCCGCACTGTCTCTCACTGTGAACCGCACTGTCCTCACAGTGAGCCTCACTGTCCCTCACTGTGAACCGCACTGTTTCACTGTGAATCGCACTGTCCCTCACTGTGAACCGCACTGTTTCACTGTGAATCGCACTGTCCCTCACTGTGAGCCGCACTGTCCTCACTGTGATCCTCACTGTCCCTCACTGTGATCCTCACTGTCCCTCACTGTGATCCTCACTGTCCTCACTGTGAACCTCACTGTCCCTCACTGTGAACCTCACTGTCCCTCACTGTGATCCTCACTGTCCCTCACTGTGATCCGCACTGTCCCTCACTGTGATCCTCACTGTCCTCAATGTGATCCGCACTGTCCTCAATGTGATCCGCACTGTCCATCACTGTGAACCTCACTGTCCCTCACTGTGAATCGCACTGTCCCTCACTGTGATCCTCACTGTCCTCAATGTGATCCGCACTGTCTCTCACTGTGATCCGCACTGTCCCTCACTGTGATCCGCACTGTCCTCACTGTGATCCGCACTGTCCCTCACTGTGATCCGCACTGTCCCTCACTGTGAGCCTCACTGTCCCTCACTGTGAGCCTCACTGTCCTCACTGTGAGCCTCACTGTCCTCACTGTGATCCGCACTGTCCTCACTGTGAGCCTCACTGTCCCTCACTGTGAGCCTCACTGTCCTCACTGTGAGCCTCACTGTCCCTCACTGTGAATCGCACTGTCCCTCACTGTGATCCTCACTGTCCTCAATGTGATCTGCACTGTCCCTCACTGTGATCCTCACTGTCCTCACTGTGAACCGCACTGTCCTCACTGTGAGCCGCACTGTCCTCACTGTGATCCTCACTGTCCCTCACTGTGAGCCTCACTGTCCCTCACTGTGAACCACACTGTCCTCACTGTGATCCGCACTGTCCTCACTGTGAGCCTCACTGTCCCTCACTGTGAACCGCACTGTCCTTACTGTGATCCGCACTGTCCTCAATGTGATCCGCACTGTCCTCAATGTGATCCTCACTGTCCCTCACTGTGATCCTCACTGTCCTCACTGTGATCCTCACTGTCCGTCACTGTGATCCGCACTGTCTCTCACTGTGAACCGCACTGTCCTCACTGTGATCCTCACTGTCCTCACTGTGAGCCGCACTGTCTCTCACTGTGAACCGCACTGTCCTCACAGTGAGCCTCACTGTCCCTCACTGTGAACCGCACTGTTTCACTGTGAATCGCACTGTCCCTCACTGTGAACCGCACTATCCTCACTGTGAGCCGCACTGTCCTCACTGTGATCCTCACTGTCCCTCACTGTGATCCGCACTGTCCTCACTGTGAACCACACTGTCCTCACTGTGATCCGCACTGTCCTCACTGTGATCCACACTGTCCTCACTGTGAGCCTCACTGTCCTCACTGTGAAGCGCACTGTCCTCACTGTGATCCTCACTGTCCTCACTGTGATCCGCACTGTCCTCACTGTGAGCCTCACTGTCCTCACTGTGAGCCTCACTGTCCTCACTGTGAGCCGCACTGTCCACACGGTGAGCCTCACTGTCCTCACTGTGAACCTCACTGTCCTCACTGTGATCCTCACTGTCCTCACTGTGAGCCTCACTGTCCTCACTGTGATCCGCACTGTCCCTCACTGTGATCCGCACTGTCTCTCACTGTGAATCACACTGTCCTCACTGTGATCCTCACTGTCCTCACTGTGAATCACACTGTCCGCACTGTGATCCGCACTGTCCGTCACTGTGATCCGCACTGTCTCTCACTGTGATCCGCACTGTCCTCACTGTGAACCACACTGTCCTCACTGTGATCCGCACTGTCCTCACTGTGATCCGCACTGTCTCTCACTGTGATCCGCACTGTCCGTCACTGTGATCCGCACTGTCCTCACTGTGAACCACACTGTCCTCACTGTGATCCGCACTGTCTCTCACTGTGATCCGCACTGTCCGTCACTGTGATCCGCACTGTCCTCACTGTGAACCACACTGTCCTCACTGTGATCCGCACTGTCCTCACTGTGATCCGCACTGTCTCTCACTGTGATCCGCACTGTCCGTCACTGTGATCCGCACTGTCTTCACTGTGAACCACACTGTCCTCACTGTGATCCGCACTGTCTCTCACTGTGATCCGCACTGTCCGTCACTGTGATCCGCACTGTCTCTCACTGTGAACCACACTGTCCTCACTGTGATCCGCACTGTCTCTCACTGTGAATCGCACTGTCCCTCACTGTGAACCGCACTGTCCTCACTGTGATCCGCACTGTCCTCACTGTGAGCCGCACTGTCCTCACTGTGATCCGCACTGTCCGTCACTGTGATCCGCACTGTCCTCACTGTGAACCACACTGTCCTCACTGTGATCCGCACTGTCCTCACTGTGATCCGCACTGTCCGTCACTGTGATCCTCACTGTCCTCACTGTGATCCTCACTGTCCTCACTGTGATCCGCACTGTCCTCACTGTGATCCGCACTGTCTCTCACTGTGAATCGCACTGTCCTCACTGTGAGCCGCACTGTCCTCACTGTGATCCTCACTGTCCTCACTGTGATCCGCACTGTTCTCACTGTGATCCTCACTGTCCTCACTGTGATCCGCACTGTCCTCACTGTGATCCGCACTGTTCTCACTGTGATCCTCACTGTCGCTCACTGTGATCCGCACTGTCCTCACTGTGATCCTCACTGTCCTCACTGTGATCCGCACTGTCCTCACTGTGAATCGCACTGTCCCTCACTGTGATCCTCACTGTCGCTCACTGTGATCCGCACTGTCCTCACTGTGATCCTCACTGTCCTCACTGTGAGCCGCAGTGTCCTCACTGTGATCCTCACTGTCCTCACTGTCAATCGCACTGTCCCTCACTGTGAACCACACTGTCCCTCACTGTGAACCGCACTGTCCTCACTGTGAACCACACTGTCCCTCACTGTGATCCTCACTCTCCCTCACTGTGATCCGCACTGTCCTCACTGTGATCCTCACTGTCCTCACTGTGAACCACACTGTCCCTCACTGTGAACCGCACTGTCCTCACTGTGAGCCTCACTGTCCTCACTGTGATCCTCACTGTCCTCACTGTGATCCTCACTGTCCTCACTGTGAGCCGCACTGTCCTCACTGTGAGCCGCACTGTCCTCACTGTGATCCTCACTGTCCTCACTGTGAACCACACTGTCCTCACTGTGATCCGCACTGTCCGTCACTGTGATCCGCACTGTCCGTCACTGTGATCCGCACTGTCCTCACTGTGAGCCGCACTGTCCTCACTGTGATCCGCACTGTCCGTCACTGTGATCCGCACTGTCCTCACTGTGAACCACACTGTCTGTCGTAAGAATGAGCCTTACGCGTGGTGAACTTAAAGTAAGCTTTAATCAACTAAAAAGGTGCTACATACAAAAGAGGTCTTACTCTATGCCTCTCCAGGATCCAACTGCTCAGTCCAGTATTTATCCTGGACTAATCACAGGAAGTGATGCAATAAAGTTCGAGTCACAGGAAGCTGTATTGTGTTACCACATTCTCCCCCCCCAAAAGATTAGGAGGCCGGGATGCTCCCTCCATTTCGTAGCCGCCGGACGAGGGAGAGCCGCACCTGTTTGGGTTCTCGTAGCGGTAGAGGGCCCCTAGCCCGTTTACCCGCCGCGGGCCGTGGACCAGAGTCCGAGTGATCCAGCCCGCTCTGTGAGGGGTCAGGACGATCCTGACTGTGTACTGGTGCCCGAACGGGTGTCGGGCAGGGCTGTGGCAGATCCGTTTCCGAGCGTATGGTACGGGGTGGATCGTGGCTACGCGTGCGAGCCCCGACGGGCTCATAGTCAGTCTGCCCCAGGTCGGCACGCTGGAGTGAGGTACCAGCCGGCGTCAGATCCAGATCGTGATGAGAGGCACCTGGCGAGCCCAGAGATGTGCCTGGTACAATATCATCCCCTGGTGTCCCTCTATGTTTCGGCGGGCAGGGAGCCAGATCCCGCAATGACACGGTAGATTCCCGACCGTCAGGATACCGCATATAGGCGTAGGTAGGGTTGACGTCAGTGAGCTCAACCTCATCTACCAGGGGGTCATTCTTAGACGCCCGGACATATGTTCGGAGTAGCACTGGTCCCGGTGCAGTCAGCCACGATGGGAGAGATATCCCATAGGATGAGCGACGCTGAAATCGGAAGAACCGTTCATGAGGCGTCGTATTTGTGGCGGTCGAAAGGAGGGACCGTGTGGAGTGTAATGCGTCTGGAAGTACTGCTTCCCATTGCTGGTTGGGTAGGCCCCGAGATCTCAAAGCCAGACGTACCGCATTCCAGATGATAGCGTTAAAACGCTCGACTTGCCCATTCCCGACCGGATGATAAGGCGTCGTTCTGCTGGCAGCAATACCCCGTTCCGAGAGATAGGCCTTGAGTTCTCCTGACATAAAAGAAGGGCCCCGATCCGAATGAACATAGGATGCCATGCCACAGAAAGCAAATACCTGCTCAAGGCAGCTGATAACCGTGGTCGTCAGCATATTGGGGCAGGGAAAGGCAAACGGAAAACGGGAATACTCATCGACCATGGTCAATAGATAAGTGTTGCGAGTTGAAGAGGGCAACGGCCCCTTAAAATCGATGCTAAGCCGTTGCATTGGCTGGGTCGCATGTATGAGTATACCACCCGAGGGGCGGAAAAACTGAGGTTTCAATTCCGCACAGTCTCTGCAGTCCGAGCACATCTTCTTTACATCCCCGGTAGAGAATGGGAGATTTCGGGACCGCACGAAGTGTAGCATGCGAGTAACGCCCGGATGACACAACCCATCATGGATGTCTACGAGCGTAGAGGGTGCCATGGCGGAGCAGAATGCTCGTGTGAGGGTATCCGGAGCCACATTCTCCTTGCCAGGTCGATAGTGGATGGTGTAACCAAAAGAGGCCAATTCCAGCTGCCAAAGCTGGATTTTATTATTTTTAATTTTGGTCCGTTAACGATTATCGAGCATGAAGGCGACCGATCGCTGGTCCGTGATTAAGGTAAAGTGCTGGCGAGCTAGGAGATGAGTCCACTTCCGTACTGCCTCTATGATGGCTGTAGCTTCTTTCTCGACTGGAGGATAATGTAGCTCAGCCCCTTGAAAAGTCCTGGACAAAAATGCCACCGGACGACCTTCCTGATTCAGAGTGGCCGAGATCGCCACCTCCGAGGCATCACACTCAACAACAAAAGGAAGACTCTCATCGATGGAGTGAAGAGCCGCTTTCTCCAACTGTTTTTTCAGGAGGTTAAAGGCTGCAACAGCCGCTGTGTCTAGTGGGAATGTGCTGGCCTTCAGTAGAGGTTGGATTCGGTCCGAGAAGTTAGGAATCCATTTAGCATAGTATGCAAACAGGCCGAGGGCCCGGCGCAAGGAGGCCGGATTCTTAGGTGGCGGGAGTTCTTGGAGTGGGCGAAGCCTTTCAGGGTCAGGTTTAATGATGCCATTGCCCACACAATAGCCAAGGATGTTGATGGTTGGTTGTGACTCAATGGATTTAGTCGCATTTAATGTCAAATTACGGTGCTGGAGTGCATCCCAAAATCGTTGGAGATTGGCGTCATGTTCCCGCTGATTGCGACCTGCGACAGTAATATTGTCCAGATAAGGAAACGTATCCTTCAAGTCTTCCTGTTTGACCAGGTCATCCATTGCTCGCTGGAAGACAGCCACTCCATTAGTGACCCCAAAGGGGAGGCGACGAAATTGATACAGCCGTCCATTGGCTTCAAAGGCCGTATACTGCTTGTCTGAGACCTTCAAGGGTACCTGATGATAGGCACTTTTCAGATCATATGTTGAGAACACCGTGTACTCAGCCAGTTTATTAACCATATCATCGATGCGCGGCAATGGGTATGCGTCCAAGTCCGTATATTGATTGATGGTCTGTGAATAGTCAATGCACAGCCGTTTCTTGTGAGGTTGTAGAGGGTTCTTAACAATAACGACCTGGGCGCGCCATGGCGACGAACAAGGCTCGATGATATCCTCTGCTAAAAGCCGAGAAATCTCAGCCGCAATAAAAGACTGGTCTTCCTGACTGAAACGTCGTGACTTTGTTATAATCGGTTTGCATCGAGGAGGGATACTGGTAAACAGTGAGGGTTCATCCAGTGAAGCTGCTGACAATGCACAGAACGGTAATCGAGGTCGTATATTAGAAATAGTGAGTTCAGGTTTGGATCCTCCGAACTCAATGGTGAGCTTCTTATGCTGCTTTTGAAAATCCAGCCCTAAGATAAGATCACTACATAAGTCCTTGAGCACCGAAAGCCGGGTGGAGGGATACCTGTGACCATTAAGTGTTATTTCAACCATACAAAAGCCAGAAATTCTGGTATTAAGTGATGACTGAGCCATCGCAATTGCCTGGTCCGATGGGAAAACATGTAGCTTTAACTCTGCAACAATCTGTTCCCTAATGAAACTATCAGTGCTACCTGAGTCAATTAAGGCATCTAAAGTATGTCCATTAATTGATGCTTTTGTAGCTGCATGGAATAGGTTCTGAGGACAAGCAGCTGTAATTGGTGTCGTTGCACAAAGAGTGGCTGAAACTCTAGGTGTGTTTCTTCGAGAGAAAACCCGAGAGGAAGCACGATAGATTTTAGCCGGAACATCTTGATAGGCCCTTACCGGGGCAGTTCGGTAGGACTTAGCTTGATAAGCCCTCGTAGAGGCTCTTGATAGGCAAACCTTTGCAAAATGACCCTTTTTGTTGCAATGACTGCAAAACGCATTGCGAGCAGGGCAGAATTTCCGAGGGTGAAACTCATCACCACAAAAGAAGCATTTCTTAGATTGCCAAGAGGCTGCCACAGTGGGGTCATCATCCTCTTCATCAGTGAAGTCATCAGATTGATCGTCAGGGATAAAGTCCTCCCTAATAGAGTTCACCTGTGGCCTCTTAAATTGCCTGACTGTAGTTAAGGCAGCAGACCGAGGTCTGGGCACTGTATAAAGGTCTGCATTTCTTTTTGCCAGATCTAGAGAGCAAGCCATGTCATAAGCTCTCTGAAGCTCAAGTGTCTTACTTTCCAGTAGACGCTGGCGTATAAATGGGGAGGCAAGCCCGCAGATGAAAGCATCACGGATCATTTCTTCACGGTACAGCTCAGCTGAGGCCGCCTGAAAGTTACAGTCCATACTAAGTCTGCGAAGCTCTTGGAGGAATTTATCAATGGATTCCTCCGGCCCTTGTTGGGCTGTAGCTAGTAGATGTCTGGCATAGACCTCATTCGGTGTCTTAGTATATAGTCTTTTAAGCGTCCGAATTGCCTCCTCGTAACTGCCCCATTCCTCAACATACTGAAATACATTCGGAGTGACAGTTGATGAGTATTCGCAACTTTGTGTCATCATCAGCCTTGCAATATTCGAGAAAATTGTCAAACGTGCGATACCAGTGTTTGGGTCCAAGTCAAGACGCGATGGTTTAAGGATGTTTTCCATGATGGGTGATTCCCTGGATCCTTAGTTCCGAGTTCGTCCAAAAAGTTTGAGTGCGAAGTTTTTCAAAGTTGATTAAATTGTCGTAAGAATGAGCCTTACGCGTGGTGAACTTAAAGTAAGCTTTAATCAACTAAAAAGGTGCTACATACAAAAGAGGTCTTACTCTATGCCTCTCCAGGATCCAACTGCTCAGCCCAGTATTTATCCTGGACTAATCACAGGAAGTGATGCAATAAAGTTCGAGTCACAGGAAGCTGTATTGTGAACCGCACTGTCCTCACTGTGAACCACACTGTCCTCACTGTGAATCGCACTGTCCTCACTGTGATCCTCACTGTCCTCACTGTGAACCGCACTGTCCTCACTGTGATCCGCACTGTCCTCACTGTGATCCGCACTGTCCTCACTGTGAACCAGACTGTCCTCACTGTGAACCGCACTGTCCCTCACTGTGATCCGCACTGTCCCTCACTCTGATCCGCACTGTCCTCACTGTGAACCACACTGTCCTCACTGTGATCCTCACTGTCCTCACTGTGATCCTCACTGTCCTCACTGTGATCCTCACTGTCCTCACTGTGAGCCGCACTGTCCTCACTGTGAGCCGCACTGTCCTCACTGTGATCCGCACTGTCTCTCACTGTGATCCGCACTGTCCTCACTGTGATCCGCACTGTCCTCACTGTGAGCCTCACTGTCCTCACTGTGAACCACACTGTCCTCACTGTGAATCACACTGTCCTCACTGTGATCCTCACTGTCCTCACTGTGATCCGCACTGTCCTCACTCTGAGCCGCACTGTCCCTCACTGTGAGCATCACTGTCCTCACTCTGAGCCGCACTGTCCCTCACTGTGAACCGCACTGTCCTCACTGTGATCCACACTGTCCTCACTGTGAATCACACTGTCCTCACTCTGATCCGCACTGTCCTCACTGTGATCCGCACTGTCCTCACTGTGATCCGCACTGTCCCTCACTGTGATCCTCACTGTCCTCACTGTGAACCACACTGTCCTCACTGTGAATCACACTGTCCTCACTGTGATCCTCACTGTCCTCACTGTGATCCGCACTGTCCTCACTCTGAGCCGCACTGTCCCTCACTGTGAGCATCACTGTCCTCACTCTGAGCCGCACTGTCCCTCACTGTGAACCGCACTGTCCCTCACTGTGAATCACACTGTCCTCACTGTGATCCGCACTGTCCCTCACTGTGATCCGCACTGTCCTCACTGTGATCCACACTGTCCTCACTGTGAATCACACTGTCCTCACTCTGATCCGCACTGTCCTCACTGTGATCCGCACTGTCCTCACTGTGATCCGCACTGTCCCTCACTGTGATCCTCACTGTCCTCACTGTGAACCACACTGTCCTCACTGTGAATCACACTGTCCTCACTGTGATCCTCACTGTCCTCACTGTGATCCGCACTGTCCTCACTCTGAGCCGCACTGTCCCTCACTGTGAGCATCACTGTCCTCACTCTGAGCCGCACTGTCCCTCACTGTGAACCGCACTGTCCCTCACTGTGATCCGCACTGTCCTCACTGTGAGCCTCACTGTCCTCACTGTGATCCGCACTGTCCTCACTGTGATCCGCACTGTCCTCACTGTGAACCGCACTGTCCTCACTGTGATCCTCACTGTCCTCACTGTGATCCTCACTGTCCTCACTGTGATCCGCACTGTCCTCACTGTGATCCTCACTGTCCTCACTGTGATCCGCACTGTCCTCACTGTGATCCTCACTGTCCTCACTGTGATCCGCACTGTCCTCACTGTGATCCTCACTGTCCTCACTGTGATCCTCACTGTCCTCACTGTGATCCTCACTGTCCTCACTGTGATCCGCACTGTCCTCACTGTGATCCTCACTGTCCTCACTGTGATCCGCACTGTCCTCACTGTGAACCACACTGTCCTCACTGTGAACCACACTGTCCCTCACTGTGAGCCACACTGTCCTCACTGTGAACCACACTGTCCTCACTGTGAACCTCACTGTCCTCACTGTGATCCGCACAGTCCTCACTGTGAACCGCACTGTCCTCACTGTGAACCACACTGTCCCGCACTGTGATCCGCACTGTCCTCACTGTGAACCTCACTGTCCTCACTGTGATCCGCACTGTCCTCACTGTGAACCACACTGTCCCTCACTGTGATCCGCACTGTCCCTCACTGTGATCCGCACTGTCCTCACTGTGATCCGCACTGTCCTCACTGTGAACCGCACTGTCCTCACTGTGAACCTCACTGTCCTCACTGTGAGCCGCACTGTCCCTCACTGTGAGCCGCACTGTCCTCACTGTGATCTTCACTGTCCCTCACTGTGAACCACACTGTCCTCACTGTGAGCCGCACTGTCCTCACTGTGATCTTCACTGTCCCTCACTGTGATCCGCACTGTCCTCACTGTGAACCACACTGTCCTCACTGTGAGCCGCACTGACTTAATTTGATCCGCACTGTCCCTCACTGTGAAGCGCACTCTCCTCACTGTGATCCGCACTATCCTCACTGTGATCCTCACTGTCCTCACTGTGAGCCGCACAGTCCCTCACTGTGATCCTCACTGTCCCTCACTGTGAAGCGCACTGTCCCTCACTGTGAATCGCACTGTCCTCACTGTGATCCGCACTGTCCTCACTGTGAACCTCACTGTCCTCACTGTGATCCTCACTGTCCCTCACTGTGAGCCGCACTGTCCGTCACTGTGAATCGCACTGTCCTCACTGTGAACCGCACTGTCCTCACTGTGATCCGCACTGTCCTCACTGTGAACCTCACTGTCCTCACTGTGATCCGCACTGTCCTCACTGTGATCCGCACTGTCCCTCACTGTGAACCGCACTGTCCTCACTCTGAGCCGCACTGTCCCTCACTGTGAGCATCACTGTCCTCACTCTGAGCCGCACTGTCCCTCACTGTGAACCGCACTGTCCCTCACTGTGATCCGCACTGTCCCTCACTGTGAACCGCACTGTCCTCACTCTGAGCCGCACTGTCCCTCACTGTGAGCATCACTGTCCTCACTCTGAGCCGCACTGTCCCTCACTGTGAACCGCACTGTCCCTCACTGTGATCCGCACTGTCCTCACTGTGAGCCTCACTGTCCTCACTGTGATCCGCACTGTCTCTCACTGTGATCCTCACTGTCCTCACTGTGATCCGCACTGTCCTCACTGTGATCTGCACTGTCCCTCACTGTGAACCGTACTGTCCTCACTGTGAACCTCACTGTCCTCACTGTGAGCCTCACTGTCCTCACTGTGATCCGCACTGTCCTCACTGTGAGCCTCACTGTCCTCACTGTGATCCGCACTGTCCTCACTGTGAACCGCACTGTCCTCACTGTGATCCGCACTGTCCCTCACTGTGAACCTCACTGTCCCTCAATGTGAACCTCACTGTCCTCACTGTGATCCGCACTGTCCGTCACTGTGATCCGCACTGTCCTTTCACTGTGATCCGCACTGTCCTCACTGTGAACTACACTGTCCTCACTGTGAGCCGCACTGTCCTCACTGTGATCTTCACTGTCCTCACTGTGAACCTCACTGTCCCTCAATGTGAACCTCACTGTCCTCACTGTGATCCGCACTGTCCTCACTGTGAACTACACTGTCCTCACTGTGAGCCGCACTGTCCTCACTGTGATCCGCACTGTCCTCACTGTGAACCTCACTGTCCCTCAATGTGAACCTCACTGTCCTCACTGTGATCCACACTGTCCGTCACTGTGATCCGCACTGTCCTTTCACTGTGATCCGCACTGTCCTCACTGTGAACTACACTGTCCTCACTGTGAGCCGCACTGTCCTCACTGTGATCCTCACTGTCCTCACTGTGATCCTCACTGTCCTCACTGTGATCCGCACTGTCCTCACTGTGATCCTCACTGTCCTCACTGTGAACCGCACTGTCCTCACTGTGATCCGCACTGTCCTCACTGTGATCCGCACTGTCCTCACTGTGATCCTCACTGTCCTCACTGTGATCCTCACTGTCCTCACTGTGATCCGCACTGTCCTCACTGTGATCCGCACTGTCCTCACTGTGATCCGCACTGTCCTCACTGTGATCCTCACTGTCCTCACTGTGAACCGCACTGTCCTCACTGTGATCCGCACTGTCCTCACTGTGATCCGCACTGTCCTCACTGTGATCCTCACTGTCCTCACTGTGATCCTCACTGTCCTCACTGTGATCCTCACTGTCCTCACTGTGATCCGCACTGTCCTCACTGTGAACCGCACTGTCCTCACTGTGATCCACACTGTGTCTCACCAGGGTGGCTCCAAGTGCTATTTGGAATCAGTCAGAAGGAGCCCAGTGTAAATGGATTAAAGGGAGTATTCAAATAGCAAACAGGGCAATATATCATCTCCCGCGTTTATAAAAATAGAGTACAACAACAACTTGTATTTATATAGTGTCTTTAACGTAGTAAAATATCCCAAGGTGCTTCACAGGGACTTAATAAGGCAAAAATTGACATGGAGAAATTAGGGCAGGTGACCAAAAACTTGGTCAAAGAGGTAGGTTTTAAGGAGCATCTTAAAGGAGGAGAGTGGTAGAGAGACAAAGATGTTTGGGGAGGGAATGCAAAGATTAGGGCCGAGACAGCTGAAGGCACGGCTGCCAATGGTGGGGCGAAGGAAGTGGAGGAATGCTGAGTTATTGGAGGGTTGTAGGGCTGGAGGAAGTTATAGAGATTGGGAGGGGCAAGGCCGTGGATGGATTTGAACATGATGACGAGAAGTTTAAAGTTGAGGCGTTGGTGGACTAGGAGCCAATGTAGGTCAGCGAGCACAGGAATGATGGGTGAAAAAGACTTGGTGCGAGTTAGGACACGGGCAGCAGGGATTTGGATGAGCTCAAGTTTATGGAGGGTGGAAGATAGGAGGCTGTCCAGGAGAGCATTGGAATAGTCATTTTACGATGTAGTTACCCAACCACTAGTTCTTCATTTAAGTTACTATTTCTTGTTTTAAGCTTACTGTTGTCCTGTACTATCTGCCTGGGCTCTGCAGTCAGCTTAAAAAAGCTACGTATGTACCAGAATTTGAGTGTAACCCGCCATTTGATGTCTGCTCCGCCCAGTAACTTCTGACTAATTTGGTCAACTCTCAATGTTCTCAATCTCATGGTCCATGGAGAGATTCTTTCAGGGTCAATCATAAACTCACAGGAGCAGCCTTAACATTTCTAGAATATGCAACTGAGAACTGAACGATTTGCCCTGTAGCGAGATTGTAAGAAGTTGGATCACAGCCTAGTTATCAATTCGTTCATTGATTCAACATGAACTTAGCCAATAGCAACGCTCAATAAAGACATCAATGTCACACCAAACCCACTCGATTTCTAAACTTGCTGGTGCATGTGGAAGGCCCTGTAAGTGGGCCGGGACCTGGAGATGCTGGTCCTGGCCTTTACTCGGAGTCTCCAGGGGGCCCATACTCACCCCAAATGTGAGCACCCACTACAGAGAGACGGGATCGCGGGCGGAGATGCCCTACACTGGGAGTTCCCGCTTCCCCGACCTCAGTGAATCTCAACGTAACGTCGAAAGCTGGTAAGCCCAGTGAGAAGGGGCATACCAGCCTCCAGAAGGGTGCAAGTGTGCCTCATTAGGGGATCCAGGGAAGGGAAGACCATCGAAGATGAGGTCCTTTCTTTTTCTAAAAAAATCGTTCTTAGTATCAGGTCCCTTCCTAAGGTTTCCAAACATAATTTCTTTGGGTGGGGGGAGGGAAATGGACACCCCTCCCCGGACTACACCAGATGTTGTATCCCTTAGAGCTGGCAGGAGCTGGTGACATGCTCGTAGAGGCATGGGTGCCCAACAGCACTATGCTAATGAGGTTCCCTCTGATCCCACACACTCCAGCAAGGTTAGTTGATCTGTTAGAATTCTATACAGTGGGAATGAATGGGAAGGGAATTTGTCCATTAGAATTTTACAGAGGGAGAGTGTTTGGGAAGGGGTTTGATCCACTAAAATTCTATACAGTGGGAATGAATGGGATGTTGTTTGATCCATTATAATTCTGTACAATGGGAGTGAATGGGAAGGGGTTTGGTCCATTGGAATTCTATACAATGGGAGGGAATGGAAACCTATCGATTATCCAGCCTTCCCCAGATACCTTTTCTTGCCTCTTATGTAAAGGCCAGGTAAGCCTGCACTTCCTATCAACTGAACTATGACCCTCTGTGCAAAGCCTTGGGATTGTGTGCCCTGCACAAACAATGGAAATGTGCCTCGATACCTTTAGGATTTTCACTATGTATCTATGTTTACAGAACGGGATTAATAGTCACACCAGATACTTTTGTAACGGTCTAAACTACCAAACAGTTTTATTCATAGATGGTCATTTTCAGATCAAACACTCACAGAAAGTTACATAGAATGTGCAGCACAGAAACAGGCCATTCGGTCCAACAGGTCCGTGCCGGTGTTTATGCTCCACACGAACCTCCTCCCACCCTACGTCATCTCACCCTATCAACACATCCTTCTATTCCTTTCTCCCTCATGTGTTTATCTAGCTTCCCCTTAAATGTATCTATGCTATTCGCCTCAACTACTCCTTGTGGTAGCGAGTTCCACATTCTCACCACTCTCTGAGTAAAGAAGTTTCTCCTGAATTCATTATTGGATTTATTAGTGACTGTCTTATATTTGTGGCCCCTAAGTTGTTGAAGTTAGTCCGAAGAACACAGCAGCTCTGAACCAGTTCATGAAAGGGTTAATTAAACAATCCTGTCAGTTGACTTTCTTGGTTTGGCTTTGTGACAAACATTTCTTGGAAGGGCAGTAGCCATTCAATCCCTTTCTATTTCAGTCCCTCTACAGTGCTACAACATGTCGTAGCGTAGCCTTGGGCAAACACTGGACTATTGCGCCAATGCAGATTTATCCACCTCTCCCATCCGCTGTCCTCTGACCTCTCTGAGATTGCCAATTAGAGACCGTTTTAAGTTGAGGACCAATGCCCACTAAGAACTGATTGAGACTGCTCAAACTCATTTCACATCAGACTCCTACACCCAGCAGAGAGAGGAGACTTCCCTCTCATCGGTCCAGGCAGGAGTTGAAGCCGGGTTACAGTGGACAGTCCAGTAGAGGTGTGGCTGACAGTCATTATTACCCTGCATTTCTGCATCATTGTGGAGTGGGGGAGGGGCTAAGCCTCCTGCTCCTGCACCCAAGGGCCTGGTGTCTGCCAGCGGGGGCTGGCAGGGAGATTGTTACTGATAGAGGAGAGCTGATGGCAGAGTTGACTCGATGCAATCACTGGAAAACAAGGAGTGGGACCCACCACAGCTCTAGAATTTTTTCAATAGAACCACACAGCACAGAAGGAGGCCATTCGGCCCATCGTGCCTGTGCCGGCTCTTTGGTCGAGCTCTCCAATTAGACCCACTCCCCCCTGCTCTTTCCCCATAGCCCTGTAAATGTTTCCTTTTTAAGTATTTATCCAATTCCCTTTTGAAAGTTATTATTGAATCTGCTTCCTTTTAGGCAGTGAATTCCTGATCGTAACAACTCGTTGCATAAAAAAAATTCTCCTCATCTCCCCCCCCCCCCCCCCCCCACCACCGCCCCCCGGCTTTTTTGCCGATTATCTTCAATCTGCCTCCTCTGTTTGCCGACCCTGCTGCCACTGGAAACAGTTTCTCCTTTAAAACGCTTCATCATTTTGAACACCTCGACTAAATCTCCCCGTAACTTGTTTCGCTCTAAGGAGAACAATTTATCAAAAACAACTTTTTAAAAGTGCTAATTTGCACTGGTCACAGTTATCCTGTCACAAAGCGAAGGGGCCACCTGCAGGAGAGGGTCTGGCTTGAGCTGAGTCTGGGCATTCAGAGCTTCACACGCACTGAAAATATTGACATGGCATCAAGCCAAGGGGGCAGGGCAAGGCTGCCCTTTATATTCCAGTGTGAATGAGTGCATTCAGGACTGGCAAGTGGGAAAAAAGCTATTGAATTGACTGAAGACATTCTCTTTCCAATTTTACCTCATTTGGCGACAACCCTTTCCTTACATAAAAGCTGAAAGTCACATGAGCTGAATTCCTGGTTTATAAGCAAAGGGTAGGAGACAAGAAGCTTCTCATTAACAGGAGCCAGGCGGCAGCTTCAAGAACATTGCAGGGGAGGAGACTTTGTGCAAAGGACGGGCGGCTGGGAGGAGGTGGACGGTGAGCAGAGGCAAGGCTGAGAGAAACAGCCCAACCCAACGGGACAGTGGAGCTCCGGGCACCGAGACAAGGGGCAGGAAGGAGAGGTGGAGGGAGAGAGGCTGAGCCCAGCCCAGCCCAGTCGGCAGTCAATCAGAGCCTGGCTCTGTGTGTGAGGCTCGGAGCTCAGGAAACGGCGCAAAACACAAGGCAGTGAGAAGCCGGACCATGATCGGCACCAGGTCCAGGGCTTCGCAGCTCCCGGACCCCGACCCAGATCCCAAGAAACTCGCTCTGAAAGCCTTCAAGAAAGTTGGTAAGGATCGGTGGGCACTGGGCATCGCTGAGGGGAGGGGAGGGCAGGGCTGTGCCCAGTCCGGCACTGGCAGGAGGGGGAGGAAGGGTTTAATGGGCAGCGTTTAGACTGTGACTGTGCAGAGATCCCTTGCTGAGGTTACCAACTTTCGGGTTTCGCCCAAGGAAGAAACTCCAGGAATTTGCAACTGCATCAACAGCGCATTCCTGCAAGGTTTAACTTCATTGTCAATCTGGCTCTGTTGGCAACACTTTGCCTCGGAGGGCGAAGGTATCTGAGCCCTTAAAGTGAACACATTGTCTGCTGTGTCTGCTAACAAAACAGCAGTGACTGCCCTTTCAAAGATCTTCCTTGGAGTTAATGTCCACTGGGACGTCCCGGGGATGTGACAAGGCGCTATATAAATGCAACTTCTTTCGAGAATCTCAAACTTGAAACGCTCTCCTGTTTGAGGCAACTACTGGCCCAGAGTGCCATGTGTCAAAACGGAGGTTATACTGCTGGTTGCACCTCCCTGCAGATAGCACTGAGGTCAACCACAAAGGGAGATCTGTTCCGGTGAGGCAGGGATGTCCCCCTCTCTCCTAACATTGCTAGCAAGATTTGAAGGCTCCCAAATGTCCCAGCAGACAGCCTGAGACTGTAGTTATACTGCACCAAGTGTGAACTCAAACTGTGGTGAGATGGTCATGGGAGGGGGGTCTGTCACCACTCAGCTTTACTGCTCTCAGGATTCAGATCAGATCACTCAAGTTGCACTGATGTGTTGAGTGATATTCAAATGCCCTTTCACCTCAACAAAAGAGTGAGGGCCGTAGAATGGACTGTGAGCCAATAAAGGGAGGGTGGGGGTGCGCTCAGGCACAAAGACAAACAGAACTAAAAATAGCCTAAAGATAAGAAAAGGGACTAGAGCAAAGTCTAGATAATCACTTGTGTTAAATGCAATATAAATACTGCAGGTTCAGAGAAAAATACAGGAAATAGTTGCAAAGTAACGGATAAAAAAACAGGAGTGAAGAAAAGCAAGGATTGTGATGAGTTAAAATGTGTGAGAAAAAGGGTAGGGTTAGGGTCCGTTGCTCAAATTAGAGTACTGTGCATAGATCTAGTCTGGGACACTTTACACTAGTGCCGGGAGTGGGACACTTTACACTAGTGCAGGGAGTGGGACACTTTACACTAGTGCCTGGAGTGGGACACTTTACACTAGTGCCGGGAGTAGGACACTTTACACTAGTGCCTGGAGTGGGACACTTTACACTAGTGCCAGGAGTGGGACACTTTACACTAGTGCAGGGAGTGGGACACTTTACACTAGTGCCTGGAGTGGGACACTTTACACTAGTGCAGGGAGTGAGACACTTTACACTAGTGCCGGGAGTGGGACACTTTACACTAGTGCCGGGAGTGGGACACTTTACACTAGTACAGGGAGTGAGACACTTTACACTAGTGCCGGGAGTGAGACACTTTACACTAGTGCCTGGAGTGGGACACTTTACACTAGTGCCTGGAGTGGGACAATTTACACTAGTGCCTGGAGTGGGACACTTTACACTAGTGCCTGGAGTGAGACACTTTACACTAGTGCCGGGAGTGGGACACTTTACACTAGTGCCTGGAGTTGGACACTTTACACTAGTGACGGGAGTGAGACACTTTACACTAGTGCCGGGAGTGGGACACTTTACACTAGTGCAGGGAGTGGGACACTTTACACTAGTGCCTGGAGTGGGACACTTTACACTAGTGCCGGGAGTAGGACACTTTACACTAGTGCCTGGAGTGGGACACTTTACACTAGTGCCAGGAGTGGGACACTTTACACTAGTGCAGGGAGTGGGACACTTTACACTAGTGCCTGGAGTGGGACACTTTACACTAGTGCAGGGAGTGAGACACTTTACACTAGTGCCGGGAGTGGGACACTTTACACTAGTGCCGGGAGTGGGACACTTTACACTAGTACAGGGAGTGAGACACTTTACACTAGTGCCGGGAGTGAGACACTTTACACTAGTGCCTGGAGTGGGACACTTTACACTAGTGCCTGGAGTGGGACAATTTACACTAGTGCCTGGAGTGGGACACTTTACACTAGTGCCTGGAGTGAGACACTTTACACTAGTGCCGGGAGTGGGACACTTTACACTAGTGCCTGGAGTTGGACACTTTACACTAGTGACGGGAGTGAGACACTTTACACTAATGCCTGGAGTGGGACACTTTACACTAGTGCCGGGAGTGGGACACTTTACACTAGTGCCGGGAGTGAGACACTTTACACTAGTGCAGGGAGTGGGACACTTTACACTAGTGCCTGGAGTGGGACACTTTACACTAGTGCCGGGAGTGGGACACTTTACACTAGTGCAGGGAGTGGGACACTTTACACTAGTGCCTGGAGTGGGACACTTTACACTAGTGCCTGGAGTGGGACACTTTACACTAGTGCAGGGAGTGGGACACTTTACACTAGTGCCTGGAGTGAGACACTTTACACTAGTGCAGGGAGTGGGACACTTTACACTAGTGCCAGGAGTGGGACACTTTACACTAGTGCTAGGAGTGGGACACTTTACACGAGTGCAGGGAGTGAGACACTTTACACTAGTGCAGGGGGTGGGACACTTTATACTAGTGCCGGGAGTGAGACACTTTACACTAGTGCAGGGAGTGGGACACGTTACACTAGTGCCGGGAGTGAGACACTTTACACTAGTGCCGGGAGTGAGACACTTTACACTAGTGCAGGGGGTGGGACACTTTACACTAGTGCCGGGAGTGGGACACTTTACACTAGTGCCGGGAGTGAGACACTTTACACTAGTGCAGGGGGTGAGACACTTTACACTAGTGCCGGGAGTGAGACACTTTACACTAGTGCCTGGAGTGAGACACTTTACACTAGTGCAGGGGGTGGGACACTTTACACTAGTGCAGGGAGTGAGACACTTTACACTAGTGCCGGGAGTGGGACACTTTACACTAGTGCTGGGAGTGAGACACTTTACACTAGTGCAGGGAGTGAGACGCTTTACACTAGTGCAGGGAGTGAGACACTTTACACTAGTGCCGGGAGTGGGACCATTTACACTAGTGCCGGGAGTGGGACACTTTACACTAGTGACGGGAGTGGGACACTTTACACTAGTGCCGGGAGTGGGACACTTTACACTAGTGCAGGGAGTGGGACACTTTACACTAGTCCGGGGAGTGAGACACTTTACACTAGTGCCGGGAGTGGGACACTTTACACTAGTGCCGGGAGTGGGACACTTTACACTAGTGACGGGAGTGGGACACTTTACACTTGTGCCGGGAGTGGGACACTTTACACTAGTGCAGGGAGTGGGACACTTTACACTAGTGCCTGGAGTGAGACACTTTACATTAGTGCCTGGAGTGAGACACTTTACACTAGTGCGGGGAGTGAGACACTTTACACTAGTGCAGGGGGTGGGACACTTTACACTAGTGCCTGGAGTTGGACATAGAAACATAGAAACATAGAAGATAGGAGCAGGAGTAGGTCATTCGGTTCCTCGAGCCTGCTCCGCCATTCGATGAGATCATGGCTGATCATCTAAACTCAGTACCCTGTACCTGCCTTCTCCTCATATCCTTGATACCTTTAGCTTTAAGAAATATATCTAACTCATCCTTGAATTTATTTAATGACTTCGCCTCAACTACCTTCTGTGGTAGAGAATTCCACAGGTTCACCACTCTCTGGGTGAAGAAATTCTTCCTCATTTCTGTCCTAAATGGTTTACCCGTTATCTGTAGATTATGACCCCTGGTTCTGGACTCTCCGACCATCGGGAACATTCTTCCTGCATCTAGTTTGTCCAGACCTGTCAGAATTTTATATGTTTCGATGAGATCCCCTCTCATTCTTCTATACTCCAGTGAGTATAAGCCAAATCGACCCAATCTCTAATCATATGTCATGCCTGCCATCCCAGGTATCAGCCTTGTGAATCTTCGCTGAACTCCTTCCATGGCAAGAACATCCTTCCTCAGATAAGGCGACCAAAACTGCACACAGTACTCAAGGTGTGGTCTCACCAAGGCCCTGTACAACTGCAGCAGGACATCCCTGTTCCTATACTCAAACCCTTTCGCTATGAAGGCCAACATACCATTTGCCTTCTTCACCGCCTGCTGCACCTGCATGCTTACTTTCAGCGACTGGTGCACAAGGACACCCAGGTCTCGTTGCACTTCCCCTTCTCCCAATCTATTGCCATTCAGATAATAGTCTGCCTTTCTGTTTTTGACACCAAAGTGGATAACCTCGCATTTATCCACGTTATATTGCGTCTGCCACGCTTCTGCCCACTCACCCAACCTGTCCAGATCATCCTGGAGTTTCTCGGTATCCTCCTCGCAGCACACACTCCCACCCAGCTTTGTGTCATCTGTAAACTTGGAGATATTACATTTAATTCCCTTATCTAGATCATTAATGTATATTGTGAATAGCTGGGGTCCAAGGACCGATCCCTGCGGTACCCCACTAGTCACTGCCTGCCACTCGGAAAAAGACCCATTAATTCCTACTCTCTGCTTTCTGTCCGCCAACCAGTTCTCTATCCAAGTCAATACCTTGCCCCCAATCCCATGTGCCTTGACTTTACACGCTAATCTCTTTTGCGGGACCTTATCGAAAGCCTTTTGGAAGTCAAATACACCACATCTACTGGTTCTCCCTTATCTATTTTCCCAGTTACATCCTCAAAAAATTCCAGTAGATTAGTCAAGCACGATTTACCTTTTGTAAATCCATGTTGACTTTGTCCGATCCTGTCACTGTTTTTCAAGTGCTCAGCTATTACATCCTTTATGATGGACTCTAGCATTTTCCCCACTACCAATGTCAGGCTTACCAATCTGTAATTCCCCGCTTTCTCTCTACCACCCTTTTTGAATAGTGGGGTAACATTAGCTACCCTCCAATCCATGGGTACAGTTCCAGATTTCATCGAATGTTGGAAGCTGATCAGCAATGCATCTACTATTTCTAGGGCCACTTCCTTAAGTACCCTAGGATGTAGATTATCAGGCCCTGGGGATTTATCGGCCTTCAATCCCGTCAATTTCCCTAACACCATTTCCCTGCAAATACTAATTTCTTTCAGTTCCTCCCTTTCATCAGACCGTATGTTCTCCAACATCTCTGGGAGGTTATTTGTGTCCTCCTTTGTGAAGACAGAACCAAAATATGCACTTAATTGGGCTGCCGAGAGTGGGACACTTTACACTAGTGCGGGGAGTGGGACACTTTACACTAGTGCCGGGAGTGGGACACTTTACACTAGTGACGGGAGTGGGACCATTTACACTAGTGCCGGGAGTGGGACACTTTACACTAGTGGCTGGAGTGAGACACTTTACACTAGTGCCGGGAGTGGGACACTTTACACTAGTGCCGGGAGTGGGACACTTTACACTAGTGCAGGGAGTGGGACACTTTACACTAGTGCGGGGAGTGAGACACTTTACACTAGTGCAGGGAGTGAGACACTTTACACTAGTGCCAGGAGTGAGACACTTTACACTAGTGCAGGGAGTGAGACACTTTACACTAGTGCGGGGCATGAGACACTTTACACTAGTGCAGGGAGTGGGACACGTTACACTAGTGCCGGGAGTGAGACACTTTACACTAGTGTAGGGAGTGGGACACTTTACACGAGTGCAGGGAGTGGGACACTTTACACTAGTGCAGGGAGTGGGACACTTTACACGAGTGCAGGGAGTGGGACACTTTACACTAGTGCCTGGAGTGAGACACTTTACACTAGTGCAGGGAGTGGGACACTTTACACGAGTGCAGGGAGTGGGACACTTTACACTAGTGCCTGGAGTGAGACACTTTACACTAGTGCAGGGAGTGAGACACTTTACACTAGTGCTGGGAGTGAGACACATTACACTAGTGCAGGGAGTGGGACACTTTACACTAGTGCAGGGAGTGGGACACTTTACACTAGTGCGGGGAGTGAGACACTTTACACTAGTGCCGGGAGTGGGACACTTTACACTAGTGCAGGGAGTGGGACACTTTACACTAGTGCGGGGAGTGAGACACTTTACACTAGTGCCGGGAGTGGGACACTTTACACTAGTGCTGGGAGTGAGACACATTACACTAGTGCAGGGAGTGGGACACTTTACACTAGTGCAGGGATTGAGACACTTTACACTAGTGCCGGGAGTGGGACACTTTACACTAGTGCAGGGAGTGAGACACTTTACACTAGTGCTGGGAGTGAGACACTTTACACTAGTGCCTGGAGTGAGACACTTTACACTAGTACCGGGAGTGGGACACTTTACACGAGTGCAGGTAGTGAGACACTTTACACTAGTGCCTGGAGTGAGACACTTTACACTAGTGCAGGGAGTGGGACTCTTTACACTAGTGCAGGGAGTGAGACACTTTACACTAGTGCCGGGAGTGAGACACTTTACACTAGAGCAGGGAGTGAGACACTTTACACTAGTGCCGGGAGTGGGACACTTTACACTAGTGCAGGGAGTGAGACACTTTACACTAGTGCTGGGAGTGAGACACATTACACTAGTGCCGGGAGAGAGACACTTTACACTAGTGCCGGAGTGGGACACTTTACACTAGTGCAGGGAGTGGGACACTTTACACTAGTGCCGGGAGTGAGACACTTTACACTAGTGCCTGGAGTTGGACACTTTACACTAGTGCCGGGAGTGGGACACTTTACACTCGTGTCGGGAGTGAGACACTTTACACTAGTGCCTGGAGTGAGACACTTTACACTAGTACCGGGAGTGGGACACTTTACACGAGTGCAGGTAGTGAGACACTTTACACTAGTGCCTGGAGTGAGACACTTTACACTAGTGCAGGGAGTGGGACTCTTTACACTAGTGCAGGGAGTGAGACACTTTACACTAGTGTCGGGAGTGAGACACTTTACACTAGTGCAGGGAGTGAGACACTTTACACTAGTTCAGGGAGTGAGACACTTTACACTAGTGCCGGGAGTGGGACACTTTACACTAGTGCAGGGAGTGAGACACTTTACACTAGTGCTGGGAGTGAGACACTTTACACTAGTGCCGGGAGAGAGACACTTTACACTAGTGCCAGAGTGGGACACTTTACACTAGTGCAGGGAGTGGGACACTTTACACTAGTGCCGGGAGTGAGACACTTTACACTAGTGCCTGGAGTTGGACACTTTACACTAGTGCCGGGAGTGGGACACTTTACACTCGTGTCGGGAGTTGGACACTTTACACTAGTGCCGGGAGTGGGACACTTTACACTAGTGCCGGGAGTGGGACACTTTACACTAGTGCAGGGAGTGAGACACTTTACACTAGTGCCGGGAGAGAGACACTTTACACTAGTGCAGGGAGTGAGACACTTTACACTCGTGCCGGGAGTGGGACACTTTACACGAGTGCCGGGAGAGAGACACTTTAAACTAGTGCCGGGAGTGGGACACTTTACACTAGTGCCGGGAGTGGGACACTTTACACTAGTGCCGGGAGTGGGACACTTTACACTAGTGCAGGGAGTGAGACACTTTACACTAGTACCGGGAGTGGGACACTTTACACGAGTGCAGGGAGTGGGACACTTTACACTAGTGCAGGGAGTGAGACACTTTACACTAGTGCCGGGAGTGAGACACTTTACACTAGTGCAGGGAGTGGGACCATTTACACTAGTGCCTGGAGTGGGACACTTTACACTAGTGCCTGGAGTGGGACACTTTACACTAGTGCCGGGAGTGGGACACTTTACACTAGTGCAGGGAGTGAGACACTTTACACTAGTGCAGGGAGTGGGACACTTTACACTAGTGCCGGGAGTGAGACACTTTACACTAGTGCCGGGAGTGGGACACTTTACACGAGTGCCGGGAGTGGGACACTTTACACTAGTGCTGGGAGTGGGACACTTTACACTAGTCCCGGGAGTGAGACACTTTACACCAGTGCCGGGAGTGGGACACTTTACACTAATGCTGGGAGTGGGACACTTTACACTAGTGCCTGGAGTGGGACACTTTACACTAGTGCCGGGAGTGAGAGACTTTACACTAGTGCCGGGAGTGGGACACTTTACACTAGTGCCGGGAGTGGGACACTTTACACTAGTGCCGGAAGTAAGACACTTTACACTAGTGCCTGGAGTTGGACACTTTACACTAGTGCCGGGAGTGGGACACTTTACACTAGTGCCGGGAGAGAGACACTTTACACTGGTGCCGGGAGTGGAACACTTTACACTAGTGCCTGGAGTGAGACACTTTACACTAGTGCCAGGAGTGAGACACTTTACACTAGTGCAGGGAGTGAGACATTCTACACTAGTGCCGGTCGTGGGTCACTTTAAACTAGTGCCTGGCGTGAGACACTTTACACTAGTGCCTGGAGTGAGACATTTTACACTAGAGCCTGGAGTGAGACACTTTAAACTAGTGCCGGGAGTGGGACACTTTACACTAGTGCCGGGAGTGGGACACTTTACACTAGTGCCGGGAGTGGGACACTTTACACTAGTGCCTGGAGTGGGACACTTTACACTAGTGCCTGGAGTGGGACACTTTACACTAGTGCCGGGAGAGAGACACTTTACACTAGTGCCTGGAGTGGGACACTTTACACTAGTGCCGGGAGAGAGACACTTTACACTAGTGCAGGGAGTGACACACTTTACACTAGTGCCGAGAGTGGGTGACATTTTACACTAGTGCCGGGAGTGGGACACTCTACACTAGCGCCGGGTGTGCGAAATGTTACGCTCGAGCCAGGATTGGGACACTTTACACTTTAGAAACCTGTTTCAGCAGAAGTATTAAAAAGACGTTCACGGGGAAATGTCCTGAATGCATGCTCCCTCTGCCTGCCTCGGCTGTGGAACTGGACACAGGGAAATCATATGCATCAATTTCTGGAATGCTGTCCGTGGATGAGACTCCACATCCAACGCATTCAGTCAAATTATTTAACCTCCACTGAATTTCCTGGGTTTCAGTGCAGAAACATAGTGGTGTTCCTGGCAGCTGTTTGCATTTAGCTTTTGTTATTTTGGAATATTTTTCTGAATATGATTTACTCTTTTTATTCTATTGTTTTATTTTACCCTTTTTCCTTTGATTACCTAGTCCCCACATTGTAGAGGTTAGGCTCCAGGGCCTACTCCCGGTGTAGAGGCTGGGTCCCTGGGCCTACTCCCGGTGTAGAGGCTGGGCTCCAGGGCCTACTCCCAGTGTAGAGGCTGGGCTCCAGGGCCTACTCCTGGCGTAGAGGCTGGGTCCCAGGGCCTACTCCCAGTGTAGAGGCTGGGCTCCAGGGCCTACTCCCGGTGTAGAGGCTGGGTCCCTGGGCCTACTCCCGGTGTAGAGGCTGGGCTCCAGGGCCTACTCCCGGTGTAGAGGCTGGGCTCCAGGGCCTACTCCCAGTGTAGAGGCTGGGCTCCAGGGCCTACTCCTGGTGTAGAGGCTGGGTCCCTGGGCCTACTCCCGGTGTAGAGGCTGGGCTCCAGGGCCTACTCCCGGTGTAGAGGCTGGGCTCCAGGGCCTACTCCCAGTGTAGAGGCTGGGCTCCAGGGCCTACTCCTGGCGTAGAGGCTGGGTCCCAGGGCCTACTCCCAGTGTAGAGGCTGGGCTCCAGGGCCTACTCCCGGTGTAGAGGCTGGGTCCCTGGGCCTACACCTGGTGTAGAGGCTAGGCTCCAGGGCCTACTCCCGGTGTAGAGGCTGAGTCCCTGGGCCTACTCCCGGTGTAGAGGCTGAGTCCCTGGGCCTACTCCCGGTGTAGAGGCTGGGTCCCTGGGCCTACTCACGGCGTTGAGGCTGGGCTCCAGGGCCTACTCCCGGTGTAGAGGCTGAGTCCCTGGGCCTACTCCCGGTGTAGAGGCTGGGCTCCAGGGCCTACTCCCAGTGTAGAGGCTGGGCTCCAGGGCCTACTCCCGGTGTAGAGGCTGAGTCCCTGGGCCTACTCCCGGTGTAGAGGCTGGGCTCCAGGGCCTACTCCCGGTGTAGAGGCTGGGCTCCAGGGCCTACTCCTGGTGTAGAGGCTGGGTCCCTGGGCCTACTCCCGGTGTAGAGGCTGAGTCCTGGGTCTACTCCCAGTGTAGAGGCTGAGTCCCTGGGCCTACTCCCGGTGTAGAGGCTGAGTCCCTGGGCCTACTCCCAGTGTAGAGGCTGAGTCCCTGGGCCTACTCCCGGTGTAGAGGCTGAGTCCCTGGGCCTACTCCCAGTGTAGAGGCTGAGTCCCTGGGCCTACTCCCGGTGTAGAGGCTGAGTCCCTGGGCCTACTCCCAGTGTAGAGGCTGAGTCCCTGGGCCTACTCCCGGTGTAGAGGCTGGGCTCCAGGGCCTACTCCCGGTGTAGAGGCTGGGTCCCTGGGCCTACTCCCGGTGTAGAGGCTGAGTCCCTGGGCCTACTCCCAGTGTAGAGGCTGGGTCCCTGGGCCTACTCCCGGTGTAGAGGCTGAGTCCCTGGGCCTACTCCCGGTATAGAGGTGGATTTGTGGACCTCTCTCAGGCTCAGAAGGTTTTAGGATCTGCTTAGGCCGTGACCGTACCTTCCCCCCACCTCCTCTCCCCCCAGTGGGAGACATTGCATCATCAGTCGCTGTGGCTCAGATTGGGAACTGAACGGACCAGCACTGAAAGCTGCCTCTGTCCTGCTCTGTGGTGCTGAATGTTGGTTTACCAGCGCTGGGCTGCTGCAGATATATGTCACACTACAAACAAGAGTAAGGCACAGTAACCTGTGACAGGAACTCAACGCTATGCGGGCGCTGTAAATATTGGTCTGTCTCGGGGCGCTCAGCCATTTACTCACAGCATTCTCTCAGTTTATTCATTAAAAGAAGCTACAATGATTCTGGGTTGGCCTGCATTTCCTGTCACCTATTGTGATGTGAATGGGAGACAGAGCGAGAGGAGAGAGGGACAGAGACAGGAGAGAGAGATCATAGAATGGTTACAGCACGGAAGAAAGATATTCGGCCCATCGAGCCCATGCCGGCTCTCTGCAAGAGCACCTCAGCTAGTCTCACTCCCCCGCCCTTTCCCCTGTAGCCCTGTAAATTTTTTCCTTCAGGTACTTATCCAATTCCCTTTTGAAAGTTGTGATTGAGTCTGCCTCCAGGCAGTGTATTCCAGATCCTAACCACTCGTAAAAAAAGTTTTTCCTCATGTCGCCTTGGTTCTTCTGCCTTAAATCTGTGTCCTCTGGTTCTCGACCCTTCTGCCAATGGGAACAGTTTCTCTCTATCTACTCTGTCTAGACCCCTCATGATTTTGAACACCTCTATCAAATCTCCTCTCAATCTTCTCTGCTCTAAGGAGAACAACCCCAGCTTCTCCAGTCTATCCACGTAACTGAAGTCCCTCATCCCTGGAATCATTCTCGTAAATCTTTTTTGCACCCTTTCTAAGGCCTTCACATATTTCCTAAAGTGCGGTGCCCAGAATTGGACACAATTCTCCAGTTGAGGCCGAACCAGTGTTTTATACAGGTGCATCATAATTTCCACGTTTTGTACTCTATACCTCTATTCATGAAGCCCAGGATCCTGTAAGCATTTTTAACTGCTTTCTCAACCTGCCACCTTCAATGATTTGTGCACATATACCCCTAGGTCTCTCTGTTCATGCTTGACCTACTTGACCTCGTCCTCACCAATCAACCTGTTGCAGATGCATCTGTCCATGATAGCATTGGTATCAGTGACCACCGCACAGTCATTGTGTAGACGAAGTCCCGTCTTCACATTGAGGACACCCTCCATCGTGTTGTGTGGCACTACCACCGTGCTAAATGGGATAGATTCAGAACAGATCTAGCAGCTCAAAACTGGGCATCCATGAGGCGCTGTGGGTCATCAGCAGCAGCAGAATTGTATTCCAACACAATCTGTAACCTCATGGCCTGGCATATCCCTCACTCTACAATTACCATCAAGCCAGGGGACCAACCTGGTTCAATAAGGAGTGTAGAAGAGCATGCCAGGAGCAGCACCAGGCATACCTAAAAATGAGGTGCCAACCTGGGGAAGCTGCAACATAAGACTACATGCATGCTAAAAAGTGGAAGCAGTATGCTATAGACAGGGCTAAGCGATCCCACAATCAACAGATCAGATCAACCTCTGCAGTCCTGCCACATCCAGTCATGAATGATGGTGGACCATTAAACAACTAACGGGAGGAGGAGGCTCCATGAATATCCCCATCCTCAATGATGGTGGAGCCCAGCACGTGAGTGCAAAAGACAAGGCTGAAGCATTTGCAACCATCTTCAGCCAGAAGTGCCGAGTGGATGATCCATCTCAGCCACCTCCTGAGGTCCCCAGCCATCACAGAAGCCAGTCTTCAGCCAATTCGATTCACTCTACGTGATATCAAGAAACGGCTGTGCGCACTGGAGACAGCAAAGACTATGGGCCCCAACAACATCCTGGCTATTGTGCTCCAGAACTAGCCGCGCCTCTAGCCAAGCTGTTCCAGTACAGCTACAACACTGGCATCTATCCGACAATGTGGAAAACTGCCCAGGTATGTCCTGTCCATAAAAAGCAGGACAAATCCAATCTGGCCAATTACCGCCCCCTCAGTCTACTCTCAATCATCAGCAAAGTGATGGAAGGTGTCGTCGACAGTGCTATCAAGTGGCACTTACGCACCAATAACCTGCTCACTGATGCCCAGTTTGGATTCCGCCAGGACCACTCGGCTCCAGACCTCATTATAGCCTTGGTCCAAACATGGACAAAGGACCTGATTCCAGAGGTGAGGTGAGAGTGACTGCCCTTGACATCAAGGCAGCATTTGACCAAGTGTGGCATCAAGGAGCCCTAGTAAAACTGAAGTCAATGGAAATCGGGGGGAAACTCTCCACTGGCTGGAGTCATACCTAGCACAAAGCAAGATGGTTGTGGTGGTTGGAGGTCAATCATCACAGCCCCAGGACATCGCTGCAGGAGTTCCTCAGGGCAGTGTCCTAGGCCCAACCATCTTCAGCTGCGTCATCAATGACCTTCAACCATCATAAGGTCAGAAGTGGGGATGTTCGCTGATGATTGCACAATGTTCAGTTCCATCCGCAACCCCTCAGATAATGAAGCAGTCCATGCCCGAATGCAGCAAGACCTGGATGACATTCAGGCTTGGGCTGATAAGTGGCAAGTAACATTCACGCCACACAAGTGCCAGGCAATGATTATCTCCAACAAGCGAGCGTCTAACCACCGCCCCTTGAAATTCAGTAGCATTACCGTCGCCAAGTCCCCCACCATCAACATCCTGGGGGTTGCTTTTGACCAGAAACTTAACTGGACCAGCCACATAAATACTGTGGCAACAAGAGCAGGTCAGAGGCTAGGTATTCTGTGGCCAGTGTCTCACCTCCTGACTCCCCAAAGCCTTTCCACCATCTACAAGGCACAAGTAAGGAGTGTGATGGAAAACTCTCCACTTGCCTGGATGAGTGCAGCTCCAACAGCACTCAAGAAGCTCGACACCATCCAGGACAGAGCAGCCCGCTTGATTGGCACCCCATCCATCACCTTAAACATTCACTCCCTCCACCACCGGCGCACCGTGGCTGCAGTGTGTACCATCTACAAGATGCACTGCAGCAGCTTGCCAAGGCTTCTTCGGCAGCACCTCCCAAACCCGAGACCTCTACCACCTAGAAGGACAAGGGCAGCAGGCGCATGTGAATACCACCACCTCCAAGTTCACCTCCAATTCACACACCATCCTGACTTGGAAGTATATCGGCTGATCCTTCATCGTCACTGGGTCAAAATCCTGGAACTCCCTCCCTAACAGCACTGTGGGAGTACCTTCACCACACGGGCTGCAGCGGTTCAAGAAGGCGGCTCATCACCACCTTCTCAAGGGCAACTAGGGATGGGCAATAAATGCTAGCCTTGCCAGCGATGCCCACATCCCATGAACGAATAAAAAATAAAGCACCCCCTTTAGGATTGTACCCTTTAGTTTATATTTCCTCTCCTCATTCTTTCTACCAAAATGTATCACTTTGCATTTTTCTGCATTAAATTTCATCTGCCATGTGTCCACCCATTCCGCCAGCCTGTCTATGTCCTCTTGAAGTCTGTTCACTATACTTCCAAGTTTTGTGTCATCTGCAAATTTTGAAATTGTGCCCTGCACACCAAGCAAGTAGAGCAAGTGAGGTAGAGACAGCGAAAGAGGGAGCGAGTGAGAGCGAGAGAGAGAGAGAGACAGACAGAGCGAGAGAGAGAGACACAGAAAGAGAAACAGAGAGAGAGATACAGAGTGAGAGATTATAGTTTGGTTTAGCAAGATTACATTAACAGTTTGTATTCAATGTGTTACTAAGTTTCCAGTATTTAGTGTCCCTCTCGGATATAAGTATAAAATAAACATCCTCATCCTTTAAAGCTGGCTCTTCTAGTATTGGTCAGTTCTGCCTTCTTTTGGGATGCGTGGCTTCACCTGTGTGTGGGGCTGCAGTGAATCACCATCCCTGGCTGTTACTATCTTTCTGTGATTGTCCTCTTCTCGTCCTAGCTTGGCTAACCTTACACACAAGTGTTTCTCTGTATCGTTATACTGTTGTCTTACTCTCTGGGTTCAGAGACTTGAGCTGTTAAACACCAGTTACGCGGGTTGCCTGGGTGTGGTGAATATTGGATATTCCGGGGGGGGTCACATGCGCCTGTAACAGAAGTATCCGATTCTCCTTTTAATGCATGCAGGGAAATCGGACAGCGCCTTTCCAGGTGTGTGTGCTCAGGCCTGTCCGAATTTCCAATAGTTGGTGTGTGCCTCTCTTCAATTAATCTCTTCACCTTCTAACTTTCACTCAACACTTTCTCCACTTGGAAGACCAGCATCCAAAGCTCCTTGCAACTTCCTGTAACCGCCTGCTTGTTCTGAATCTTCCAAGTGTTAATAGTTCTATTAACCTTCTGATTGGCTGTGGAAAGCATGACCTGGTGTCAATTTTTATTTACGAAGTACATCTCATTCAAGGGACACGATCAATCGAGATGGCCCATTCAAATCAAATCAGAATGATCTGATAGAGGTCTTTAAAATTATGAAAGGGTTTGATAGGGTAGATGTTGAGAAGATGTTTCTGCTTGTGGGGGAGAGTCCAAAACTATGGACCATAAATCTAAGACAGTCACTGATAAATCCAATAGGGAATTCAGGAGAAACTTCTTTACCCAGAGAGTGGTGAGAATGTGGAACACGCTACCACAGGGAGTGGTTGAGGCGAATAGTATAGATACATTTATGGGGAAGCTAGATAAACACATGAGGGAGAAAGGAATAGAAGGATATGTTGATAGGGTTCAATGAAGAGGGGTGGGAGGAGCATAAACACCAGCACAGACTGGGTGGGCCGAATGGCCTGTTTCTGTGCTGTACATTCTTTGTAAATCTATGTGATTCTGTCACATGTTTCCTTTGTATTTCCACCTCCGTAACATCGCCCGTCTCCGCCCCGCCTCAGCTCATCCGCTGCTGAAACCCTCATCCATGCCTTTGTTACCTCTAGACTTGACTATTCCAATGCACTCCTGGCTGGCCTCCCACATTCCGCCCTACGTAAACTTGAGGTCATCCAAAACTCAGCTGCCCGTGTCCTAACTCGCACCAAGCCCCGTTCGTCCATCACCCCTGTGCTCGCTGACCTACATTGGCTCCTAGTTAAGCAATGCCTCGATTTCAAAATTCTCATCCTGGTTTTCAAATCCCTCCATGGCCTCGCCCCTCCCTATCTCTGTAATTTCCTTCAGCCCCACAACCCCCCGAGATATCTGCGCACCTCTAATTCTGCCCTCCTGAGCATCCCTGATTATAATCGCTCAACCATTGGTGGTCGTGCTTTCTGTTGCCTAGGCCCTAAGCTCTGGAATTCCTTGCCTAAACCTCTCCGCCTCACTACCTCTCTTTCCTCCTTTTAAGACTCTCTTTAAAACCTACCTCTTTGACCAAGCTTTTGGTCACCTGCCCTAAGTTCTCACAGCCCGCTTCTACCTCCTTCCCAAGATCCACAAACAGGACTGCCCCGGTAGACCCATCGTTTCAGCCTGTTCTTGCCCCACGGAACTTATCTCTTCCTATCTCGACTCTATTTTTTCTCCCCTTGTCCAGTCTCTTCCCACCTACATCCGCGACTCTTCCGATGCCCTCCGCCATTTTAACAGTTTCCAGTTTCCCGGCCCCAACCGTCTCCTCTTCACTATGGACGTACAATCCCTCTACACCTCCATTCCCCACCAGGATGGCCTGAGGGCGCTCCGCTTCTTCCTTGAACAGAGGCCCAACCAGTCCCCATCCACCACCACCCTCCTCCGCCTGGCTGAACTTGTTCTTACATTGAACAACTTCTCCTTTGACTCTACCCATTTCCTCCAAGTTAAAGGTGTTGCTATGGGTACCCGCATGGGTCCTAGCTATGCCTGCCTTTTCGTGGGATATGTGGAACACTCTTTGTTCCAGTCCTACTCGGGTCCCCTCCCTCACCTCTTTTTCCGGTACATTGATGACTGTATCGGTGCAGTCTCCTGCTCTCGCCCTGAACTAGAACATTTCATTCACTATGCTTCCAATTTCCACCCTTCCCTCACCTTCACATGGTCCATCTCCGACTCTTCCCTTCCCTTCCTCGACTTCTCCATCTCCATCTCTGGGGATAGGTTATTGACTAACATTCACTACAAGCCCACTGACTCCCACAGCTACCTGGACTACACTTCCTCCCACCCCGCCTCCTGTAAGGACTCTATTCCATTCTCCCAGTTTCTCCGTCTCCGCCGCATCTGCTCTGATGATGCCACCTTCCATACCAGTGCTTCCGACATGTCTTCCTTTTTCCTCAACCGAGGATTCCCCTCTACCGTGGTCGACACGGCCCTCGACCGTGTCCGTTCTATCTCCCGCACTTCTGCCCTCACCCCTGCCCCTCCCTCCCGGAACCACGATAGAGTTCCCCTTGTCCTCACCTTTCACCCCACCAGCCTCCACATTCAACGGATCATCCTCCGCCATTTCCGCCACCTCCAGCGTGATCCCACCACCAAACACATCTTCCCCTCACCTCCCCTTTCAGCATTCCGCAGGGACCGCTCCCTCCGCGACACCCTAGTCCACTCCTCTACCACCCCCAGCACCCCTTCCCCTTCGCCCGGCACCTTCCCGTGCACGCGCAGGAGATGCTACACATGCCCTTACACCTCCCCTCTTCCCACTGTCCAGGGCCCCAAACACCCCTTCCAGGTGAAACAGCGATTTACTTGTACTTCCTGCAATTTAGTATACTGTATTCGCTGCTCACGATGTGGTCTCCTCTACATTGGGGAGACCAAACGCAGATTGGGTGACCGCTTTGCGGAACACCTCCGTTCAGTCCGTAAGGGGGACCCCGAGCTCCCGGTGGCCTGTCACTTTAATTCACCGCTTCACTCCCACTCTGACCTCACCGTCCTCGGCCTATTACACTGTTCCACGGAAGCGCAGCGTAAGCCCGAGGAACAGCACCTCATCTTTCGTTTAGGCACGCTACAGCCCTCTGGACTCAATATCGAGTTCAACAATTTTAGATCATAACCTCAGCTCCAATCACATTTATATTTTATTTTTTCCACCCTTTCATTTGCCCCCCCCCACCTTTTTTTTTCCTCCTAGAAGCTGGCAGCTGTCCTTCATTCTGCCAGTGGATTTCACACTTCATTCAGCCTTAATCTGTCACATTAACACCACCTCTAGCCTTGCATATCTCTTAATGTCTCTTAATGTCTCTTCATCTCCCCCTTTGTTCTTTTATCCCCTCCCCCTTTTCCCAGCTTTACTCTGGCCTTAAATCTATTTGATTTCTGGCTCTTCACAGTTCTGATGAAAGGTCTTCGACCTGAAACGTTAACTCTCTTTCTCTCTCCACGGATGCTGCCTGGCCTGCTGAGTTTTTCCAGCGTTTTCTGTTGTTATTTCTAAGTTCTCCTTATGTGGCTCGGTGTCAAATTTTTTTGTCTTTTAATACTCCTGTGAAGCGCCTTGGGACGTTTTACTACGTTAAAGACGCTATATAAATACAAGTTGTTGTTGTTGTTCTAAGGTGCCAGTCAACTCAATAGGGATGTGTCAGAACCCATAATTGCTGAGTTTTAATTAGTTTAATTCTCCAATTAATCTCACTTTGCTGTTCTGAGCTTAAATCACATTAAGACTGAAGATTGGAGATTGATCTGATCGAAGTGTTTAAAATGTTAAAAGGATTCAACAGGGTAGATAGAGAAAAATGATATCCTCTGGTGGGGGGAGTCCAGAACCAGAGGGTACAATCTTAAAATTGGCCATTTAGGAGTGAAATCAGGAAGCATTTTTTCACACAAAGGGTAGTGGAAATGTAGCAGTCTCTCCCCCAAAAGGCTATGGGTGCTGGGGGTCGATTGGTCAAGACTGAGATCGACAGATTTTTGTTTGGTATGGGTATCGGGCGATATGGAGCAAAGGCGGATAAATGTGGATTAGTCTTATCTGTTTGAAGGCCATGTGCGTTTAATTGTCTACAGTTTTGATTGGGCTCTAGTCAAAGTGGGCAGCTGGCTTTAATTGGATTATGTCTGTGTGAGTCCTTTGTGTCACAAGGACCTCCCAGAATGCAATGACTTACCTGTTTAATTTTCTCAGAATGCCTGTGATGTGTTTTAGAATGGCTGTTGTTCCTACATTGACACCTCAGTGCAGTACTGAAGGAGTGCTGCATGGTCGGAGGTACTGTCCTTCTGCACAGCTGGATGTAAAAGATCCAAGGGCACTTTCTCGAAGAGGTGCAGGAAGTTCTCAGAGTGTCCTGGCCATCATTTGTCCCTCGGGGTGAATCCACACAACACAATCAGCTTCTGGTATTATCGGTGGATTCTTAAAATAGTCATAAATAATTTTACTTTTATTTACAGTATTTTATCATTTTGTCTTCTCCTTCCTCCCTTTCCCTGCCCAGAATGTTGTGTTCCAGCCTCTGCTTGTCGTCCTCTGTAATTAAACCGAGGCCCCGTCCGCTCCCTCCGGTGGACTTAAAAGATCCCGTGGCACTATTTCAAAGAAGAGCAGGGGAGTTCTCCCTGGTGTCCTGGCCAATATTTATCCCACAACCAGCACCTAAAACAGATAATCTGGTCAGTATCTCATTGCTGTTTGTGGGAGCTTGCTGTGCATTACATTACAACAGTGACTACACTTCAAAAATCACTTCAATAAAAACAGAAAGTGCTGGAAACAGTCAGCAGGTCAGGCAGCATTTGTGGAAAGCGAAACAGAGTTAACGTTTCAGGCCGATGACGTGTCATCAGAATTTATTTCAGATTTCCAGCATCCGCAGTATTTTGATTTTGCTTCAGAAGTACTTCATTGGCTGCGAAGTGCTTTGGGACATCCTGAGGTTGTAAAAGGCGCTATATAAATGCAAGTCTTCACTTTTGAATTGGTTGGAGGGAAGGGTGCAGCAGTAGCCTGGGACAGTCTTACTTACGGTAACCATCTCTTGCCTAAACTGTGAAGGGGCATTTAAAACACGCGGTGTATTTATAACGAGTGCAATTGTGTGTTCACAAAATGGGCTGTTCATATGTGCCAGAATGTGAAATCAGTGTCGCCTCGCTGTGAAGCCACTGCCCTGTAAAGTGCTGGGATTACTCTGTACATGATGAAACATGACAGAAATACAAGTTATTATTGTGCTTGTGTATTATTTCTTTTTAAGTACAGCAATCAAATGGAATACTACAGTCTGGTTTTCAATGATCAAAACTACCAGGCAGCCTTTCCCTGGAACCAGACTGTCTGATTCCAAACCAGCAGACTGGCCGCACTATCCCTGTTCTGATTTAACCTCGAGAGAGGGAGAGAAAAACAAGGGTCAGAGAGAGAGAGAAAGAGAGAATGAAGGGAGTGGCAGCGAGAGAAAAAAAAAAGCCGGAGTGACAGGATAAATAGAGAGAGAAAATGGAGTGAGACAGAAAGATAAATCGAATGACAGGGTGTGAGAGAGAGATGGAGGGAGAGGGAGAAAATACAGTGATGGAGAGAGAGAGGAGAATAAAGTGACGGGAGAGAGAGAGAGGGACTGAGAGGAACAAGAGAGAGACAAAGGGCACCCTTGTGCATGTGCCACCCTTGCAGGACTCTCCAGCTCCAGGCTGCTGAGCAGCAGAGGGACCTGGGGTTAAAGTTTCTGAATCATTGACGGTCCACGAGAAGAGTCGCAAGGCCTTTGCAAAAGCGAATAGGGTGTTAGGATGTATCGCTATCAATAAATATATAACTAGAAGAACGGTTCTTATCTAATACACAGCCTTGGTCTGGTTGTGTCTACAATACTGGGCCCAGTTTCAGTCCCTTCCCATGGTGAGAACATTGGGTCGTGGGGAAGGTTCAGCGGAGGGGCACTCAATTCACCAAACTCTTGCTTTTGCAACTTACACTGACGTCCCCCAGACCTCCCCTGCCCCCCTCAATCCTCCCCTGCCCCCCCTCAATCCTCCCCTGCCCCCCCTCAATCCTCCCCTGCCCCCCCTCAATCCACCCCTGCCCCCCTCAATCCTCCCCTGCCCCTCATCCCCCTGCCTCCCCAGACCCCCCTGCCCCCCTCAATCCCCCCCTGCCCCCCTCAATCCCCCCCTGCCCCCCTCAATCCTCCCCTGCCCCCCTCAATCCTCCCCTGCCCCCCTCAATTCTCCCTTGTGTAAGATTTAGGATCACAGGTCACACACAGATTACCCAGAGGGTCTTAGGAGTTGTAAGGTATTTTATTAGAGAGCTACAGTTTAAGCACAATCAGATACTACATGCGATTGAAATAGATACAGTAGACATACAACCTGTGACAGATGCGGGCGATCTACTTCCCCGGAGCGGAATGAAACAACTGGACGGACGGTGAGGCAGTACGGTGGTCCCGGATTGGGTGGATTCCTGCAGTCTGCGGCAGCGGTCACTTCCGTTGGGTCGTTCCTCGAGCTGTTGGAGGTGTTAGGCCGTCAGCCAGCATCGATCCACCTCAGAGGCTAAACTTGACCAAGGAGTTAGGCCGTAGCCAGCATGCATCCACCTCAGAGAAGCCTTCGCCCCTAACTGAAGGCCTGTTTTCCTCTCAGTCGCCTGTTTTTATGCCTTATTTCGATGAGCTGGTGGATACCTGGTGTCAATAATTTTTACCCATCCCATTGTCCAATTACAAGGGAGAGGCTACCTGTGACAGCCCCCACTCCCATCTTGCTGAGGTCAGCTATTTCCCTATCTCTGTTCTAAAGGTCTTGTTGCCCTTTCAGGAGACAGCTTGTTTATCTTTAAGGCTCCTTGCTAAATCCCTTATCAGCATAGCTATGTCTTGAAGGCCTGTTTTTGTGTTCTGACCCCGTAATTCAGCTCTCTGTACAACTCCTTTTCTGACATGACTGGAATCTTTGTGTCATCAACTTAGGCAAACTGCTGATCTAGGGAACCCGGAACAGACTATTATTTCTTCCAATCCGCGATTTCTTACATCACCCCACCTTGAGAAGGAAATATCCTTATTGACTTCTCACAATTGGCTCTTGACTAATCTAGCTAGTTCTTATCTCAACTTGGGCATTAATTAGTAGGGAGACTCAGAAATGAAGATTTCTTACAGTCCATTCCTTTGAGGGGGAGGAGCAGCCTCTGACCCCTTACTCAAATTCAATTCACTGTTCCAGGTGTTCCAATTCTGCCCCGCCTGGGGTATCCTTTGTTTCTTCTATCTTTCCTGATCTTACCCCGCCTGGGGTCTCCTCTACATTGCTTCGGACCTTCTCTTTCGGTGTGCTCAATTAATTTGTTGGTGCTGGTTAGTCATAGGCATGAGTATACAATTGGCTTATGTATCAAAGTCTTACTACACAGGTTACATATATCAAATATACTATCATTACAAGTTGGAGAACTACCAGAGCGTGTGAAATAATACAAACCTAAGGGGGTGCTGATGTATTAAGCCCAATATCCCACCAGTGTGAGTCGTCCCTTATGCTGTTAATTTCAATATCTATTCTCGAGTTGTCTTGCTCCAAAACATAAAAATGCTTTAGGGACGAGTTCAGTCGTATCACGAGCTCACTGAAACCCTCAGACAGCAGGGGAATGTAGTATCCAAATTGTGCCACATAATTGTGCAGCTCATACTTAAGTATCTCATTTACTGTCAGTTTCACTTGAGCATAGGTTTTGATATGGAGTGAAACGTGTTGATTGATGGGACAGGTCCTGTTAGACCCGTAAAGCATGGTAGTTGTGGTAGTAGTGACACAGGAGGCACCACCAAAACCACCTCATACTGGATTCGTACTGGCTTACCCACGCTCTGTTACCTACAAAACACAATTATTACAGTCACAGTTAAATTCAGTCTTACAATCATTTCAAGCGACATTACAGTTTAACATCTAATCAACAAATCATGGACTTTAAAGATTCTCCAGATCTCTCTTTTACTCGTATCCATCTTGTGGATAATTCTTGCTAAATTTATTTCTCCCTAGCCCTCAATTGTCCCAATCTAAATTCCACGTAACTCTCCGCTTCAACTTCAATTTCAATCCCTCTAACAGGTACCAGTGTGTTTAACTCTATTCTGATTGTTTCATTAATTAGATAGTTTCTCGATGGAGTATGTGTCAATGCTTTAAAAGTTGTCTCACTCTCCTGAGCCACATTAACCATTTCATCTCGTGCTGTTGTCAAGTAACTGAGCATGTCTGAGACCTGTTCTTCAGTGTAAACTCACCATGCATTTCCGGATGGTAATTGCTTCATACGTAACAAATCACATTTGCACATTCATATCGGTATCTCAATATCGTGCCACACATGCCATCCGATACAAGCCATTCTCGGGCTTTCAGGTGATCTTATCAAAAGATTGTAGTCGTCTGGAGATCTGTGGTCATCTCCCTCTGCATGGTCCCGATGTCTTGGGTAGTGGCCAGGCTATCAATGCAGTTTTCTTAAAAGGTTCATTATAGGCAGGGACACAGATATCTCCAAGAGAAAGCTATCAATTTATTATTTGTAACTACACTTTCCTGACTTTCACTAGAATGAAAATTCCCATTAATACCAGATTCTATCTCATTCATGAGCCCTGGAGGAACTTTACTGTCTAATACAATATTTAAGATAGAAAACATAGATCAAACATTCCCACTTGATCCAAGTTATTAACACCTTTTTAAAAAATTCTTTATAACCTGCTATATTGTGCCTGAGTCCATTTTATCATTTCAAAATGATCCTAAAATCCAAACAGCAGTATTGTTGGACTGACAGGTTTTGTCAATGTTCAATTTCGTATTTCCCCAAATACTTTCTTCCTCGATACCCAGCAATTGGCAGGACCACCTAGACTGCTCTCAACTAGTTTATTTTAATGAAAATGTAATTATCCCCTTTAACTTCCAGTAGATTTCCCCTTCTCGTATCTTATCTTATCAGCTCCAATTTCAGAAACAAGTGATTCCCAGGCTTTGTGGTTTACACAGTGTTTTAACATTAGAGACAGAAGTGCTGCGATTGATTCACAAGGTAACTTCCATATAACAAAAGAAAGCAGAGAATCCATTGTGGCTCTGCTTAAGAGCCCAAGGGGTTAATTCGTCAAATCATAATTTTCCTTCTGTCACTGTGGGGAAATATTCATTTAAAATCAAAAAACTTAAATTTAATAATGTCCAATATCTAAATTTAATTCAACAATTCTAAAGTTGTTGCTTGGTGAACTTAAACAGCTGTCAGTGGAAAGGGTTAACTCCTTTGCAGGATTTTAAGAAGGCGGAGCGAAATATTGTCAGGCGCACACATTGCATCACTTCACGTAAATTAAAAAAAGACTTTCCCGAACAAAAAAGACAGTTGTGTTTTCACAATTCAATAGGATAGTTAACTTTAATAATTCCAATTTAATTCAGGCCAATATTTTATTAGCTAACCACGATACAGAACAGATAAAATAAAACAAATAAAAACACAGTAACATCATATTTCTCTTTGTTCTTTCTTCAGATGCCGTTTCAAATCACTGTAAAAATACTGAATACAACTGGAGCAAAATTAGTTTTCACATTTAAACAAAACAAATCAAAATACTTTGGAAAATTCACGATAGCAACTGTGACTCCAAGGTTAAATCTTCGACTGAAACTTAATCTTTTGTTAAACAAACTTTTTGTTTTTCTCAGCTTTTCCACACCAGCTTAACTTAAATTGTAGTTCAAAGTTTTTTTTTCAATTCTGGGTGCACAATCTTATTCGCACATTCTTAAAACTTCCAAAATCCAAGACAAGACTACAAAGGGTTAAACGGCTTTTAGCTCTATGCACAGAAAAGTGGGTGGAGCTAAAACAAACATAACAGACACTTTCTTTTAAAGACAAACTTTCAGACAAAAGGAATACTGTAACTCCTTAAACATTCATAGATACTTTGTAAAAAGACATTTACATTCACATTCACACTGAAAACAAAAAAAACCTGCAGAACAGCAGAAAAGAGACATAATCTTTCCTTTTCTCCTTTATTCCATCATAATTATTTTATCCGTTTTCTCATAAGCCAATTTTCAATTTCTGATGTTTTCCACTGAATCTCATTCTGTACTGATTACTGCCGCTGGGATTCTGGGAGAGTAGGGTGGGTGACTCCCGAACAACTGGGGCACGCGCGGGGGTGACTGAGTTGAGTTTGCGATAGTCAATAGTCATTCGATAGTGATCCGGTTTTCTAACCGGCCAAACTGGGGAGCTGGTCGTGAACGTGCCTTTGCGAACAACACCATGCTTTAGCTCCAAGGGAAAGGATCCTTGTATAGTTCTCTGGATTGAATTGTCACAGCCCGATAAAACTTGGGGTACGCCCTTTGTAGGATCGGGGTGGGGATCGTGAATGATGGTGGTGGAGGAGCCGGAGTCGACTAACATTAATTGTTGACGGGCTCCAGAATCAACAGTGTGGACTACCGGTCTCCCAATACCATTGTATCAGAGAGGGGAAGTCAGCTCCCCCTGAGAGGCCTGCAGGTCACAGGGGAGGCGGAAGGTCTGTCGTTTGCTTGGGTTGTTGATGCACCGCGGTAACCGGTCGGGCTCCCTGGCCGATGGTCAAAGCCCCTATGGCTGCCTCCATTCTCTCTAGTCGCTGTTCGACCGGGTCGGGGTCTGCTTGCCTTGGGGGGTTGTTGTTGCATTGACGGGCATAGTGGCTTCGACGGTGGCAGATGTAGCAACGCACCGAGGCACCTTTTCCTGGCGCGGGAGTTTTGGACGGCCCTGTCTTTGGGTTAGGCAGCGGGCCTTCGACGGCCGCTACTGGAGCTTTAGCAGGTGTCCCAGGGATATTGGCACTGGGCTGATCACAAGCAGTTCTGCCATGGGTGTGGACTTGTTCCCACGGGGTGTCTTTGGAGACGTAAACGCCCAGCGCGTTACCGACCAATGGTTGGAGGCCGTTCAAAAAGAAGGTTTTGAAGCCGGGAGTTAAAGTGGTCCCCTCTACCACCCCTGGCGCGCTGGAAAATGTCATGGAGTTTATGCGTGAAGGCATTGGGGCTTTCGGTAGGGCCCTGTTTGGTGCTAGTTAGGACCTGGTGGAAGTCGATACCCTCCTCCCCTAGTGCTTGGCATAGTTCTACCTCAATATCCTCGATCACACTAAACACCAGAATGTCCTGATCCATTCCTTGTTTTAATTCTGAGGAACACGCAGCCAGGAGGACCACTTGTTTGCTTCGCCATCCTTGTACGGTGGAGGTGGAGCAGAGGGGGTTGGGTTCTCAGCTAGGTCCCAACAAGGGCCGGGATCTCTCGGTTTGATTTTGGAGACAGCAGCCACCACTGCCCGCTGTCGGCTGATTCGTGCCTGAAGCTGTTGGATTTTTGCTGAGTGCGGGGTGTGGTCTGCTTCGGAGGAGGCGCTGGTTTGATGCCACTTTAATTCCCTTACAGCACTCCTTGCGTCTTCTAACTCCTCACTTAATCTGGTACTTTCTGCCTGTAGTTCAATATTTTGTTCTAGTATTTGCTGTAGTTTCCTTTGTGTACAGTGAGCTCGGTCATGACCCTTTTTCTCCCAGCGTAACTGGGTGTGAAGGTCAGCAGTGCTTTCCTGCCACCTGTTGTTTTCTTCCTGTTACTCTTTGTTTTCCTTATTTAATTGTACAGCGCACAAGTGTGCTCCGTAAGCTAACTTAGCTCGACCTGTTTCCAACTTAAGTTTGCTTTTCTGGACATCCTCAGAGAGTCTGTCAAGAATATAATCATAGTCCCCATTACTATCTTCGAGGATTTTTAGATGAACCATTGCCACAGATGTGCTGGCTTTTTCTGTCAGGCTGTCTATTAACCATTCCCGATGGTATGCCAATGCCATTGTATTTCTGGATTTGCTTTTAACACACTCTCTCCCTCTCCCTTCTTTCAGGGAGTCCCCTACCCAGTCTAAGTGGCGATCACGCGCAGTTGACCAAGTCCTCGAACCGGAACCTTACAACTCCCAACACTGTATCCCACTTCTGACACCACTGTAAGATTTAGGATCACAGGTCACACACAGATTACCTAGAGGGTCTTAGGAGTTGTAAGGTGTTTTATTAGAGAGCTACAGATTAAGCACAATCAGATACTACATGCGATTGAAATAGATACAGTAGACATGCAACCCGTGCCAGATGAGAGCGATCTACGGCCCTGGGGTGAAATAAAATGACCGGACGGACGGATGGTGAGGCAGTACGGTGGTCCCGGATTGGGTGGATTCCTGCAGTCTGCAGCAGCGGTCACTTCCGTTGGGTCGTCCCACGAGCTGTTGGAGGTGTTAGGCCGTCAGCCAGCATCGATCCACCTCAGAGGCTAAACTTGACCAAGGAGTTAGGCCGTAGCCAGCATGCATCCACCTCAGAGAAGCCTTCGCCCCTAACTGAAGGCCTGTTTTCCTCTCAGTCACCTGTTTTTATGCCTTATTTCGATGGGCTGGTGGATACCTGGTGTCAAACATTTTTACCCATCCCATTGCCCAATTACAAGGGAGAGGTTACCTGTGACAGCCCCCACTCCCATCTTGCTGAGGTCAGCTATTTCCCTATCTCTGTTCTAAAGGTCTTGTTGCCCTTTCAGGAGACAGCTTGTTTATCTTTAAGGCTCCTTGCTAAATCCCTTATCAGCATAGCTATGTCTTGAAGGCCTGTTTTTGTGTTCTGACCCCGTAATTCAGCTCTCTGTACAACTCCTTTTCTGACATGACTGGAACCTTTGTGTGTCATCAACTTATTCAAATGGCCGATCTGGGGAACCCGGAACAAACTATTATTTCTTCCAATCCACGATTTCTTACACTTGCCCCCTCAATCCTCCCCTGTGCCCCCGCCCCCCCCCCCCGTCCTCCCCTGCCCCCCAGTACTTCCTGCGTTGCCCCCCCACTCCCCCCAGTGGTTCTTGCTCTGGGACAGCCAGTATGAACAGCCACTCTGATATGATCAACAACAGGAAACAATGTTGGCTGTAATAATTTGCTCTCTCAGTGATGTCAGTGAAAGATACCAGTTGCCAAAACAATTTCTTCAGGACTCTGGCTCCCGGGCACACAGAAAGCTTGGTCCCCTGTCTAAGTACTCACATTATTCTAACAATGGGCCAGTGTGTCCAGCCCTACTGTGCCGAGGGCCGGAGCTGGCTGCACCTTATTGTAATGTCAAACATTAATTTTATCAAATCAGACTGAAAAAGATTGCAGTCCATTAAAGGCCCATTGATTATAAACACCTGGGTTCTCAGAGTCCGCACTCCTTGTGTCTCCAGACAGTCTGTCGGTCTCTGGGCTCCCTGTGTCTCCAGACAGTCTGACAGTCTCTGCACTCCCTGTGTCTCCAGACAGTCTGACAGTCTCCGCACTCCTTGTGTCTCCAGACAGTCTGACGGTCTCTGGGCTCCCTGTGTCTCCAGACAGTCTGACAGTCTCCGCACTCCCTGTGTCTCCAGACAGTCTGACAGTCTCCGCACTCCTTGTGTCTCCAGACAGTCTGTCGGTCTCTGGGCTCCCTGTGTCTCCAGACAGTCTGACAGTCTCCGCACTCCCTGTGTCTCTAGACAGTCTGACAGTCTCTGGGCTCCCTGTGTCTCTAGACAGTCTGACAGTCTCCGCACTCCGTGTCTCCAGACAGTCTGACAGTCTCCGCACTCCTTGTGTCTCCAGACAGTCTGTCGGTCTCTGGGCTCCCTGTGTCTCCAGACAGTCTCACAGTCTCCGCACTCCCTGTGTCTCCAGACAGTCTGACAGTCTCTGGGCTCCCTGTGTCTCTAGACAGTCTGACAGTCTCCGCACTCCGTGTCTCCAGACAGTCTGACAGTCTCCGCACTCCTTGTGTCTCCAGACAGTCTGACAGTCTCCGCACTCCTTGTGTCTCCAGACAGTCTGACAGTCTCCGCACTCCTTGTGTCTCCAGACAGTCTGACGGTCTCTGGGCTCCCTGTGTCTCCAGACAGTCTGACAGTCTCTGGGCTCCCTGTGTCTCCAGACAGTCTGACAGTCTCCGCACTCCGTGTCTCCAGACAGTCTGACAGCCTCTGGGCTCCCTGTGTCTCCAGACAGTCTGACAGCCTCTGCGCTCCCTGTGTCTCCAGACAGTCTGACAGTCTCCGCACTCCGTGTCTCCAGACAGTCTCACAGTCTCCGCACTCCCTGTGTCTCCAGACAGTCTGACAGTCTCTGGGCTCCCTGTGTCTCCAGACAGTCTGACAGTCTCCGCACTCCCTGTGTCTCCAGACAGTCTGACAGTCTCTGCACTCCCTGTGTCTCCAGACAGTCTGACAGTCTCCGCACTCCCTGTGTCTCCAGACAGTCTGACAGTCTCTGCGCTCCCTGTGTCTCCAGACAGTCTGACAGTCTCTGGGCTCCCTGTGTCTCCAGACAGACTGACAGTCTCCGCATTCCCTGTGTCTCCAGACAGTCTGACAGTCTCTGCACTCCCTGTGTCTCCAGACAGTCTGACAGCCTCTGCGCTCCCTGTGTCTCCAGACAGTCTGACAGTCTCTGGGCTCCCTGTGTCTCCAGACAGTCTGACAGTCTCTGGGCTCCCTGTGTCTCCAGACAGTCTGACAGTCTCTGGGCTCCCTGTGTCTCGAGACAGTCTGACAGTCTCTGGGCTCCCTGTGTCTCCAGACAGTCTGACAGTCTCTGCACTCCCTGTGTCTCCAGACAGTCTGACAGTCTCTGGGCTCCCTGTGTCTCCAGACAGTCTGACAGTCTCCGCACTCCCTGTGTCTCCAGACAGTCTGACAGTCTCTGGGCTCTCGTGAGAATCCTGGGGAATTCTCCATTTTGAATTCTCCCTAAATAAGTATTATTAGTTGTCGGTTCAAGTTTGCAATCTGTAACTGTTACGCGAGGGACGGCGATTCTTGAATAATCATGCTTTTAAACTAGGGTAATACGCCGTGGGTAGACCCGATTAGATTTAAAATTGAAGAAACCAAGGTGCTGGGCCTTGCTTGGCCAAATTAAAGATGCTTTCCTAGCATAAGAAAAGAGACAGCTTTTCTGTAGGAACAGAACTAGACGAATTAATGGAATTCCAGGGCCTGAGATAAGAGGCAAAGGGAGTGTAAGATTATCATGGAATGTTATGATATCTGCGGTGAATTAAAAACATTTGTCTCTCACGGAAACAGCAAGAATACCATGGAGACCTGTTCCATTTGTGTTGCCATAACTACCCCAGATATGAGTCTTGATGGCCAAAAACAGATGATGTAAGAGTGTCACCAGACTAGAACCTGCGTAAGCCAAGGTGCTGCGGACATGGCATCTTTACGATTGGATTTTGGGTTTGAGTGGTCGGCCAGTGATTGGTTCAGGAGGACTCCATCAGTTTTGAATGAGAGTAAGGGTACAAGAAGAGGACACTTAGGTTGTAGAGATTTTTGGCAGAAGAGAGCTTGGGAACATCCCCCAGACGAGCTGAGAGCTTCTGGTTGGCAGAGGACCCACACGTGTCACATCGGGCGGACGAGTGAGCCTAGAGGCCTGGGCCGACAGGGGTGGGCTCATGGAGATCGCGACTTCTTCCCAGGACATAACGGGTAGTATAAATCTTGATCGCGCCTTGTTTCACCACTGCTCAGATGCTGTAATGTATCCAGTCTCACTTACACTGAACAAGATATAATCACTGACACCAATACGGGTCAAGTCGAATCTTTTGGAAATTAGGAGTGAAAGGGTTAATTGGCAAAGAGCCAGAAACTCACCAGTCTCCAGACAGTCTGACAGTTATGGGTGTCCCATTGAATCTGCCTTTGTAGGGACAATATTCTGGCATCGTGCTCTCAGTGGGGTGTTTTGCCCTTGGTTACAGATCAGAAATTCTGGGTGTGGTCGGAAAATTGTGTGGCGTGTGCTTAAAATTCCCAAAGTGCGCTCTGGGTAGTCGAGCATCCTGCAGTGAGCACAGAGTTAGGATATCACCCTCTCTGCTTTCACCTTTGTACCTGAGTTAACTGATGGACTGAATTATTGGGAAACTGAACGTACCTGTCTCCTCTCCTCTCTTCTCCTGCCCTGTCCAGGAGCCTCTGAAATCTCCCTGCTTACTGTGTTTGTGCAGAGGACTTGACCTTTGCCCTCTTGTCTTCTCTCAGGACTGCATGAAGATGAAGATGTGAAGTTCATGCTGAAAGGCAGCAAGTTAAAAAAAGTAAAGTCGAGTACATGGAAGAAGGATCGCCGGATGAAACTGCAGGAGGACGGGCTGTCCATCTGGTGCGAGTCCAGGAATAAGTCACCCACCTGTGAGTATGGGCACAGCACCGGGTGCATTACTGCTTCAGCAATCGTGGGGTTTCCAGGGGAACCGAGGACAAATAGATCGAGTGGAGCAGGAGACGGTCTCAGCACCCACTTCCCCTAAATTCCCTGAGATGGCACAGGCCCATTGTCAATAACTGGACCGTGTCATTGATTAACAGACAGGAAACAGAGAGTAGGAATAAATGGGTCTTTTTTGGGGTGACAGGCGGTGACTAGTGGGGTACCGCAGGGATCAGTGCTTGGGCCCCAGCTATTCACAATATATATCAATGATTTGGATAAGGGAACCAAATGTAATATTTCCAAGTTTGCTGACGACACGAAACTAGGTGGGATTGTGAGTTGTGAGGAGGATGCAAAGAAGCTTCAAGGCAATTTAGACAAGTTGAGTGAGTGGGCAAATACATGGCAGATGCAGTATAACGTGGATAAATGTGACGTAATCCACTTCGGTAGGAAAAACCGAAAGGCAGAGTATTATTTAAATAGTGATAGGTTGGGAAATGTTGGTGTACAAAGGGACCTGGGTGTCCTTGTACACCAGTCACTGAAAGCAAACATACAGGTGCAGCAAGCAGTTAGGAAGGCAAATGGTATGTTGGCCTTCATTGCAAGAGAATTTGAGTACAGGAGCAAGGATGTCTTACTACAGTTATACAGGGCCTTGGTGAGACCACACCTGGAGTACTGTGTGCAGTTTTGGTCTCCTTACCTAAGAAAGGATATACTTGCCATAGAGGGAGTGCAGCGAAGGTTCACCAGACTGATTCCTGGGATGGCAGGACTGTTGTATGAGGAGAGATTGGGTTGACTAGACCTGTATTCACTAGAGTTTAGAAGAATGAGAGGGGATCTCATTGAAACGTATAAAATTCTGACCGGGCTAGACAGACTGGATGCAGGGAGGATGTTTCCCCTGGCTGGGGGGTCTAGAACGAGGGGTCACACTCTCAGGATACGGGGGTAGGACATTTAGGACTGAGATGAGGAGAAATTTCTTCACTCAGAGGGTGGTGAACCTGTGGAATTCTCTACCACAGAAGGTTGTGGAGGCCAAGTCACTGAATATATTTAAGAAGGAGATAATAGATTTCTAGACACAAAAGGCATCAAGGGGTATGGGGAGAGAGCAGGAATATGGAACTGAGATAGAGGATCAGCCATGATCATATTGAATGGCAGAGCAGGCTCGAAGGACCGAATGGTCTACTCCTGCTCCTATTTTTTTTCCTCTATGTTTCTATTATTTGGGGAAAGTCTTTTTTCCTCATTAGCCACATCCTCTGCTTTGTTGGGTCCACGGTTTGTTCTGTGACTACTGACAGCGTGGGCATCACTGGGGCGAATAGTGTCAATGACACACTGCACCATTAGCACAGTGTGTTACTGTAAGGGAGGGCTGAGAGACAAAGTTATTGGGGGGATTTCTAACCCCATAAAATGGATGGGTTGGGGTCAGGGGGAGGTTAAAGAGTTTAAAAACTTGAATCCCGACCCCAACCTGCCCACTTCTGGTTTTAACAGAGGCAGGACAGTGAGCGGGCAACTGACCCGCTCCCAGGAGGCGGGAGAGCATTTAAATATTACAATGAGACTGCGTGCCTCATGGTGATCCACCATTTTAAATTTAACTCTGAATGGTCGGGTTTCCCGGGCCTCAGGGAGCCTGCCCGCTAAAGGGAGGCGAGGACTGCTGGATCCAGGAGGATAAGTGGCTTTACACTTACCTCACCCACCCCCTCCCCCCCCTCCGGCGATCGGACATCCTCCCCAACCATCCCGACCACCCCACCCCCGCCCGACCCCCGAGGCCTCTGATCTCCCCCCAACCTCCCCCCTGAGGGTTCCAATCCCTCATCTGGCCTCTGACCTCCACCCTCTGGCCCTGATGCTCCTCTGGCCCCCGACCAGCCCCCTAACCCCCCCCCCACCGCCACTGCTCTATCCCTCCCCCCTCTCTGCAGCCTAGTGCCGCAGACCTACCAGCCCGGGCGGGAAACACAGCTTTGAAATGTTAATCAGGTCCTGCCGTTAATTTTAGCAGGGCCTGGGGAGGCATTCTTGGCCCCCCGTCCCCCCACCCCCCGGCTCCCTACCCACTTCCAGATTAAAATTCCGTCCATTAAGTCAAAACAGAGCTTTTACAAGGGCTGTTGGCATCCTAGATCTAAGCAATAAGTAAAGGTAGAATCCGATCTATAGGATCTGATTACAGTAACTGAAGGGAGGGTTAGATCTACAGGACGGATTCATTGGTTGTGGGATCGCTTAGCCCTGTCTATAGCATGCTGCTTCCGCTTTTTAGCATGCATGTAGTCCTGTGTTGCAGCTTCCCCAGGTTGGCACTGCATTTTTAGGTACGCCTGGTGCTGCTCCTGGCATGCTCTTCTGCACTCCTTATTGAACCTGGGTTTGTCCCCTGGCTTAATGGTAATGGTAGAGTGAGGGATATGCCGGGCCATGAGGTTACAGATTGTGGTGGAACACAATTCTGCTGCTGCTGATGGCCCACAGCACCTCATGGATGCCCAGTTCTGTGCTGCTAGATCTGTTCTGAATCTATCCCATTTAGCACGGTGGTAGTGCCACACAACATGATGGAGGGTGTCCTCAGTGTGAAGACGGGACTTTGTCTCCACAAGGACTGTGCGGTGGTCACTCCTACCAAAGCTGTCATGGACAGATGCATCTGCGACAGGTAGATTGGTGAGGACGAGGCCAAGTAAGTTTTTCCCTCGTGTTAGTTTCTCACCACCTGCCACAGGCCCAGTCTAGTATCTATGTCCTTCAGGACTTGGCCAGCTTGGTCATTATATAACGCCTTTAACGTAGTAAAACATCCTAAGGCGCTTCACCGGAGCATAATCAAACAAAATTCGACACCATGCCACATAAGGAGATATTGGGACACGTTGTGGTCACAGAATTAGGTTTTAAGGAGCGTCTTAAAGGAGGAGAGAGAGGTAGAAAGGCCGAGAGGTTTAGGGAGGGAATTCCAGAGCTTAAGGCCCAGGCAGCTGAAGGCACGGCTGCCAATGGTGGAACGATTAAAATACAGGCACTGAGCAAATTATTAGTGTTGCAGGGGAGGTGGATTGAATTGAATGGACTGCTGGAGTGAGCTTGGGGCACCAGGAGGGTAAATACTAAGCTTCTGAGAGATTGGGCTAAACTTTACTCTTCACAGCCCGGGCAGTGAGCTGGCAGTGCCAATCGTCTGCCCATCAGAGAGCCTGCCCGATTTTCATTCCAGATTCCCGGCCAATCCGTGAAGACAAATCTGTTCCCAGGTGATTTTCAGAAGCTCGCCCGTTGCTCATCTCTTGTCTGGTTTTTCAGTCTCGGTGATGGATATCCGGGATGTCCAAGAGGGCCACCGGTCGGAGGTGATGAAGAAACATGGCAGCAGCTTCTCCGAGACACAGTGCTTCACCATCGTGTTCACGGGCAGCCGGACCACCCTGGACCTGGTGGCAACATCGGAGGAAGAAGGGAGGCGATGGGTTCATGGGCTTAAAAAACTGATCAGAAGAGTTGAAACCATGAGCCAGCGAGATAAAATTGAACAATATCCTTTGTAAAGTTCTTTTGACAAAGATAGGAGGAGGAATAGGCTGGGCAGTAGATTGGGTTCTAGCACTGTCATTGTGCATCAAGGACCTGATGCCACTCTCAATTTTTCTGGTTGCTGATGAGCTGAGTCAATGCCAAACTCGGTGCCCGGCAGCTGTATCTACACAGCCTCCAAATTGGCACCAATTTGGCAAACTCGGCCCAAAATAAACCCAATAACAACGGACCATTTGAGAAACAGAATCCTCCTATTGCTACTGCACGGGGTGTTTAGTGTGGCCCAGGATGACCCCTACCTGATTTCCCCTCTCTCTCTTCCTGTGGCTGAGCACCTGGCCATCTCCTCTTCACCTGGCTTCTGTTGGGTGTTATGATCATGAGGTCCTGTCCTGATGCTTGTTCACACATCGATTTTCCTGGAGTTTCTCTTTGTATCAGTTTCCTCTGGTGGGGGGAGTCCTGAACAAAAGGGCAGAACCTTAAAATTAGAGCCCGGCCGTTCAGGGCTGTGTCAGGAAGCTCTTCTTCACACAAGGGTAGTGGAAATCTGGAACTCTCTCTCCCAGAAAGCTGTTGAGGCTGGGGTCAATTAAAAATGTCAAAACTGAGATTGATAGATTTTTGTTAGGGAAGGGTATGAAGGGTTACAGAAACAAGGCGGGTAGATGGAGTTAAGATACAGATCAGCCATGAAAAAGAAAGAAAGACTTGCATTTATATCGCACTTATCATGACCTCAGGACGTCCTAAAGCGCTTTACAGCCAATGAAGTACTTTTGAAGTGTAGTCGCTGTTGTAATGTAGGGAACGCGCCAGCCAATTTGCGCACAGCAAGCTCCCACAAACAGCAATGTTATAATGACCAGATAATCTGTTTTTAGTGACGTTCATTGAGTATGGCCAGGACCCCTCAGATAATTCCCCTGATCTTCTTCAAAATAGTGCCATGGGATCTTTTACATCCACCTGAGAGGGCAGAGGGGGCCTCGGTTTAACATCTCATCCGAAAGACAGCACCTCTGACAGTGCAGCACTCCCTATAGGCCTTGTTTGTAAATACACTGCAGGTCTCTGGAGTGGGACTTGAACCCACAACCTTCTGACTCAGAGGCAAGACTGCTACCCACTGAGGCACAGCTAACTGCCTTGTTATGAGGCATAGGTCTCATTTGCAAATACAGAACGGATCTTTGAAACTCAGGCCAAAAAAATGAGTCACGCCCCCTTTTAGCCCCCTGGAAAAATTAGCGCCCCCGCGACCGAAATTGAGTGGTAGCGCCCCAAGAGGGAAGCTGGGCGCTACTGGAAGCACCCCGCCTCCCTCTTGGGGTGCTGCGAGGGAATATTGCGGCACTTCGCGCCGCGGTATTGCAGGCCTTCCTCCCCTTCTTAAAGGGGAGGGGCCTTGCGCAGCGCGACCCGGGGCCCAGCTGGGCCCCCGAGGATCGGGAGTGCCGGCAAAAGAGCCCGGCACTCAAGAGAAGTGCCGGGCTCATGGAGCGCAGCTGGCACCCCGCGGGGGGGGGGGCGGGTAAAGAGGCCGGGGATGGGAGCGGAGGCAGGTGCTGGCAGGTGACCAGCAGCAAAAATGGCCGCCCAGCACCTCGCCTTTAAATAGCGCCGCCCCGGCCGCAGGTAGGCCCCCCTGACCCTGTCGGAAATAGTGTCCGGTGGTAAGTCAGGGGGCGCTACCAAAGATCGCGAGCGGGGCGCTGCAAACGGTTAGTGCTGCCGCTAACCTCCCACTGAATTTCGCGGCGCCTGGGTGAGAGTTGCTTTGCGCCCCCCATTAGCGCCCTCTTACGGCGCTAACGGGAGGCGCAAAGCAACCGAATTTTTCCCCCTGAGAGTTATGGTAGACAAGGCCACGTAAAAGGGAAATAGGATTCTGGGATTTATACACAGGGACTTGAATATAAAAGTAATGAAGTGACGCTGAACTTGTGGAAGACATTAAGTTGGGCCAAAGTTGGACTATTGCGAGCAGTCCTTGGAACCTCATTATAGAAAGGCAATCGGAGCAATGGAAATATTGCATCAAAGAGCCACTACAATGACATGGAATGAGAAGTTACACTGAGGAAGAAAGGTTCAAAAAATTGGGGCTTTTTAACTGGAACTGAGATGATTAAGGGGGATCTAAAAGAGTTTTTCAAATCTATGAAAGGTTGTAAATGGGTTGATAATAAAATATTGTTTTGAATGGTTAATAAATCGACAGAAGTGGGCACAGAGTGAAGGCATCAGTCGGGAACGAAGGGGAAGTTAGCAGAAGTATGTTCACACGGAGAGTTATTCGAACATAGTTATGAGAGCATGGTTTGCTTCACCACCAGTATCTACTGAGGGAGAGACATTTATTAAAAGGGAATTGGATTAATATCGGAAAAGAAAGGATAGGGAAAGGGCAGTGAAATGGGATTAGAGTCGAGAGCTACAGCTGGAGAGCTGACACCAACATGGGCATGAGGGGCTGAATGGCCTCCCGTGCTGTAGTTTCTATGGTTCTATAAGCCAGCGTGTGATACCAGCACATACCGGGGCCTATCGCTCTACTTCAAGCCTTGCATCCAATTATGTATCTGTGCACATGCTGTGCGTGCTACTGTTCCTTTTTATATTTCAGTATAGTTTCCTGAATAAGTGTCCGCTGGTTTAGTTATTGCCTTAAATCCAGCCACCTTGATTCATCAACACCTACAGAAGGCTGATAAAAATAATGACAACAAGATCAGCTTCAAGGAAGTGAAAAATCTGCTGAAGATGATCAATCTCAAAGTAAATGACGATTACGTCAACTTGCTCTTTCAGGTAAGACCCAGGAGTGTGGAGGGAGGGAGCCTGCCAGTGGGTGCTTATCCATCACTGTATCTGGGTGACACCTGACCCTTTGACTGTGTGATATGTTGCTGGGCTCAGCAGAGCGAAGGATGTCCATAGGGAATCCGGCCATAAGCCCAACTGTCTATTGGGCCATTGCCTTACCAAGTGACCACTGAGGGGAGAACTGGGGCGCTGGTCAATACAACAATGCTGCAATATTAATGTTATAATCTGATGCATTTAGTCAGTATTGACAGAAAGAAAAACTTACATTTTATAGTGCCTTTCACAAACTCAGGCTGTCCCAAAGCGCTTACCAGCCAATGAGGTACTTTTGAAGTGTAGTCACTGTTGTAATGTAGGAAACACGGCAGCCAATTTGCACACAGCAAGATCCCACAAACAACAATGAGATAATGACCAGATCATCTGTTTTTTTAGCAATATTGATTGAGGGATAAATATTGGCCAGGGATAACTCCCCTGCTCTAATTCAAAATAATGCCCTGGGATCTTTTATGTCCACCTGAGAGGGCAGACGGGGCCTCAGTTTAATGTCTCATCTGAAAGAAGGCACCTCTGACAGTGCAGCGCTCCCTCAGTACCGCTCTGGAATGTCAGCCTGGATTATGTGCTCCAGTCCTCGGAGTGGGGCCTTGAACCCACATTCTTCTGAGGTGAGAGTGAGCCAAGCTGACACCTTTATCACTGTATTGGTTCATACCTGGAGGACGATAACCTGGACTGTCGACATTGGACAGACTCTGGGGGCCGCTCTGTTTACCCAACCTTGGCGGGTCCGTGGCGGGCGGTGGCAATGGCGGGTCTCGGACACGCTGCTGGATCCATTCCGGCCTCCGAAATTACTTTCCGATGATTGGGCTTGTTAAGCCCACCCAGCGAGTTTCCTAGCCAATTGAAGGAAGCGCGTCTGATGACGTCATTTATAATGCGTCATCAGCTGGTTTCCTTAAAGGGACCGTGCCCAAGTTTAGTTTGACATTTGTGCTGTCAGTGTTCTACAGCATTGAGGTGCTGCAAACACTGACAAGCACTGCACAGAGGTGCAGGGCTGCATCCAGGCTCTCCCTTGACTCCCTCCGAAAGCTTGTGATTTCAAATAAAACCGTTGGACTATAACCTGGTGTTGTGCGACTTCTCACTTCCCTCCATATGGACACTAACGCAGCCTGGTTGCACATTGCACAGGAGAGCACAAGCAGGGATGTCGTCAGGAGGACCAGGCTGCAGTGGCGCAAACCTTTCAATGATCTCAGTAGATCATGAAATGTTACTGCAAAGCCACACTCAACCTCATCCTGCTGTGCCACTCATCACATCCCCATCACTCTGCCTTCTCTACCCTACTCCTGCACATCCTTACTCACACCAACTTACCTTTAACCTCCACCCATCCCTCTCTATCTACATTATCACTTCCCCATCTCACTAGCCACCCCTCACACTCACCCTCATCCTAGTCCAATCATAACAACTAACAACACACAAGGGTAGGCAATTGGGTGTTTTAGCCAATGTTCATGTAAAGTTCCTGTTAATGTGCTGTCAAACATAGAAATCTTTATTTTCAACACTTTGCGTTCTTGGACAGATTTCTGTGCACCTTTGGAAGTGGCTCAGTGAGTTGCAGTGAATGGTGAGACATAACGGTACACCCCGCAATGGTCATGAGTGTGAAAGGAATGGCTTGGACATTGTAGGGATGCTTTATGGTGTTGGTGTGGGGTGGTGCCAACCTGGCGAATCATGTGGCAGCCAGGGTGTACAGCGTCAAGTGAAGTAAATCTGGCCATGGTGAGACCATCCCTAGCCTCCCGGGCAGCAATGTGGTCGGGTACTGATGCCCTGTGTCCTGTGCAGCATCAGGTGATTACAGAGAAGGTTGGTGTGCCTGGTGCTGCTGGTGTGCCTGGTGCTGCTGGTGTTGGGGCTGATCGTGGTGGGATTCTGAGGACCAAGGTGAGAGAGTTTCAAGGGCACCCATGCTGATGGAATAGATGGCAGGTGAAGTAGAGATGACAGAAGCGATCTGTCAATGGTGGGAGAGGTAATGAGGTCAAACTGGATGGAGACTTGTATAAAGACTTGCAGCATCCTGAATCTGTAGTGGAAATGCAGTTTACAGAAGCTAGTGGTTAAGGGAACATATCCCAATGAGCTGGGAGCTTTGACTTGACATTTGAAGCTGATTCAATGGCCACTGACCTCCTGCCTCAGCTTCACAGACGAGGTCTAGGCACAGCGGGAAACCAGTGGGCGACCTGTCAAATCCAAAAGCTGGGAAAAAAAACCATTGATAAGTGGCTGTAAACAGGCCACTAATGATTTTAATTGCCTCCCCCGTCACTGCCTGTCGGGTCTGCTCAGCGCTGGCAGACCCGACATCGGGAAATTCCAGTGTGCATGTTTTGACCGGGTTCCTGACCCATTGTCAATCATTTTAAATTTAGCAGCTGACCCGTCACCCGTCCTGTCCGCTGAGCGCCAGCAAAATTCCGGCCTGGGTGTGAGCTTGTCTGACCTGTAAACACAAACATAGCTGAAAACACCAAGGGGTAAAAATTGGGTAGCTAATTTTAGCGCCCCGAAAAAGTTAGCGCCCCCGCGGCCAATTTTCCCAGGTAGCACCCCGAGAGGGAGGAGGGGTGCTACTGGAAGCGCCCCGCGTCCCTCTTGGGCTGCTGCGAGCCAATATCGTGGCGCCATTAGCTGCGCTGCGCCCAGGCGCTAGTTGATTTGCGCCCCGTTAGTGCCCTCTTAGGGCCCTCTTAGTTAACGGGAGGCGCAAATCAACCGAATTTAGCCCCCCTAAGTGTTGCCTTTATAGCGTTATTAATATATTCCTCTCTACTCTCTTGGTCCATATTCCCTGTTTTCTTTCTTTTCCTTTTCTGGTGTGCATTCCTGCTTCTCTCTTTAAAACCATGCATGGCTGAGGGCTTGAGGTTGCTCTTTAAGAAGGGGAGGAAGGCCTGCAATACCGTGGCGTGGCGTGCCGCAGCGCGTAGTGCCGCGATATTGACTCGCAGCGCCCTAAGAGGGAGGCGGGGCGTTTCCAGTAGCACCTTACTTCCCTCTTGGGGCGCAACCACTCAAGTTCCGGCGCGGGGGCACTAATTTTTCCGTGAAGTTACCGCCCCAAATGGGGCGCTACTCAATTTTTAGCCCCTTGAATCTAACGGCAGATACCTAGGACATTGGACTCCTGTGAACTCGCAGCATGTTTATCTTCGCTTAACTATTGCATGTTTGAAATTTGTTCTTGGGATGTGGGCTATGTTGACAACAACACATTTCTTGTCCTGGTGAAGTTGGTGGTGGGCTTGCTCCTTGACCCGTTGCTGTCCTGGTGAAGATGGTGCTCCCCCAATGGTGTGAGATAGGGAATTCCAGGTTAGTGACCCAGCGATGATGAAGGAATGGCGATACATGTTAGAAGGAATGGTGATACATGTTAGGAATGGCGATACATGTTAGAAGGAATGGCGATACATGTTAGAAGGAATGGTGATACATGTTAGAAGGAATGGCGATACATGTTAGGAATGGTGATACATGTTAGAAGGAATGGCGATACATGTTAGAAGGAATGGTGATACATGTTAGAAGGAATGGTGATACATGTTAGAAGGAATGGTGATACATGTTAGAAGGAATGGTGATACATGTTAGAAGGAATGGTGATACATGTTAGAAGGAATGGTGATACATGTTAGAAGGAATGGTGATACATGTTAGAAGGAATGGTGATACATGTTCGAAGGAATGGTGATACATGTTAGAAGGAATGGTGATACATGTTAGAAGGAATGGTGATATATGTTAGAAGGAATGGCGATACATGTTAGAAGGAATGGTGATATATGTTAGAAGGAATGGTGATATATGTTAGAAGGAATGGTGATATATGTTAGAAGGAATGGTGATACATGTTAGAAGGAATGGTGATATATGTTAGAAGGAATGGTGATATATGTTAGAAGGAATGGTGATATATGTTAGAAGGAATGGTGATATATGTTAGAAGGAATGGCGATATATGTTAGAAGGAATGGCGATATATGTTAGAAGGAATGGTATATGTTAGAAGGAATGGTGATACATGTTAGAAGGAATGGCGATACATGTTAGAAGGAATGGCGATACATGTTAGGAATGGTGATACATGTTAGAAGGAATGGTGCTATATGTTAGAAGGAATGTTGATATATGTTAGGACGAACGGTGATACATGTTAGAAGGAATGGTGATACATGTTAGAAGGAATGGTGATACATGTTCGAAGGAATGTTGATATATGTTAGGACGAACGGTGATACATGTTAGAAGGAATGGTGATACATGTTAGAAGGAATGGTGATACATGTTAGAAGGAATGGTGATATATGTTAGAAGGAATGTTGATATATGTTAGGACGAACGGTGATACATGTTAGAAGGAATGGTGATACATGTTAGAAGGAATGGTGATATATGTTCGAAGGAATGTTGATATATGTTAGGACGAACGGTGATACATGTTAGAAGGAATGGTGATACATGTTAGAAGGAATGGTGATACATGTTAGAAGGAATGGTGATATATGTTAGAAGGAATGTTGATATATGTTAGGACGAACGGTGATACATGTTAGAAGGAATGGTGATATATGTTAGAAGGAATGTTGATATATGTTAGGACGAACGGTGATACATGTTAGAAGGAATGGTGATACATGTTCGAAGGAATGGTGATATATGTTAGAAGGAATGGTGATACATGTTAGAAGGAATGGTGATACATGTTAGAAGGAATGGTGATATATGTTAGAAGGAATGGTGATATATGTTAGAAGGAATGGTGATACATGTTAGAAGGAATGGTGATACATGTTAGAAGGAATGGTGATGCATGTTAGAAGGAATGGTGATACATGTTAGAAGGAATGGCAATACATGTTAGAAGGAATGGCGATACATGTTAGAAGGAATGGCGATACATGTTAGAAGGAATGGCGAGACATGTTAGAAGGAATGGTGATACATGTTAGAAGGAATGGTGATACATGTTCGAAGGAATGGTGATATATGTTCGAAGGAATGGTGATATACGTTAGAAGGAATGGTGATATATGTTAGAAGGAATGGTGATATATGTTAGAAGGAATGGTGATATACGTTAGAAGGAATGGTAATACATGTTAGAAGGAATGGTGATACATGTTAGAAGGAATGGTGATATATGTTAGAAGGAATGGTGATATACGTTAGAAGGAATGGTAATACATGTTAGAAGGAATGGTGATACATGTTAGAAGGAATGGTGATACATGTTAGAAGGAATGGTGATATATGTTAGAAGGAATGGTGATACATGTTGGAAGGAATGTTGATATATGTTAGAAGGAATGTTGATATATGTTAGAAGGAATGGTAATACATGTTAGAAGGAATGGTGATATATGTTAGAAGGAATGGTGATATATGTTAGAAGGAATGGTAATACATGTTAGAAGGAATGGTGATACATGTTAGAAGGAATGGTGATATATGTTAGAAGGAATGGTGATACATGTTAGAAGGAATGGTGATATATGTTAGAAGGAATGTTGATATATGTTAGGAGGAATGGTGATATATGTTAGAAGGAATGGTGATATATGTTAGAAGGAATGGTGATATATGTTAGAAGGAATGGTGATATATGTTAGAAGGAATGGTGATATATGTTAGAAGGAATGGTGATATATGTTAGAAGGAATGGTGATACATGTTCGAAGGAATGGTGATATATGTTCGAGTGTAAGAACACTGGGTTTTGGTATTCCAACTAATATATGCCAATGAGCCAGGTGAATTCTTAACCCCCTTGATTTTCTCCTCAGCTGAGGAACTGTCTGTTGTTGTAACGCTCCATTTAAGCCGAGGAGTGAGTGATGCCTGAGCCAGCTCACCGAATTGCCCTTTCATTAACCAGTTCACATTAAATTTGAGTTTTAGATTTCGACCCTCAATTAGAATATGAACAAGCTACAGAGTGAATGAATTAACTCTTTCTCGTTAAATAATCAAAGACAGAGTCAGACAACTGGTCATGCACTAACGACTATTTATTGGTTACAACATCACAACTTAAGGCTAAAGTTGGGCGCACAACCACGAATAGATAGGAGTTGATGTGGTCAGAATTACCGAGCAGTTAATGGACAGAGGCACTTAACAAAGTGAGCAGCCGAGGTTATGCTAGGTCTTTGCCCCTAATAGGCTAAATATACATTGGACACATACAGGCTGAGCTACTAAATGAGTACTTTGCATCTGTCTTTACCAAGGAAGAACATGCTGCCAAAGTCATAGTGAAAGAGGAGGCAGTTGAGATACTGGATGGGATAAAATTGATAAAGAGGAGGTACTAGAAAGGCTGGCTGTACTTAGAGTAGATAAGACACCAGGACTGGATGGGATGCATCCTGGGATGCTGAGGGAAGTAAAGGTGGAAATTGAGGAGGTACTGGCCATAATATTCCAATCCTCCTTGGATACGGGGGTGGTGCTGGAGGACTGGAGAATTGTAAATGTTACACCGCTGTTCAAAAAAGGGTGTAAGGATAAACCCAGCAACTACAGGCCAGTCAGTTTAACCTCGGTAGTGGGGAAGCTTTTAGAATCAATAATCAGGGACAAAATTAACAGTCACTTGGACGAGTGTGGATTAATTAAGGAAAGCCAGCACGGATTGGTTAAAGGCAAATCGTGTTTAACTAACTTGATCGAGTTTTTTGATTTTTGAGTTAAAAGAGAGGGTTGATGAGGGCAATACGGTTGATGTGGTGTACATGGACTTCCAAAAGGCGTTTGATAAAGTGCCACATAATAGGCTTGCCAGCAAAGTTGAAGCCCATGGAATAAAATGAACAGTGGCAGCTTGGATACGAAATTGGCTAAGTGACAGGAAACAGAGAGTAGTGGTGAACGGTTGTTTATCGGACTGGAGGAAGGTATACAGTGGTGTTCCCCAGGGGTCGGTACTAGGACCACTGCTTTTCTTGATATATATTAATGACTTGAACTTGGGTGTACAGGGCACAATTTCAAAATTTGCAGATGACACAAAACTTGGAAGTATAACGAACAGTGAGGAGGAGAGTGATAGAGTTCAAGAGGACATAGACAGGCTAGTGGAATGGGCGGACACGTGGCAGATGAAATTTAACACAGAAAAGTGCGAAGTGATATATTTTAGTAGGAAGAACGAGGAGAGGCAATATAAACTAAAGGGTACAATTCTAAAAGGGGTGCATGAACAGAGAGACCTGGGGGTATATGTTGAAGGTGGCAGGGCAGGTTGAAAAAGCGGTTAAAAAAGCTTACGGGATCCTAGGCTTCATAAATAGAAATGAGAAGTCGCACAACACCAGGTTATAGTCCAACAGATTTATTTAATTTTACAAGCTTTCGGAGCTTTTCGCTCCTTCCTCAGGTAGGTTAGCAGTGAGAGAATCTCCCAGAATTCACAATTTAAACACAGACAAAATCTATTCAAATTGTGAATTCTGGGAGATTCTCTCACTGCTAACCTACCTGAGGAAGGAGCGAAAAGCTCCGAAAGCTTGTAAAATTAAATAAATCTGTTGGACTATAACCTGGTGTTGTGCGACTTCTCATTTTTGTCCACCCCAGTCCAACGCCGGCATCTCCACATCATGACTTCATAAATAGAGAGGTCGCACAACACCAGGTTATAGTCCAACAGTTTTATTTGAAATCACAAACAAACACCGGCATCTCCGCATCACGATTCATAAATAGAGGCATAGAGTACAAAAGCAAGGAAGTTATGATGAACCTTTTATAAAACACTGATTCAGCCTCAACTGGACTATTGTGTCCAATTCTGGGCACCGCACTTTAGGAAGGATGTGAAGGCCTTAGAAAGGGTGCAGAAAAAATTTACAAGAATGATTCCAGGGATGAGGGACTTCAGTTACGTGGATAGACTGGAGAAGCTGGGGTTGTTCTCCTCAGAGCAGAGAAGGTTGAGAGGAGATTTGATAGAGGTGTTCAAAATCATGAGGGGTCTAGACAGAGGAGATAGAGAGAAACTGTTCCCATCGGCGGAAGGGCCGAGAACCAGAGGACACAGATTTAAGGTGATTGGCAGAAGAACCAAAGATGACATGAGGAAAAACTTTTTTACGCAGCGAGTGGTGATGATCTGGAATGCACTGCCTGAAAGAGTGGTCGAGGCAGATTCAATTGTGGCTTTCTAAAGGGAACTGGATAAGTACCTGAAGGAAAAAAATTTGCAGGGCTGCGGGGAAAGGGCGGGGAGTGGGATTAGCTGAAGTGCTCTTGCAGAAAGCTGGCACAAGCTGAACGAGCTGAATGGCCTCCTTCTGTGCTGTAATGATTCTATGATTCTAAGATAGGATAATTCGTATCCAGACCCCTTTAAACAAGCTCGCAAACTAGGAAACAATGAGACATCGGTTTGATGCAATTTAATAATATTGTCCTACGAGCCACATACAGTAACCATGAGATTACTGGTACAGACAGATACTCACAGAGGAACTCATCAGGAAAAGTTGTAAACGCATAGTTCTAATCTGCTTACGCTGGACAAAGCGAGAAGTTCATGTCCTACTGAGCTTTTGTGTGTTGTACCATTTATAGTGTTAGTAATGTCTTGCTAGCACGCTGATAACATGTCAATACGTTCTGGTTATTTTTAAATTAATATGTAACACTTTAACCCATTAAGTCACCTTGTCCTCTTTAGTGCACCTGCGTGACACTTTCCTTGCTGTTCTCACAGCTTGTACCCTACCATCTCTACAAAGGCAAATGCTTTGTACCAATCAACCATGGGGAAGTTGGTAGAAACTCATTCAGAATCTCAAACTGGGAGTGGCTGCAGGTTAACTTAATGGAGCACTGCATGAGGTGCTTTTGATGTTTATTGTGTTAATAATTCTTTAAGGTATATGGAGTATTTATTGTCAGCACTCAGAAAACCAATCACCTTCTCTGTACCATGACAAATGTTAGCAACGTCTCACTGGGCAAATGTCGTCTCTCTTTCAGCAATGTGACAAGTCCAAAACAAATAAATTGGAAGAGCACGAGATCGAGGAGTTCTGCAAGCTCCTGATGCAGCGACCAGAGTTGGAGGAGATCTTTCAACGTTTCTCGGGCAAGGACCAGTGGCTGACTGCTGGTGAGATGGAAAATTTCTTGAAGGAACAGCAGGAGATGGTTACGAAGGAAAATTGTTTGAGCATCATACAGAAATACGGACTTAATGATAATGGTATGGCAAATATTGAAGGCCACTGTGTTTTCAACTTATTTAAAACACTAGCTGATCTTTTGTGGCAGTGCTATGGGATCCTGAGCACTGTTGTGAGACTTAGCGGTTAACTTGGCCTGTCCCTTTAAGACTACTGCTGTTAATAGGCACATCCTGGTAATTATGTGGAAGAAATGGGGAAGGTGTTTTGGGGTAATGGGAGGATTGGGCATGGGATGGCAGGATTTGAGTGGGGTGTCCCAAGGTCTGAGAGTCGTGTGTGTGTGTGTGTGATACGAAAAGGAAGGGGTAGAGGTTAGAGGGTGTTCGCTGTGAGTAGCTTCCTGTTGGGGTTATGTGTCACAGAATTGGTCCTCCATTGTGGAAATTTTGGGGGACAGTGATGAGTGTCATGAAGTAGGAAGTTGGGCATATTGGCATATTTTACAATATAGTGCTTGCAGCATGCTTGTGATAGGGGTGGCGCATGGAGGGTTGAGTAGAGTTCTAGTGTACAGGCTCCTCGTGCTTCAGATCTTAGTTCCACCCCCCCATTGCTGCAGAACCATGGACCCCTGACCTTTGAGCTTCCAGACCTGAGACCAACTTGGTACTGCTACATTCTGGGACCCTCTCTTCCTGTGCTGCCTAAACCTGGGACCTTCTCGAGTTCTGACCCTGTGGTCCTTGAAAAGTTGGGTTTGCCTTACTGAGAGACTCCTAGGTCTGGCTGTATTAGGATATGACCCTGCAATATTTTCCTGAGTAATAGTAACCTTGAAACTGTTTTGATCTTCAGCCAAACAGAACCAGCTCTTGACCTTAGATGGCTTCATGATGTACTTGCTGTCTCCTGAAGGAGACGTATTTAACTCCGAACATGACCAGGTCTACCAGGACATGACCCAGCCACTCAGCCACTACTTCATTTCAACTTCCCATAACACCTATCTAATGGAGGACCAGCTGGGAGGACCAAGCAGTACTGAGGCGTACATTAGGTAATTACATAGTATTACATAGTACGTTGTATTTACAGCACAGACCTTTCAGCCCAATAGGTCCATGCCGGTGTTTATGTTCCACACCAGCCTCCTCCTTCCCTTCTTCATCTAACCCTATCAATATATCCTTTATACTACTTTCTCCTTCATGTGTTTATCTAGCTTCCCCTTAAATGCATCTGTGCTATTCACCTCAACTACTCTTTGTGGTGGCGAGTTCCACATTCTCACCACTTTCTGGGTAAAGATGTTTTTCCTGGATTCCCAATTGGATTTATTAGGAACTATCTTATATTTATGGCCTCTAGTTCTGGTTGCGCCTGGAAGTGGAAACATCTTCTCTACGTCTACCCCATCAAACCCTTTCATAATCTGAAAGTCCTCTATCATCCCTCAGTCTTCTCTTTTCTAGAGAAAAGAGCCCCAGCCTGTTCAATCTATCCTGATAGTTATAACCTCTCAGTTCTGGTATCATTCTAGTAAATCTTTTTTGCACCTTCTCCAGTGCCTCTATATCCTTTTTATAATATGGAGACCAGAACTGTTCACGGTGCTCCAAGTGCTATCTAACTGAGGTTCTATACAAGTTTAACATAACTTCTCTGCTTTTCAATTCTATCCCTCTAGAAATGAACCCCAGTGCTTTGTTTGCTTTTTTATGGCCTTATTAACCTGCATCGCTACTTTATTCTGCATTTTTATATACCTTTTTATCTTTATACCTGCATCCCTACATTACAACAGTGACTGCACTCCAAAAGTACTTCATTGGCTGTAAAGCGCTTTGAGATGTCCGGTGGTCGTGAAAGGCGCTATATAAATGCAAGTCTGTCTTTCTTTCTTTCTTTAAGTGATTTGTGTTCTGTTCCTCTACCCGATTGAGACACTACGGGGAGAAATTCGGTGCCTTAGCGCCTCCCGTTATCGCCTCCTGGGGGCAATAATGGGGCGCTAACGACTTACCGACCGGGCGCGGTGAAATGAACGACTCCCGCTAAATTAGCCGAGAGGTTTGCGGCGGCGGTAACACATCGCGCCCGGAGATCGTGACGCCTTTGTCCTGCGCATCGGCCCGGTAGCGCCCCGGACCCGGACCCGAACTTCAGTTCCGCCCCCTGCAGCATCGCTGGGTGTAAACACCGGCAGCTGCAGGAGGCGTTCATCGGGAGGCCGGGCGCTTCGGGGGCGCAAGTTAAAGGGGATGTTGGCGCGGTAAGTATAAAAATTGTTCCAATGCATTATTTCAATTTTTTCCATTTTTCTTTGGCCGCGATCGATCGGCCCGGCACTCTGCTGGAGTTCATGGGGCTGATCGGGCTGGATCGTGGCTGCCATCGGGGACCAGCTAACTGATCCCAATGCAGAGCCTGCAGCGATGGCCCTTCCCTTTAAGGGAGGGAAGGAACCTCGGATCTCGGCTGCGCGGCACGGGACATTGTGCAGCGCTGCACCACTACCGCCCCGCCTGCGTCCTTTAGTGCTCCAGGAAGGAAGTGGAGCGCTTGATTTGGCACTCCACTTCCTCCCTGGAGCGCTAACAGCCAATTTAAGGGAAGCTCAGAATCATTAGCGCCTGGCACTCATTTTTCAGGATTTGAAAAATTAGCGCCCAAACGGGGCGATGCCGAATTTCTCCCCCTTATTTTCCAAGGACTATGTGGCCTCCTTATTTACCAAAATGTTCCACCTCACACTGATCGATATTGAAGCTCATTTGCCAATTACACGCCCATTCTGCAAGTTTATTGATGTCTTCCTGTATTTTGTCGCAGTCCTCCTCGGTATTAACTACACCCCCCAGTTTGGTGTCATCCGCAAATTTTAAAATTGTACTTCCGATTCCCAAGTCCAGATGGTTTATGTAAATGGTGAACAGCAGTGGTCCCAGCACCGTTCCCTGTGAAGCATCAATTCTCATCGGCTTTTCAATAGCTTTCTTGATCAGTTGGGCAAAGGCTCCCATATTTCCGCATATTATCCATGCCTCACGGGCATATACATTTATAAAATATTAAAAGTCTTGTGTAGACTGCACAGTTTCTCTACACGTTAACGCTACTTTCTGTGTCTTGATTTTTCAGTCATGCCTTATGTGTCAATATTTGTAGGGTGTGTTACATCTGCGTATGTTAATTTATAAGGCTGATTGACTGAAGTCCTCCTGGTGAGGAATGGTGCTCGCATGGAGTGCGCCAAGGAGTGGAGGAACTGATGCTTCAGTTGTACAGCGCCTTGGTGAGACCCCCATCTGAAGTACCTGTGTTCCGTTCTGGGCACCGCACATCAGGAAAGATATATTGGCCTTGGAGGGGATACAGCGCAGATTCACCAGATTAATACCGGGACTTAGAGTTAAATTATGAGGACAGGTTGCATATACTTGGTTTGTATTCCCTTTTATTCCCTTGAGTTTAGATGGTTGAGGGGTGATCTAATCGAGGTGTTTAAAATGATAAAGGGAATCAATAGGGTAGATACAGAGAAACTATTTCCTATCACATTTATAATGTAGTAAAATGTCCAAGGTGGGTAATCAGACAAACATTGACACTGAGCCAAAGAAGGGGGTGTTAGGGCAGGTGATCAAAACCTGGGCAGTAGCGTTTTGGATGAGCTCAAGTTTATGGAGAGTGGAAGATGAGATGCTGTCCAAGAGACCATTGAATTAGTCACGTCTGAAGGCAGCAAAAGCATGGATGAGGGTTTGAGTCGGGCTGAGGCACGGGCGGAGCCAGGTGATATTACTGAGGTGGTCTTTATGATGGAGAGGATGTGGGGTCTGAAGCTGCACTCTGGGTCGCTAAGATTGCGAACAGTCTGGTTCAGCCTGAGACAGTGAGCAGAGAGGGCGATGGAACCGGTGGCTAGGGAACAGAATTTGTGGCGGGGGCCGAAGTCAATGGCTTTGGTCTTCCCAATATTTAAATAGAGGAAAGTTCGGCACATCTAAGACTGAGTGTCGGACTAGCAGTCTGACAACGCGGAGGCAGTGGAAGGGTCGGTAGAGGTGGTGGTGAGGTAGAGCTCAGTGTCATCAGTTTACATGTGGAACCTGATGTCATTTCTGCAGCTAATGTCGCCAAGGGGCAACATGTAGATGAGAGAGCCAAGGTTAGATCCTTGGGGGACTCCAGAGGTAACAGTGCTGCGGGGGTGGGGGAAGAGAAGCCATTGCAGGAGATTCTCTGGCTATGACTGGATAGGTAAGAATGAAAGCAGGCGAGGGCAGTCTCACCCAGCTGGACAACAGAGGAGAGGAGTTGGGGGAGGATGATGTGATCAACTGTGTCAAAGGCTGCAGAAAGGTCGAGGTTGGCTTTAATTTTCCAAAATTCCCTAGATTCGGGGAAGGTTCCATTAGATTGGAAAATAGCGAATGTAACTCCTTTATTCAAAAAGGGAGGGAGACAGAAAGCAGGCCAGTTAGCTTAACATCTGTCATAGGAAAGATGTTCGAAGCTATTATTAAAGTTGTTATAGCAGGGCACTTAGAAAAGTTCAAAGTAATCAGGCAGAGTCAACATGGTTTTGTGCAAGGGAAATCATGTTTAACTAATTTATTGGAGTTCTTTGAGGAAGTAACATGTGCTGTGGATAAAGGGGAACCGGAAGGCATTTGATAAGGTGCCACATCAAAGGTTATTGCGGAAAATAAAAGCTCATGGTGTAGGGGGTAACATATTGGCATGGATAGAAGATTGGCTAGCTAACAGGAAACAGAGAGCAGGCATAAATGGGTAATTTTCTGATTGGCAAGATGTAACGAGTGGTGTGCCACAGGAATCAGTGCTGGGGCCTCAACTTTTTACAATTTATATAAATGACTTGGATGACGGGACCGAAGGTATAAGAACATAAGAACATAAGAAATAGGAGCAGGAGTAGGCCAATTGGCCCCTCGAGCCTGCTCCGCCATTCAATAAGATCATGGCTGATCTGATCCTAACCGCCAATCTACTATCACAGAACCATCTCCTGAACCTAACAGAATTGGACACACGAAATAGGAGCAGGATCAGGCTGCACAGCCCCTGGGCCCGCTACGCTACCCACAGGGCCATGACCGATCCGAACCTAGACTCATGTCCAAATTCCTGCCCGCTCCCCGTAACCCTTAATTCCCTTTACTTCTAGGAAACTGTCTATTTCTGTTTTAAATTTATGTAATGATGTAGCTTCTACAGCTTTTTGGGGCAGCATATTCCATGGACCTACCACCCTCTGAGTGAAGTAGTTCCTTCTCATCCCAGTTTTGAAAGAGCAGCCCCTTATTCTAAGACTATGCCCCCTAGTTCTAGTTTCACCCATCATCGGGAACATCCTCCCCGCATCCACCCGATCCAACCCCTTCACAATCTTATATGTTTCAATAAGATCGCCTCTCATTCTTCTGAACTCCAATGAGTAGAGTCCCAATCTACCCAACCTCTCCTCATATGTCCATCCCCTCATCCCCGGGATTAACCGAGTGAACCTTCTTTGTACTGACTCGAGAGCAAGTATGTCTTTTCTTAAGTATGGACACCAAAACTGAATGCAGTATTCCAGGTGCGGTCTCACCAATACCTTGTACAACTGAAGCAATACCTCCCTATTTTTATGTTCTATCCCCTTAGCAATGAAAGCCAACATTCCATTGGCCTTCTTAATCACTTGCTGCACGTGCATACTAACCTTTTGAGTTTCGTGCACCAGGACCCCCAGATCCCTTTGTACTTCAGTACTTTCCAGTTTCTTGCCATTAAGATAATAACTTGCTCTACTATTTTTCCTGCCAAAGTGCATAACCTCACACTTTCCAGTATTGTATTCCATCTGCCAAATCTCTGCCCACTTACTTAGCCTGTCTATGTCCCCTTGCAGATTTTTTATGTCCTCCTCACTCACTACTTTCCCTCCCATCCTAGTATCATCTGCAAACTTTGATATGTTACACTCGGTCCCCTCCTCCAAATCGTTAATATAGATTGTAAAGAGTTGGGGACCGAGCACTGACCCCTGCGGAACACCACTAGTTACTGATTGCCAGTCTGAGAATGAACCATTTATCCCAACTCTCTGCCTTCTGTTAGATAGCCAATCCTCTATCCATGCCAGAATATTACCCCCAATCCCGTGATTTTTTATCTTAAGCAATAATCTTTTGTGTGGCACCTTGTCAAATGCCTTTTGGAAGTCTAAATACACCACATCCACTGGTTCCCCTTTATCCACCCTGTGTGTTACTTCCTCAAAGAACTCCAGCAAATTTGTCAAACATGACTTCCCCTTCATAAAACCATGCTGACTTTGTCCTATTAAATTATGATTATCCAAATGTCCCGTTACTGTCTCCTTAATAATGGACTCCAAAATTTTACCTACCACAGATGTTAGGCTAACCGGTCTATAGTTTCCAGCCTTCTGTCTACTGCCCTTTTTAAATAAGGGTGTTACATTAGCAGTTTTCCAGTCTGCCGGGATCTTTGCTGAGTCCAGGGAGTTTTGGAAAATTATTACCAATGCATCCACAATCCCTACCGCCACTTCCCTCAAGACCCTAGGATGTAAGCCATCAGGTCCAGGTGATTTATTCACCTTGAGTCCCATTATTTTACCGAGTACCACTTCCTTAGTGATTTTGATCGTGTTTAGCTCCTCCCCCCCTATAGCCCCCTGTTTGTCCAGTGTTGGGATATTCTTAGTGTCCTCTACTGTAAAGACTGATACAAAATATTCATTCAGTGTATTTGCCATCTCCATATTTCCCACCATTAATTTCCCGGTCTCATCCTCTAAGGGACCAACATTTACTTTAGCCACCCTTTTTCTTTTTATATAACTATAAAAACTCTTACTATCTGTTTTTATATTTTTTGCTAATTTACTTTCATAATCTATCTTCCCTTTCTTAATCAATCTTTTTGTTATTTTTTGCTGTCTTTTAAAGTTTTCCCAATCCTCTGTCCTCCCACTAGATTTGGCTACCTTTATAATCCCTTGTTTTTAGTCGAATACTATCCTTAATTTCTTTACTTAGCCACGGATGACTGTCTTTTCTTTTACACCCTTTTCTCAGTGGAATATATATTTTTTGGAAGTTGTAAAATAACTCCTTAAATGTACACCACTGATCATGTATCGTCTTACCCTTTAATCTATTTTCCCAATCCACTCTACTCAATTCCGCTCGCATACCTTCATAGTCTCCTTTATTCAAGCTTAGCACGCTTGTTTGAGATCCAACCTTCTCACCCTCTAATTGAATATGGAATTCAACCATGTTATGGTCACTCATTCCAAGGGGATCCTTTACTAGGACATTTTTAATTAATCCTGTCTCGTTACACAGGACCAGATCTAAGGTTGCTTGCCCCCTGGTCAGTTCAGTTACATACTGCTCAAGAAATCCATCCCTACTACACTCAATGAACTCATCCTCAAGGCAGCCCTGCCAATTTGATTTGTCCAATTAATAGGATAGTTAAAATCCCCCATAATTATAGATGTTCCCTTATTACAAGCCTCAACTATTTCCTGATTGATACTCCGTCGAACAGAGTTGCAACTATTCGGAGGCCTATAGACTACGCCCACTAGTGTTTTTTTCCCCTTATTATTCCTTATCTCCACCCAAACTGTTTCATTATCATGATCTTTTGACCCAATATCATTTCTCTGTATTACAGTGATTCCATCCTTTATTAACATAGCCACCCCACCTCCCCTTCCTTCCTGCCTGTCCTTCCTGATCGTTAAATAACCTGGTATGTTTAATTCCCAGGCATTGTCACCCTGCAGCCATGTTTCTGTAATGGCTACAAGATCATACCCATATGTAGTTATTTGAGCCATTAACTCGTCTATTTTGTTACGAATGCTACGTGCATTCAGATAGAGAACTTTCAAATATGTTTTGTGACACTTAGTTCCTGCTTTTGCCCTTTTTATTACTTTACCTTTTACTCCATACCTTCTGCCCCTTCCTGACACACTCTGGTTTTTAATTTCCCCACTGCTACCTAAGTCTATGACCGTCTCTGTTGTCATTTTTATTATTTGCTCTCTAGGAACCTCCCCCCCACTAGTTAGTTTAAAGCCCTCTCTACAGCCCTAGTTATATGATCCGCCAGGACTCTAGTCCCAGCACTGGCCAAGTGAAGCCCGTCCCAACGGAACAGCTCCCTCCTGCCCCAGTACTGGTGCCAGTGTCCCAGGAAGCAAAACCCATTTCTCCCACACCAGTCTTTGAGCCACTCATTTAACTCTCTAATTTTATTTGTCCTAGCCAAATTCGCTCGTGGCTCAGGTAATAATCCAGAGATTATTACCCTTGAGGTTCTGTTTTTTAATTTGACCCCTAGCTGCTCATACTCCTTTAACAGAACCGGCTTCCTTGTCCTATCTACGTCGTTTGTACCAACATGGACCACGACAACTGGATCCACCCCCTCCCACTGCAAGTTTCTTTCCAGCCCAGAGGAGATGTCCTTAACCCTGGCACCGGGCAGGCAACACAGCCTACGGGACTCTCGCTCTCGGCTGCAGAGAACTCTATCTATCCCCCTAATAATACTATCCCCTACCACTACAACATTTCTATTTACTCCCCCCTCTTGAATGGCCCCCCGTTCCACGGTGCTGTGGCCAGGTTGCTCATCTTCCCTGGAGTCCCCGCTCCCGTCCCCACAGGGAGTAAGAACCTCGAACCTGTTGGACAAGAGCAAGGACTGCGGCTCCTCCAACACTACCTCCTGGATCCCCGTACCTGCCTCACTCGTAGTCACACTGTCCTGTCCCTGACCATGGGCTACATCTGAATTAATTAACTTCATAGGTGTGACCACCTCCTGAAACACAAAGTCCAGGTACTTCTCCCCCTCCCTGATGTGTCGCAGTGTCTGAAGCTCAGACTTCAGCTCATCAACACGGAGCTGGAGTTCCTGTAGCAGCAGACACTTGTCACAGATGTAATCACCGTGAGCCTCAATGGGGTCCACCGGCTCCCACATCTCGCAACAGTAACACGTCACCTGCTCCATTCTATGTAATTAATTACATTTTTTATTGTTAGTTATGGACACTCTCTGCCCGATTATAGCTGCTAGTATCCTCTCTAATTAATTGGATTTATGGTTGCTAAATTTGCTGATGACACAAAGATAGGTAGGAAAGTAAATTGTGAAGAGGACATAAGGAGGCTACAAAGGGATATAGATAGGTTAAGTGAGTGGGCAAAGATCTGGCAAATGGAGTATAATGTGGGAAAATGTGAAGTTGTCTATTTTGGCAGGAAGAATAAAAAAGAAGCATATTATCTAAATGGTGAGAGATTGCAGAGCTCTGAGATGCAGAGGGATCTGGGTGTCCTAGTGCATGAATCGCAAAAGGCTACTATGCAGGTAATTAGGAAAGCTAATAGAATGTTATCGTTTATTGCGAGGGGAATTGAATACAAAAGTAGGGAGGTTATGCTTCAGTTATACAGGGCATTGGTGAGACCCCATCTGCAGTACTGTGTACAGTATTGGTCTCCTTATTTAAGGAAGGATGTAAATGCATTGGAAGCAGTTCAGAGAAGGTTTACTAGACTAATACCTGGAATGGGCGGGTTGTCTTATGAGGAAAGGTTGGACAGGCTAGGCTTGTATCCACTGGAGTTTAGAAGAGTAAGAGGTGACTTGATTGAAACATATAAGATCCTGAGGGGTCTGGACAGGGTGGATGTGGAGAGGATGTTTCCTCTTGTGGGAGAATCTAGAACTAGGGGTCACTGTTTAAAAATAAGGGGTCGCCCATTTAAGACAAAGATGAGGAGAATTTTTTCTCACAGAGGGTCGTGAGTCTTTGGAACTCTCTTCCTCAGAGGGCGGTGGAAGCAGAGTCTTTGAATATTTTTAAGGCAGAGGTAGATCGATTCTTGATAAGCAAGGGGGTGAAAAGTTATCGGGGGTAGGCGGGAATGTGGAGTAATCAGATCAGCCATGATCTTATTGAATGGCGGAGCAGGCTCGAAGGGCCGAGTGGCCTACTCCTGCTCCTAATTCGTATGTATGTTCGTAAGAATGAGCAGGGATAGTTTACCACGCTCACAGTCACAGAGGTTGCCATTTGTGACTTTGATTAGGGCAGTCTCAGTGCTGTGGCAGGGATGGGATCCTGATTGAAGGGATAAAACATGGAGTTGCGGGAAAGATGGATTTGGGAGGTGACAACGTGTTCAAGGACTTGGGAGAGGAAAGGGAGGTTGGCGATGGGGCGGTAGCTTGTGAGGACAGAGGGGTTAAGGGTGGGTTTTTTGAAGGGGTGGAGAGTAATGGCGGCAGATTTGAAAGGGAGGATGACAGTACCTGAGGAGAGGTCGCCGTTAACAATATCAGCTAACATGGGGGACAGGAAGGGAAGTTGGGTGGTCAGCAGTTTGGTGGGAATAGGATCGAGGGAGCAGGAGGTGTGTCTCATGGACAAGATGAGCTCAGAGAGGCCATGAGGGGAGATAGGAGAGAAACTGGAGAAAGATGCGAGTTCAGGGCTAGGGCAGGGGGGAACCTTCGGGAAAGTTTGGCTTGGTAAGCCCGGGGAAGGGAGGGAAGTGGCAGAGGCAGCTGCACGGATGGTCACAATCTTTGTGACAAAGAAATCCACGAGCTCCTCACACTTGTTATTGGAGGTGAGAGTGGAGGAGGCTGGGGAGAGGGGTTTAAGAAGACGCTTTGTAGTGGAGAAGAGAAGCCGGGCGGGGGTTATCTTTGCATTCCAGGATGATCCTGCAATAGTGAGCAGGTTTGGCCGAGGAGAGCAGGACCCGATAGTGCTTTATGTGGTCCAGCCAGATCTGGCGGTGAATGGCTGAACCAGTTGTCCGCCATAAACACTCAAGTCTGGTCTCTTGGACTTAAGGGAGCGGAGATGGGGCTGTACTGGGGGGAAAGACCAGGGTGGGAGAGAGTAAGGGGTAAAAATTGAGTCGCGCCCCATTTGGGGCGCTAACCTCGCCGGGGCGCGACTTTTAGCGCCCCGAAAAAATTAGCGGCCCCGCGCCGGAACTTCAGTGGTTGCGCCCCAAGAGGGAAGCGGGGCGCCACTGGAAGCACCCCGCATCCCTCTTGGGGCGCTGCGAGTGAATATCCTGGCGCTACGTGCCGCAGCGCCACGCGCTGCTGCACGTCGCGCCGCGGTATTGCAGGCCTTCCTCCCCTTCTTAAAGGGGAGGGACCCTGCGCAGCGCGAACCGGGGCCCAGCTGGGCCCCCAGGGATCAGGAGTGCCGGCAAAAGAGCCCGGCACTCAAGAGAAGTGCCGGGCTCTTGGAGCGCAGCCGGCACTTCACGGTGGGGGGGCTTCACGGGGGCCGGGGACAGCAACGGGGGCAGGTGCTGGCAGACGGCCAGCAACAAAAATGGCCGCCTGCCACCTCCCCTTTAAATATCGCCGCCCCGGCCGCACGTACGCCTCCCTGAACCCGTCGGACATAGCGTCTGGCGGTAAATCAGGGGGCGCGACTGAAGATCACGGCCGGGGCGCGAGCGGGGTGCTGCGCACGGCGATGACGTCATCGCCGGCGGCGCAGCGCCACAGGGCGCTACCGGCTGCCGCCGCCGCTAACCTCCCACTAAATTTTTCGGGAGGCGTGGGCGGCGCTGCGCCCGGGCGTTAGCTGCTTTACGCCCCATTAGCGCCCTCTTAAGGCGCTAACGGGAGGCGCAAGCAGCTGAATTTTTCCCCCTAAGTGTTTTACTGGGGACTAGGGCATCAAAGGCGGAGTTGAGGGTGTGATTGATCAGATTGGTAGCTGCAAAAGTCTCATGGTGAATGGAGGGCCAAAGGCGACAGTTGGAAGTGTGAAAGTGCCATTGTAATTGAGTTGGGGGAGAGTTTTTTTCAGGGGCAGATGCAGCAGGAAGTAGGGTTGGGGAGGAAAGGGATGTGGATGGAGAGAGATACAAGGAAGTGATCAGATCGGGCCTCATCTGTGATTGAGACAACGGGAGTAGAGAGGCCATGTGAGATGGTAAGGTCGAGGGTGTGGCTGTGAATATGAGATGGGAAGTTTATATGGAGGGAGAGATTAAGGGAGGGCAGGATGGTAGTGAACTCTGAGGAGAGAGAGCATGATGAGTTGAGATGGAGGTTGAAATCTCCAAAGATGGGAAGTCGCTCGGTGCTGTTCTCTCATGAACGATATTGTTCTTGCGTCGCTCACACGTTCCAGTCATGAGCGAGAGATGGTTTTGTAAATTTAGTGATTTTTAATATTCCAACATTCGGTGTGTGACTCTGGGTGTTTTTCAGAGCTCTTCTGAGGGGCTGTCGCTGTGTGGAGTTGGACTGCTGGGAGGGGCCAAATGGAGAGCCAATCATCTACCACGGATACACCCTCACCTCGAAAATTCTCTTCAAAGACGTCATCACAACCATCCGGGATTACGCCTTCACAGTAAGAGATAGGGACCATTCCCAGAGTCTGACAGGAAGAGATAGGGACCATTCCCAGAGTCTGACAGGAAGAGATAGGGACCATTCCCAGAGTCTGACAGTAAGAGATAGGGACCATTCCCAGAGTCTGACAGTAAGAAATAGGGACCATTCCCAGTGTCTGACAGCAACAGATAGGGACCATTCCCAGAGTCTGACAGTAAGAGATAGGGACCATTCCCAGAGTCTGACAGTCAGAGATAGGGACCATTCCCAGAGTCTGACAGTAAGAGATAGGGACCATTCCCAGTGTCTGACAGCAACAGATAGGGACCATTCCCAGAGTCTGACAGTAAGAGATAGGGACCATTCCCAGAGTCTGACAGTAAGGGATAGGGACCATTCCCAGAGTCTGACAGCAACAGATAGGGACCATTCCCAGAGTCTGACAGTAAGAGTCAGGGACCATTCCCAGTGTCTGACAGCAACAGATAGGGACCATTCCCAGAGTCTGACAGTAAGAGATAGGGACCATTCCCAGAGTCTGACAGCAACAGATAGGGACCATTCCCAGAGTCTGACAGTAAGAGATAGGGACCATTCCCAGAGTCTGACAGTAAGAGATAGGGACCATTCCCAGAGTCTGACAGTAAGAGATAGGGACCATTCCCAGAGTCTGACAGTAAGAGATAGGGACCATTCCCAGAGTCTGACAGCAAGAGATAGGGACCATTCCCAGAGTCTGAGAGTAAGAGACAGGGACTATTCCCAGAGTCTGACAGTAAGAGATAGGGACCATTCCCAGAGTCTGACAGTAAGAGATAGGGACCATTCCCAGAGTCTGACAGTAAGAGATAGGGACTATTCCCAGAGTCTGACAGTAAGAGATAGGGACTATTCCCAGAGTCTGACAGTAAAAGTCAGGGACCATTCCCAATATCTGAGTGCAGCGAATGCACCCTGTCAAACCAGGTCCACGCAGTCTGCATTCCCATTTCTGAGAGACACCAGGTTTCATGTCTTAAACCATCCGAATTCTTGTTGTTTCAGACATGTTTTATGCCATTGTTGTGTTTCACACTTGGATCTTGTGTATCCATTGTGAACTAGCTGAGCAAACATACCAATCCCATTTTTGCCAATAGTTTCCCCATCTCTCCTGAAGGTGCTGACTCTCACTGGGGTTCAGGTCTCCTCCTCTCCTGAAGGTGCTGACTCTCAATGGGGTACGGGTCCCCTCCTCTCCTGAAGGTGCTGACTCTCACTGGGGTACGGGTCTCCTCCTCTCTTGAAGGTGCTGACTCTCACTGGGGTATGGGTCCCCTCCTCTCCTGAAGGTGCTGACTCTCACTGGGGTACAGGTCCCCTCCTCTCCTGAAGACGCTGACTCTCACTGGGGTACGGGTCCCCTCCTCTCCTGAGGACTGATTCTCACTGGGGTTCAGGTCTCCTCCTCTCCTGAAGGTGCTGACTCTCACTGGGGTACGGGTCCCCTCCTCCCCTGAAGACGCTGACTCTCACTGGGGTACGGGTCCCCTCCTCTCCTGAAGATGCTGACTCTCACTGGGGTACGGGTCCCTGAAGACGCTGACTCTCACTGGGGTACGGGTCCCCTCCTCTCCTGAAGGTGCTGACTCTCACTGGGGTACGGGTCCCCTCCTCTCCTGAAGGTGCTGACTCTCACTGGGGTACGGGTCCCCTCCTCTCCTGAAGGTGCTGATTCTCACTGGGGTTCAGGTCTCCTCCTCTCCTGAAGGTGCTGACTCTCACTGGGGTACGGGTCCCCTCCTCCCCTGAAGATGCTGACTCTCACTGGGGTACGGGTCCCCTCCTCTCCTGAAGGTGCTGACTCTCACTGGGGTACGGGTCCCCTCCTCTCCTGAAGGTGCTGACTCTCACTGGGGTTCAGGTCTCCTCCTCTCCTGAAGGTGCTGACTCTCAGTGGGGTACGGGTCCCCTCCTCTCCTGAAGGTGCTGACTCTCACTGGGGTACGGGTCTCCTCCTCCCCTGAAGATGCTGACTCTCACTGGGGTACGGGTCCCCTCCTCTCCTGAAGGTGCTGACTCTCACTGGGGTACGGGTCCCCTCCTCTCCTGAAGGTGCTGACTCTCACTGGGGTACGGGTCCCCTCCTCTCCTGAAGGTGCTGACTCTCACTGGGGTACGGGTCTCCTCCTCCCCTGAAGATGCTGACTCTCACTGGGGTACGGGTCCCCTCCTCTCCTGAAGGTGCTGACTCTCACTGGGGTACGGGTCCCCTCCTCTCCTGAAGGTGCTGACTCTCACTGGGGTACGGGTCCCCTCCTCTCCTGAAGGTGCTGACTCTCACTGGGGTGCGGGTCTCCTCCTCCCCTGAAGGTGCTGACTCTCACTGGGGTACTCACTACTGCATAATCACACATTAGTGCATAATTGCACACTACTGTATAATCACAGATTGCAGTGTATAATCGCATGCTATAGTATAATTATAGTGCTGTATATTCACGCACTCTGTATAATCACAGACTGCACACAGTACTTATTAAATGTTGAGTTCTCTGGGATTGCCTACTCTTGGCTGATGCCAGGTAACCTCTTGAATTCTCTCCCCAGGTCTCTCTGTATCCCGTTATTCTGTCCTTGGAGAATCACTGTGGCGTGGAGCAGCAGACTGTCATGGCCCGGCATTTGAAGGAAATCCTCGGCGACATGCTGATAACCACGACGATCGACGGCAAAATCCCCAAGGAGCTTCCCTCACCCGAGGTAAATGTGTGTCCAGGGATTGTGTCGTATCTCTCCGCGTAATGTCTTTGTACAGATTTGCATTTATACAGTACCTTTCATGACCTCAGGACGTCCCAAAGTACTTTACAGCCAATGAAGTACTTTTTGAAGTGTAGTCGCTGTTGTAATGTAGGAAGATGGACATTGATGATTCTATGGCACTTTACGAAGCAGTGTGACCCGGCCAGCATTCCTGCCCTTCACACTGCCACTAAACTGTTCAGTCACCTCAAGACTGTTTGTGGGAAGTTGAGTGCTCTCGTTAGCTGCTATGTTTCCCTGCTTAACAACAGTCACTGCTTTCCAAATCACTATGAAGGGTTTGGAGACCTATTGATCTATTAAAGAACTATAGGAGCACAGGTATGATCATTAAATCTCTAGAATCCCTGTTTGTTTCTCTATATCACTCTGTCCCCCAGTGGATCTCCTCTAAATCCCTCTGTTCCCCAGTGGATCTCCTCTAAATCCCGCTGTTCCCCAGTGGATCTCCTCTAAATCCCTCTGTCCCCCAGTGGATCTCCTCTAAATCCCTCTGTTTCCCCAGTGGATCTCCTCTAAATCCCGCTGTTCCCCAGTGGATCTCCTCTAAATCCCGCTGTTCCCCAGTGGATCTCCTCTAAATCCCTCTGTTCCCCAGTGGATCTCCTCTAAATCACTCTGTCCCCAGTGGATCTCCTCTAAATCCCTCTGTCCCCCAGTGGATCACCTCTATATCCCACTGTTTCCCAAGCTGCCTTACAATAGGCCAGTATTTACTGTAAGGGCCGAACGAGCGGTGCTCACCGTTAGACTTGCCATTATCTGTTTACTCTCCATGAGCTTTTGCACGGTTTAGCGGGACATCAAAATGGCGCAGCACCCTCTGCAGGGCATCTGGGGCTTATGTGAACAGAGCAAGCAACTGTGTGTCTCCTTAACCAAATTGAAGTATTGTTAATGAGCACCGCAGAGTCTGAACCAGGAAGTGTAAGTTAGAATATTGAATTCAATGTCAAATCAGGTACAGAAAGCAAAATAAAGAGAGGGGAAGAAAGATTGGATTAAGAGAGAGAGAAAAAAAGAGATAGAAACTTTAAAAAAAAAATCTCCAACAGTTAAAAGCTGAAGGAATGAGACTCCACACTTGTAAAAGTTAATTTTCAGTGCCAGAGAGGTTGTTTGGTGGCAATTAAGAGTTATCATGCCATTAAAAAGGGTACTTACACTGGAATGGCAGATGGAGTATAATGTGGGATAGTGCGAGGTTATCCACTTTGGCAGGAAAAATAAAAAAGCAAATTATTATTTAAATGGAGAGAGATTACAAAATGCTACAGTTCAGAGGGACCTGGGGGTCCTTGTGCATGAAACACAAAAAGTTAGCATGCAAGTACAGCAAGTAATCAAAAAGGCAAATGGAATGTTGGCCTTTATTGCAAGGGGGTTGGAGTATAAAAGCAGGAAAGTCATGCTACAACTGTACAGGGTATTGGTGACACCACACCTTGAGTACTGCATACAGTTTTGGTCTCCTTATTTAAGGAAGGATATACTTGCATTGGAGGCAGTTCAGAGACGATTCACACGGTTGATTCCTGAGATGAGGGGGTTGACTTATGAAGATAGGTTGAGCAGGTTGGGCCTATACTCATTGGAATTTAGAAGAATGAGAGGTGATCTCATTGAAACATATAAGATACTGAGGGGGCTCGACAGGGTAGATGCAGAGAGGATGTTTCCCCTCGTGGGGAAATCTAGAACTCGGGGGCACAGTTTCAGAATAAAGAGTCGCCCTTTTAGAACTGAGATGAGGAGGAATTTCTTCTCTCAGAAGGTCGTAAATTTGTGGAATTCTCTGCCCCAGAGAGCTGTGGAGGCTGGGTCATTAAATACATTTAAGGTGGAGATAGACAGATTTTTGCAAGATAAGGGAGTGAAGGGTTATGGGGAGCGGGCAGGGAAGTGGCTTTGAGCCCACGATCAGCCATGATCTTATTGAATGGCGGAGCAGGCTCGAGGGGCCAAGTGGCCTATTCCTGCTCCTATTTCTTATGTTCTTATGAATGGACAAGCCCTAACTTTCTGTGGCGAGCTTAGTCCATATCTATGTCAGTACAGGAACTTCACTCCGCTCAATACATTTGAATGGAGAGCCAGATGCTGTTTCCGCGCAGCTTACTGAGGGGCAGCGCATCTCTGACAGTAACTTCCAGATTTTCACGTTCAACTGCGCTCGCCTGAATTTGCTGCCCTATTCGCACATAAATAACGGTGAGCGCTGTTAGCCCCATCGTTACTTTTACAGTAAATTCTGGCCATCCATGTAAGTCTTTCACTTTCTCATGTCATGTGTTGAGCTCCATTTTGGTTTTGGATGGACTTTGCATTGGAATTGATGGTAATCATTGAATAGGTTTGCCCAAATATGGGTGAACTAATGACTGAACGCCAGGGATGCTTGCAAGTTACCCACGTCCAGTGTTGCATACGTTAGCGCATTTTGACTTACGACACACAGACCTGTTGCTGTCTACATACAATGGCATTTTGATAATTGAATGAGTTTGGGGCTGCAGTGCCCTTTAGCTCTGCTTGTGTGTACACTGTCAGCAGTGGCTCAATGATAGCTCTCTCGCGCTCAGTCAGAAGGTTGTGGGTTCAAGTCCGACTTCAGCGAGGGAGTGCTGCACTGTCGGAGGTGCCATCCTTCAGATGAGACGTTAAACCGAGGCTCCGTCTGCCCTTTCAGGTGGATGTAAAAGATCCCCTGGCACTATTCGAAGAAGAGCAGGAGTGTTCTCTCGGTGTCCTGGCCAATATTTATCCCTCAAGTAACGTCACTAAAACAAATTATCTGGTCATTTTCACATTACTGCTCGTAGGACATCGCTGTGCGCAAATTGGCTGCCGTGTTTCCTGTATTACACACAGTGACTACATTTCAAAAGTACTTACAATTAGCTGTAAGCACTTTGGGACATCCTGAGGTTGTGAAAGGCGCTATATAAAAGCAAGTCTTTTTTATACTGAGAAAGACCTTGACACTTAGGGCTGGATTTTGATACTGGGGCGGGTTGGGGTCGTGACATCCACTTTTCGTGTTATCCACCCGACTGCAATTGGATGTGGGAGATTGATGCGATTTTCACCTAATTGGGCAATTGAGTTCCAGCATGTGGGAACCCATGAACCAATTAGTGTTTTCAGTCTGAAAATCGCCTCTGATGATGTCATCATTGCTGCTGCATTGAAGGTCTGCAAAGACTGCCTGGCCTTGGCTGTGAGAGGACCTGGATGCAAAATGAGCAGCAGCAGCCCTAACTCTGCTCCCAGATATTTGTGCACCACCACTCCCAGATATGTCAGTCATCCATCCATCCAGCCAAATGTGCTCCCGCCAGGTTTCACATTCGTGGTTCAGAACAGGCGTGCTTCACGTAGAAAAAGGGTTAAAATCACAAAGGCCTTTCAAAATGGCATTATAGAGGCAATTTAGTGCTTGTTAAGGGCCTTAACAGCCTATCCCACCTCTTAGAGGCGGGACGGAGTCGGGACCAGCAGACACGATTTAATGAAAATTGCGTGGAGGCGGGATGGAGGCGGGCTTGTGCCCGCCCGCCAGTTTTCACAATTTTAACCCCCCACACGCCTCCAAACCCACCTCCACGGGTCAATGAAAATCCAGCCCTTAGTAATCAGCAAGTGTGGTTATTTGATATAAATAGGGAATCAGAAAGCTTCTGTCAAAACCCTGTACATCTGAAACCATGCTGGAAAGGGCTGGGTTTTGATAAAGCGTATAGGGTACAATTTTGGTCTCTTTACTGCCCCTTTTGTGCTCGCACAGACCTGATTTCCTGGCTCCTAATCGGATAGTGGCCTATGGAGAGTGTGTTTCACTCTGGCACCTCACCTCATCGATACAATTGATGGGTGGCCCGCAACTTGGGACCGTTCCCTTGCTGATTCCTACCAGCTGCCATTGCTCTCACTCCACCCACCTACTGGGAGACCAAAATCGATCCTATGATTGGAAAGCCCATCGCTCGCTTGTTTTACTGCCAGCTGCAAACATTCTGCTCTTCTCACTGAACCCATGAAAAGGAGCCGTGGATCTTTACGAGCTATTAATGGGGAAACTACAGACAAAGGGAAGTTTTCAAGGAATGTATTGATATGATGCAAAAACAGTGATGCACTGTGGGAGTACCTTCACCACACGGACTGCAGCGGTTCAAGAAGGCGGCTCACCACCACCTTCTCAAGGGCAACTAGGGATGGGCAATAAATGCTGGCCTTGCCAGTGACGCCCACATCTCAGGAACGAATTTTTAAAAAGTACATACCCCGAAAAGGCAGGTTTAACGTCTCACCTGAAAGACGGCACCTTTGACGTTGCAGCGCTCCCTCAGGACTACACTTGAGTGTCGACCTGGATTATGTACTATAGAATCATAGAAAGTTACAGCACAGAAGGAGGCCATTTCGGCCCATCGTGTCCGCGCCGGCCAACAAAGAGCTATCCAGCCTACTCCCACTTCCCAGCTCTTGGTCCATAGCCCTGCAGGTTACAGCATCCCAAGTGCACATCCAAGTACTTTGTAAATGTGGTTAAGGTTCCTGCCTCTACCACCCTTTCAGGCAGTGAGTTCCAGACCCCCACAACCCTCTGGGTGAAGAAATTTCCCCTCAAATCCCCTCTAAACCTTCCACCAATTATTTTAAATTTGTGCCCCCTGGTTTTGGACCCCTCTGCTAAGGGAAATAGGTCCTTTCTATCCACTTTATCTATGCCCCTCATAATTTTATACACCTCAATAAGGTCTCCCCTCAGCCTCCTCTGTTCCAAGGCAAACAGACCCAGCCTATCCAGTCTTTCCTCATAGCTAAGATTCTCTACTCCCGGCAACATCCTTGTAAATCTCCTCTGTACCCTCTCTAGTGCAATCACATCTTTCCTGTAATGTGGTGACCAGAACTGCACGCAGTACTCTAGCTGAGGCCTAACTAGTGTTTTGTACAGTTGAAGCATAACCCCCCCTGCTCTTGTATTCTATGCCACGGCTAATAAAGGCAAGCATTCCGTATGCCTTCTTAACCACCTTATCTACCTGGCCTGCTACCTTCAGGGATCTGTGGACATGCACTCCAAGGTCACTTTGTTCCTCTACACTACTCAGTGTCCTACCATTTAATGTGTATTCCCTTTCCTTGTTAGCCCTCCCCAAATGCATTACCTCACACTTCTCCGATTGAATTCCATTTGCCACTGTTCTGCCCACCTGGACCAATTTATTGATATCTTCCTGCAGTCGACAGCTTCCTCCTTCAGTATCAACCACACAGCCGATTTTAGTATCATCTGCAAACTTCTTAATCATACCCCCTATATTCAAGTCCAGATCATTGATATATACCACAAAAAGCAAGGGACCTAGTACTGAGCCCTGCGGAACCCCACTGGAAACAGCCTTCCAGTCACAAAAACACCCATCAACCATTACCCTCTGCTTCCTGCCTCCGAGCCAGTTTTGAATCCATCTTGACACTTTGCCCTGGATCCCATGGGCTTATAACTTCGTGACCGGTCTGCCATGTGGAACCTTATCAAAAGTCTTGCTAAAGTCCATATACACTACATCAAATGCACTACCCTCATCTACCCTCCTTGTTACCTCCTCAAAAAATTCAATCAAGTTTGTCAGACACGACCTTCCCTTAACAAATCCGTGCTGACTATCCTTGATTAATCCATGTCTTTCTAAATGAAGATTTATCCTGTCCTTCAGAATTCTTTACAATAATTTTCCCACCACCGAGGTTAGGCTGACTGGCCTGTAATTACTCGGTCTATCCTTTTCTCCCTTTTTAAATAAGGGTACCACATTAGCAGTCCTCCAGTACCACACCTGAAGTCAGAGAGGATTGAAAAATGATGGTCAGGACCTTTGCTATTTCCTCTTTTGCTTCGCTTAACAGCCTGGGATACATTTCATCCGGGCCTGGGGATTTACCCGCTTTTAAAGCTGCTAAACCCCTTAATACTTCCTCTCTCACTATGTTTATTTCATCTAATATTTTACACTCCTCCTCCCTGATAGCAATGTCTACTTCGCCCCTCTCCTTTGTGAAAACAGACGCAAAGTATTCATTAAGTCTCTGGAGTGAGACTCGAACCCATGCCCTTCTGACTCAGAAACAAGAGTGCTACTCACTGAGCCAAGCTGACAAATATAGCAGCATTCAAATTAGGCCGGTGCATCTATGATTTTTTCATTTGCACCCGAAGGGAATTCAGAATTTGAAAGTCCAGTTTCACAATGCAATGAATCACAAGCTAAGCCTACACAGATGAACTATTTACAAACAAATGCGTCTTTCCTGAAATCTGAACTCTCTCTAAATGGTAGAGAGAAAGTTGTTCCGAGGGCCGATACAATCCTCTGACACCATTTCTTTGGCAGGATCTCAAGAGAAAGATTCTAATAAAGGGGAAGAAATTGAAGCACTCCGGGCCCACAGCAGACCAGCAGGAGGAAACGGGAGATGAAAATGAAGAAGAGATTGTAAAAAACGAAAAGAAAGGCAATAAGGTAAAGGGGTACAGGCTGTGGGTAAGGGGGAGGGGCGGTTAGAGGAGAGCGAGGGGATTGTTTTAGTGTTCCCTTGAGTGCACCTATGTTACAAGAGTTTGTATCAGCTGCAGGAGCTGGGTGACAATGTTTAGATCTTATATTGAATTTGGTATATATGTTTCTCAGGAACAACTTGCATTGTGCCATTAACGTAGTAAAACATCCCAAGGCGCTTCACAGGAGCGTAATCAGACAAAATTTGACACCGAGCCACATAAGGAGATGAGGTCAGGTGACCAAAAGCCCGGTCAAAGAGGTCGGTATTAAGGAGCGTCTTAAAGGAGGAGAGAGAGGTAGAGAGGCGGAGAGGTTTAGGGAGGGAATCCTAGAGCTTGGGGCCTCAGCAGCTGAAGGCACGGCCGCCAATGGTGGAGCGATTAAAATCGGGGATGCGCAAGAGGAAAGAATTGGAGGAGCGCAGAGATCTAAGGCTTGTCGGGCTGGAGGAGGTTACAGAGATAGGGAGGGGCGAGGCCATGGAGGGATGTGAACACTCGGATGAGAATTTTAAAATCGAGGCGTTGCCAGACTCGAAGCCAATGTAGCACACCCGTTATTTGGCTACTGCCAATTCTGTCATGCCCCGAGGTGGAATCTCGCTAGCATTTCCCGTTATTAAGTGAGCAGCTACATGCTTCTGCCACTAGATGGAGCCTCAGAAAGCTCAGTGCCCCTGGTTTCTGAAACTTCTCAGAACCTCCATCCGCCATTTTTTTTTCTCTTCGGGTAAGAGATAGTTTTAGATTTTTGTCCCCTACAGTTTCTTTAAGCATTAATTAAAAAACTCCTATTTTAGCAGATTGCTGCCTTTCAGCCCCCTGCTTCCCGTCTAAAATTAAAACGAGATCAGGCTCCTGGCTCCTGCTCATCCACTCCTGATATCTCTAGGCTTCTGTTTGTGAATAGGTTTTAATTTTAATATTTATTTGTAGTTTTAATAAATAATCAATGACGTCAGCTGTAGATAGATAATATCCCACCGGCTGCATGCGATTCAGGGTGGCCCAGTACGTCCCACTCCACTGGCTCCCAGTGCAGCCCCTGGCGGATTATCTACCTGGGGCCTCGCCCTCTCTCCCCTCTGCCCCGTGTGTGCCAGTCCAAGCCCATTGTGCTTGCTTCCATCCCCACCCTGCTGACTGTGGCCCAGCCCCCAGTGCTGTCCCGCTGGCCAAAGCCTGGCTCTCCCCTCATCCCGCACTGGATGTCCATCAGTCCCAGCCTGCTCCCCATGTCTCTCGGGATCTGCGCTGGTTGTGTCGGCCCAGGCCGTGTGTCATTGCTACTCCAGGGCAATTCGAGGTAGTTCCGGTCTAAACAAAATGGAGTAGTTCCAGTCTATAAAAGCAGTGCCACATAGCTACCTATAATCTTATATCTGAGCGCTCTGGTCCCAGGGGCTGTGAGAACTTGGAAGAGTTCCCAAGTGCCCTCATGAATGGTTCCATAGCGTTGGGACGTTTTATTATGTTAAAAGCGCTATTTAAAGGCATTATATAAATATAAGTTGTTGTTGTTGTTGCTATATTATCAGAGCCCCTTTTTTCCATGAGAATCCCAAAGAATCCTGCGCCCGTTCAGGGGGAGCGAGTCAACAATCCAAATATCCCAGACCCTCTAACCCTGCTTCACCTGATGATGACATTGCTTTGACTCCGAGTGGTTAGAATTGTTTTACAGCATGTGACCAGGTGGTGCAGGGATTGGAATATCTTCCCACTCCCAGATCACCATGGTTAGATGCAAAGTGAAACTCCCCACTCCACCCGATAAATGCACATGCCCTCAAACGATCTTTTTGTGTATTTTTCCCATTATCCTGTATTTTCCTTCGACGTTTCCGCTTTATTTTCAGGATATTGTCCCTGTATTTTCTATCTGCCCACAAGGGCCGAGTTCCACCAAGAAACCTGTTGATGTGGTCGGGTTGCTGGTGTTTTGGCTTCACCTGTTTTATGCTAATGGGATAGAATCCGAGACCAGTCGCAGCACTGGGACAAGTGCCTGCCTCACAGCTACACTCCCACACCAGCAAAACAAAAGCATCCTGTTCAGCTCCCACAACACCTGCGCCTGGGGTTCGGCTTTGACCTTTGGGCAGTTGACCCCTTGCTCTGGCGATGAAGGGGCCGCTGTGAATCCGGGGTCGAGATGCCGATGCTAACCGGGCATTCCCGGGACAGCTTGCCAGTTCTGGGCAGTCGCAATGTCAGCTGGTGGGCCGGCAGGGGCAGATAGTTTCGGGGTGTGGGGGAGGGGGGATTGAGGGGGCACGAGACCGGACTGGCAGCGACTCGCAGTATTCCTGTGGGGCTCAGAGATTCACTCCTGCTCCTCCTGGCCCCACAAAAATAATTTGAAACTGACCTTTGCGGGGCCCCTCCAGCTCTATTCACCGGTGGAACTGGTCGGAGGGAGTGCACACTGCTCGCTCCGTCTAGTTCTGTCCTAAAATGGCCATCGGGGTCCTGTGTATGTTGCATATTAAAAGAGGTCTAAAAGGGGCCTTCCGGCTGAAACTTTGGCCGCCCACCAGGAAGATCGCCGGGGTTAACGGGGCAGAAAGCCTACCGACCCCATTTTTAGGCCCGATTTTTAGCCAGTTACAATTGTCCTCCCTGGAATTGTACAGTCTTGTGTAGAAATAGTGACTGCATCGCAGAGGAAACAAACTCAGCTTTTCTCTCCCAGTCGACTGAGAGTTTGACCAAACAAACTCCCAATAAGAATGAACCACTTTGGATAAGATGCGTTGACCCTGGACTGGGGGAAACGGGAGCTGGGGTACGAGGTCATTGTACAAGTTCAAGCTCTTCGAAAATACACCGAAATCCCTAACGTGCGTTTCCAACTGATGAGGCTCCTCAACTGGATCACAACTTGTAAATAAACCCCTCAACGCCAGGCTACATCGTATTTACAGCACAGAAACAGGCCATTCAGCCCAACAGGTCTGTGTCAGAGTTTATGCTCCACTCGAGCCTCCTCCCCACTGTTTACTTCATCTCACCCTATCAGCATGACCTTCTATTTCTTATTCCCTCATGTGTTTATCTTTAACTGCACGATGCTGTTCACCTCACCCACTCCCTGTGGGAGCGAGTTCCACATTCTCACCACTCTCTGGGTAAAGAGGTTTCTCCTGCATTTCCTATTGGATTTATTAGTGACTGTCTTATATTGATGGCCCCTAGTTTTGAACTCCCCAAGTTTGATTTATATTCCAATGAACCTTTACTGATTTTACAGAAACTCACGAGGGAGCTGTCGGACTTGGTGATTTACTGTCAGAGTACTCACTTCCAGAGCTTTGACCAGACTTGGAGCAGGCAAGCTGTCCACGAGACATCCTCGTTCTCCGAAACCAAGGCCAAGAAGCTGATTGCTGAAAATGGTGAGCCCTGCTGTTTAAATTAAACGCTGCGTTCCCCTGGGGATGCATTGTCCGAATCAATAATCCTCGTTAGATTTTTCAGTGGGACCCCTTGGGACTTAACAACGCACGAGGAGCACAATGCGAATATTATAGTGAGCGGGCCCAGGGGCAGAGCAATGGGCAAAGGATTGGCGGGGCTGGGGGTCGACGTCCAGACCGGGCTGAGTCGGTCCCCAGAGGCCAAAAATTTAGGCAAGGGGTCTGGAGGCCACCAGAGGCCCCCCCGCAGGGTCCAGGGGCAGAGCTCCAGTAGGGTCGGGGGTCGAAGCATGATGTAACCTATTGAAGTGGCCTCTTGTGAGCACTTTCACCCCTCTGTCCCTTCATCCATTTTGAAAGAAATGGAAGGGCGACCGGAGAGCTCAGGTTTCGTGCAAATCAAGCCCACCTCAGAGTGATTGGGGGGCGGTGGTCATATCCATGACCACCCCACTGGCTGCACCTCTGAGCGGACTTTGCCGCGACGGGGGGGCGCTGTCGACTCATTTCTGGGCGGACGCACAGAACGCCTGTGCAGCGGCGGAGAGAGGGATGCAGCGGAATTCCCGACAACCAGCTGAAGAGCAGCATCGGCGCGCGCCAGAGCGCCGCACGCTTTGCCGGGGAATGCCGCCTGTCAGAGGGAGAGGTTAAAAACGGAGAGAAAATGTTTGGGGTGACATTTCAGCCCACAGCACCCACAGCATATCGCCGTTCTGCACTCCCCGAATCACTGGGGGCTGGTGTGCGGACTCCAGTGTCCCTCCCCTTTTAATGGCTGGAAGGCGCCTTCACCACTGCTCACTCCCGATTACACAACACCTCATATTCGTTACAATAGCAAAATACTGCGGATGCTGGAAATCTGAATTAACAACAGAAAATGCTGGAAACACCCAGCAGGCCAGGCAGTATCCGTGGAGAGAGAAACAGAGTTAACGTTTCAGGTCTGTGACCCTGCGTCTGACGAAGGGTCACAGACCTGAAACGTTAACTCTTGTTTCTCTCTCACCGATGCTGCCTGGCCTGCTGGGTGTTTCCAACATTTTCTGTTGTTCCCTCATATTCATTATCGCTTGGAGCCTAATGCCACTCAACTACGCCATTAGTGCCTGATTTAGTGCTCCCCTGCATTTTTTGAGCGCTGTGACTGAATTTAGCGGGCAGCGAGATTGATTAGCGCCTGGCGCTAAACTTCCAACTTCTCAAAAGATACCGAATTTCTAGCCCTGAGTTAGCCACAATGGTCACACGTTGCCTGGAATGCATTGCACGTGATGAAACCGTTGCAAGTTACAGCAGTGGTGGCCATTCCTTGCTCATGTCAGTGTCAAATATTACATTTATCCTGTTCTTTGATGCCCATCTAAAGACTGTTTTCCTTTTCTCTTCTTTTTAGGGTTCACTTTTGTCATTCACAACACCTTGCAGCTGTCCAAGGTCTATCCCTTAGGCTCCCGGGTAGATTCTTCCAACTTCAACCCTCAGGAGATGTGGAACGGTGGCTGTCAACTGGGTCAGACTCTCTCACACCTGCCCGTGTTATTCATGTGTGTAATTGGGACATCGCTATTAGTGCTTTGTTCAGAAAAAACCCTGTAGTTCTGGAGATCAGCAGTGCTGCACAGGGAAATAGGAGTTTTGCAAATTCTAGCACGGTGTGAAGGAATTCTTGCTGCTCTGTGTACCCAGTCTGATGTGACCCCCAGTAGCCCAATTCCAATCAACTCACCAGATGCTTGAATTTAGCCCAGTATAGAAACTTTTCACAAGATCACAAGCTAGGTTCAGCTTAGAAAGACCATCCTGCCCATTTAATCCCATCCTTCCAGGATATCCACCCTGCCATTATCCCATAACAGCATCCAGCTGTTTCTCAAATAATACAGTATTCAGGCCTCAACCGTCCTTCCTGCTGAACCTGTTACAGCTGTTTGGCACTCCCGGCATCTGTCCTAAGCTTACCCTTCATGCCCCTGACCCTGTGCCCTGTTGTCTAGCTGCCCTGGTGTATGAAGGGATTTTGAGGGTCACTCTCTGTATCTCAATACCTCCTGAGATGCTTGTAGTTTAGATACATCTGCCCTCCATGAAGAATGCCAGGACTTGTGCATAGAATCCATAGTTTGCATGCACAACCATTTCTACAGGGTCAGCCATGCCTCACTTGGTAGCACTCTCGCCTCTGAGTCAGAAGGTTGTAGGTTCAAGCCCTACTCCAGGACTTGAGCACGTAATCTAGGCTGACATTTCAGTGCAGTGCTGAGTGACTACTTCATAGCCAATGAATTACTTTGTAAAGATCCCACAAACAGCAAATGAATGAGTAACCAGTTAATCTGTTTTTGGTGGTGTTTGATTGAGGAAGGAATGTTGTCCACTGTACCAGGAGAACTCCTTTGCACAGTACCATTAGATCTTCAGCATTCACCTTGATAGACAGACAAGGTCTTGGTTGAGCATTTCACCTGAAAGATGACACCTCTGCCAATGGAGCATTGTCACTACTGCACTGAAGTGTCAGCCTAGATTAGGTGCTCCAGTCCTGGAGTGGAGCTTGAACCTAAAACCTTGGCCCGTATTTTCCGATCGGAGGCTTCTTGCGTGTGGAGGCCTCCGATCTGGAAAAAATCTACGGACTTACCGGAGGGCTCCCGAGGTCCGGACATTTCCGCTGCTGGGCCTCTCCAACTCGAAATGCGCAGAGCCCACGTATCCCAGAGGCACAGGCGGTTCACAAGTGTCCCTGGGATCACGTGGGCCTTGGGGAGCCAATCAAAGAATGGAATCTCCCTTCATACACTTGACAGACCTGTCAAATATATGAATGGGGATCACCCTAAAAACACAGTAAAACATTAAATTAAAAAAATTTAAATCACCATTTTAAAATGAGTTGAAATTACAATGAATTAAATATTTTAAACAAAAATGTAATTTTTTGAAAAAAGTAATTAAAGTTTTTTACGGGGCTAAAAATAAACTTACCTTTTTTTAAAGTATTTTTAAATGAAAACATTATTTTTTTTAACTTTTTTTCAACACTTATGCAGGCCTTATGCCTGCTTTTACCAGGTGTAAGATTTCTAAGGGTTTTCTGCGGGCAGAGGTTCTCCAGAAAGCGGAACTCTCCCCCCCGCAGAGGCCCTTCTCCAGGGCAGGCATCCGATCTGTCAAGAGCATTCTTGACAGATCAGAAATGCCGGTTTTCAGCGCATGTGCTTGGCATGCCTGAAACCGGCATTTCTGATGTCCCTACGGGTGTGTACACAGCGCGTACCCACCCGTAGGGATCGGAATATACGGCCCCTTATTGACATCAAGGCAAGAGTACTACCAACTGAGCCAAGCATTACCCTAAGTATTTGTATTATCTTGAATTTAAACTTACTTTATGTTTCAAAAAATATAAGGGGCCCATTTTCTGAAGAAACAAAAATATTTGGATCAGTGTTAGTTTAGATCTGGGACTGAAAGCTATAAAGGTAATAAAGAGACAAGAAAGAAGGTGCATTTATATAACTCCTTTCACAGTCTCAGGATGTCCCAAAATGCTTCACAGACAATGCATTGCTTTGGAAGAGTAGTCACTATTGTTTTGTAGGCAAATGTGGCAGCCAATATGTAACACAGCAAGATCCCACAGAAAACAACCAGTTAATCTGAAGTTAAAGCTAGTATTAGATCAAAGGAAGAGGCTTATAATGTTGCCAAAAAGAGCAGTAAGCCTGAGGATTGGGAGGATTTTAGAATTCAGCAAAGAAATTGATAAAGAAAGGGAAAATAGAATATGAGAGTAAACTAGCAAGAGACATAAAAACAGACTGTAAAAGCTTCTATAGGTATGTAAAAAGGAAAAGATTAGCAAAAGTAAATGTGGGTCCCTTACAGGCTGAGACAGGAGAAATTATAATGGGGAATAAGGAATTGGCAGAGAAATTAAACAAACACTTTGGCCGCGATCTTACCTGAGGAGGCGCGTTGGGGGCGGGACTGCTGGATTCCGGGTTCTGGTCCCGCCCCCAGAGATGTCTGAGGAACAGATGCTATTTTCCCTTGATTGGCCTTGTTAAGCTCCCCCTGCGGGCTTGCCGGCCAATTAAGGGAAAGCCGGTGTCAGATGACGTCCGTGCATGACGCTTCATCTGCCGGTTTTCTTAAAGTGACAGGCCCCATAATTCTTTGACAGCTGAATTGTCAGTGTTTGACAACATTGAGGTGCTGTCAAACACTGACAATCACTGTCCAAAGGTGAGCCCTTGCACCCAGACTCACCAATGACTCTCTCCTTAGGAGAAAACAGATAGCAGCTGCATGTGAGATTGCAGAAGCCATCTGTCAATTCTGCCGATCAGATGAGGCTTCACAGAAACATCAAATCTTGTCACCTGCAGATACATGTAAACAGAATAAAAATATTTCTCACTACATTCTCTCACCTGTCATACTTACTTGTGCACCATTGCACCCATCACACTACCTCCGCAGCTGTCATTTGCACACTTACACTGCAGCAGACCCACAGCTCGCCTCGCTGACCCTGGTGGGGTTTCCCGCCGTCGGGAAGCCCGCATCAGCAGGCGGAAAATGGTGAAAAGCCTCTGAACTGCCTGTTAACAGGCAGTTAATTGGCTATAATCCCCTTCCCGCCGCTAGGAGACGGGTCCCTGCGCGAGTCGGGGACCCGCCTCCCGGGAAGATGGTTCGGAGGCGGGTTGGGAGCAGGGTTGGGACCTGCTCCCAATTTTTCCCATTTTCCCAGCAGTCCTGCCTCCAAACCCGCCTCCTCAGGGCTGGGAAGAGTCCAGCCTTTGTGTCTGTCTTCATGGAAGAAGACGCAAAAAATTTCCCCAGAAATAGTGGAAAACCAAGGGTCTAACAAGGATGAGGAACTGAAAGAAATTAGTATTAGTAAAATAAAGTGCTGGTGAAATTAATGGGACTGAAAGCTGATAAATCCCCTGGACCTGATGGCCTCCATCCTAGGGTTATGAAAGAGGTGGCTACAGAGATAGTGGATGCATTGGTTGTCATTTTCCAAAATTCCATAGATTCTAGAACAGTTCTCGTGGATTGGAAGGTAGCAAATGTAACTATTTAAGAAAGGAGGAAGAGAGAAAACGGTGAACTACAGACCAGTTAGCCTGACATCAGTAGTAGGGAAAATGCTAGAATCTATTATTAAGGACGTGGTAACAGGGCACTTAGAAAATAATAATAGGATTGGGCAGAGTCAACATGGATTTATGAAAGGGAAGTCCTGTTTGACAAATCTGGTAGAGTTTTTTGAGGTTGTAACTAGCAGAATAGATAAGGGGGAACCAGTGGATGTGGTGTATTTGGATTTTCAGAAGGCATTCAATAAGGTGCCACACAAGAGGTTATTGAACAAAATTAGGCCTCATGGGATTGGGGGTAATATACTAGCATGGATTGAGGATTGGTTAACGGACAGAAAACAGAGTAGGCATAAACGGGTCATTTTCAGGTTGGCAGCCTGTAACTAGTGGGGTACCGCAAGGATCAGTGCTTGGGCCTCAGCTATTTACAATCTATATCAATGATTTGGATGAGGGGACCAAATGTAATATATCCAAGTTTGCTGATGATACAAAGCTGGGTGAGAATGTAAGTTGTGAAGAGGATGCAAATTGGTGTTCAGAGGGGCCTGGGTGTCCTTGTACACGAATCACTGAAAGTTAACATGCAGGTACAGCAAGCAATTAGGAAAGCAAATGGTATGTTGGTCTTTATTACAAGAGTATTTGAGTATAAGAGTAAAGACGTCTTACTGCAATTATATAGGGCCCTGGTGAGACCACACCTGGAGTATTGTGTACAGTTCTGGTCTCCTTACCTAAGGAAGGATATACTTGCCATAGAGGGAGTGCAACAAAGGTTCTCCAGACTGGTAAATGGGATGGGGGAATTGTCCTATGAGGAGAGATTGAGTAAACTAGGCCGAAATTCACTAAAGCTTAGAAGAATGAGAGGTGATCTCATCGAAACATACAAAATTCTTACAGGGCTTGACAGGGTAGATGCAGGGAGGATGTTTCCCCTGGCTGGGGAGTCTAGAACCAGGGGTCACAGTCTCAGAATAAGGGGTCGGCCATTTAGGACTGAGATGAGGAGAAATTTCTTCACTCAGAGGGTGGTGAATCTTTGGAATTCTCTACCCCAGAGGGCTCAGTCATGGAGTATATTCAAGACAGAGAGCGACAGATTTTTGTTTATTAAGGGAATCAAGGGATATGGGGATAGTGCAGGAACGTGGAGTTGAGATAGAGGATCAGCCATGATCTTATTGAATGGTGGAGCAGGCTCGAGGGGCCGAATGGCCGACTCCTGCTCCTATTTCTTATGTTCTTATGTAATCTGTTTTTGGAGCTGTTGACTGAGGGATAAATGATAGTCAGGACAAAACACTCAGGATCATAGCTTCCCACACAATAAATGAAACTTCAAACTCAATGTTAAAGTTCCAGTCATCTAAAGGATTACTTTGGAAATTCAATGAAAACCGTTTCCATTTGAAGCATATTAATCACTATTTATATATATTTATCTCTTGCAGTGTCCCTGAATTTCCAGAAGCCCGGAACGGAGATGGATCTAAACAAAGGGAAGTTTCGACAGAATGGTCGGTCTGGCTACATCCTGAAGCCCAGTTTCATGAGGGACAGATCCATTCAGTTTGACCCCTCACGGCCAGTAGCTGGAGCAGGCCTCAACAGGAAGCAGCTGATCATCGACGTAAGCTTATTTCAATATTCGTTTCCTTAAACCCGGAGCGGTGTGTGTTTGGGATAAGTGAAAATCCAGGATAAAATCAAACTCACATCAGTTCAGATTGAATACATTTGGATTTCTTAACAGTTGTCAGATTTTATACTTTTAGCAGTGGAAAGATAAAGTTAATTTGTATTGATTCTGTTCAGCGTGAAGGGCACTATTCTCGTCCTATAGGAGTAAAGGGTCTAATACTCCTTGATTCCAGCATCCAATGTGGGACCTTTCACTGCGGTACAGAATGAGAATAGATCCCTTCACTCCAGTACAACACAATAGTTGGACTATCACTCCAGCATAACACAACAATTGGAAACTTCACTCCAGTATAACAACAGTCCTGCCACATCCAGTTGTGAATGGTGGTGAATGATTAATGGGAGGAGGAGGCTTCATGAACATCCCCATCCTTAATGATGGTGGAGCCCAGCACGCGAGTGCAAATGTCAAGGCTGAAGCATTCGCAACCATCTTCAGCCAGAAGTGCCGAGTGGATGATCCATCTCGGCCTCCTCCTGAGGTCCCCACCATCACAGAAGCCAGTCTTCAGCCAATTCGATTCACTCCACGGGTTGTCAAGAAACAGCTGAGCGCACTGGATACAGCAAAGGCTATGGGCCCTGACAATATTCCGGCTTTCATGCTGAAGACCAGCACATAAATACTGTGTCTACAAGAGCAGATCAGAGGCTGGGTATTCTGCGGCGAGCGTCTCACCTCCTGACTCCCCAAAGCCTTTCACCATCTACAAGTCACAAGTAAGGAGTGTGATGGAATACTCTCCACGTGCCTGGATGAGTGCAGCTCCAACAACACTCAAGAAGCTCGACACCATCCAGGACAAAGCAGCCCACTTGATTGGCACCCCATCCACCACCTTAAACATCCACTCCCTCCACCACCGGCGTACCTTGGCTGCAGTGTGCACCATCTACAAGATGCACTGCAGCAACTCGCCAAGGCTTCTTCGGCAGCCCCTCCCAAACCCGTGACCTCTTCCACCTAGAAGGACAAGGGCAGCAGGCACATGGGAACACCACCACCTCCAAGTTCCCCTCCAAGTCACACCATCCTGACTTAGAAATATATTGGCCGTTCCTTCATCGTCACTGGGTCAAAATCCTGGAACTCCCTCCCTAACAGCACTGTGGGAGTACCTTCACCACACGGACTGCAGCGGTTCAAGATGGCGGCTCCCCACCACCTTCTCAAGGGCAACTAGGGATGGGCAATAAATGCTGGCCTTGCCAGTGACGCCCAGATCCCAGGAACAAATACAAAAAAAATGGACCTTCACTCTAATATAATAAAACAGTTGAACCTTTCACTCCAGTATAGCGCATGTTACACTGTCCTACCATCTAGGAGCCTCCTTTCTCCTAAAAACAGCACTCCTATCAAACTCTCCAACTCCCAGCCTCTTTCAGCCTTTTCTTGAACCTTGCCTTTTATGCTCAGCTGGCTGGAGCAAGTCTCCCCCTACTCCATTTGCAATGACCTTTTAAAGGGGCTGTACCCTTCCTCTTAAAGATGGACATCCTGCCAGTGTCACTGCGGCCTCGGGTTTACAGCTGCTGAAATGGTTACCAGCGCTACCGGGCAAAAATTTGCGCTGGGGGCTGGAGATTTGTAGCGCAGAGAGAGAGATAGAGAGAGGTTCTCGCAGTGATGGAGGAACCGCTAGGGGACCCTGACCCCAAGGTACAGAGAACAGTTCACCTCTCTAGTGACCTGACTGAGGATCAGTATCGGCAGGCTAAGGACATACTACACCAGAACCAGGATGTATTCACATCTCGACCCGGGAGGATGAGGGCGAGCCGCCAGGACCAGGTGACGCTACCCGGAGTGACAATAAAAACAAGAGCTTACAGAATCCCAGAAGCCAAACAGGGGGGAGGGTAGCCAGGAGATTCAGAGGATGTTGAGACTAGAATGATCACATAGTGAATGGAGTAGCCCCATTGTTTTAGTTGTGAAACCGGACATGAACTAGCGGTTCGGTAATGACTTTCGGAGGGTGAATGAAGTATCCAAACTCGATGCTTACCCGATGCACGGGTGGATGAGTCGATTGAGAGATTGGGGAAAGCCAATTATCTCACCACCGTGGATGTGACCAAAGGGTACTGATAGATCCCTTTAACAGAAAATGACTTTCGTGACTCCTGAGGGGCTCTACCAGTACACTGTGATGCCATTTGGATTTCACGGGCCCCAGCCACCTTCCAAAGACTCATGGACCAAGCATTGAGGCCTTGTACCTGGGACGCAGCATACTTGGATGACGTCATCATCTCTAGTACAGATTGGGAATCACATTTGCGTAATGTAGAGGCTGTATTAGACAGCCTGAGGATATTTGGGCTCACGGCAAACCCAGAGAAGTGCCACATTGGGTTGGCAGAGACCAAATACCTAAGACACGCTGTAGGGACGGGGTGGTGAAGCCTCAGGTAAACAAGGTGAAAGCTATTAAAGCCTGGCCCTGACCGGGGAGTAAGAAGCAAGTCAGGGCCCTATTGGGTATCGTCTGTTACTACCGACGACTTAGTTCGGCCTTTGCTACACAAACGCTGATGCCCTCCCCTGAGTGAACTGCCTCGCGGCACAGGCCGCTGGAGTCGATGGGCGGAGTGTACCAGGGTGATTGAGGGCCAGTCTGTCAATCGCAGGTTGATGAGCGCCCAGTGTGAATGGCCCTTTGAGAAACTTCGGGGGAGAAATTCCCAACCTTAGCACCACCCGTTAGTGCAGCGTAATGACAAGAATGCGGTGGCCGCCACTCCTCTACCAGCTGGTGGCGGGCCCGCGGTGTCCTCTATTTTCGAAGTCCCGGTAGCGCTGGCGTTATGAAGTAGCGCCATGCAAAAAAAAAATGGCAGAGTGGTGACGCATGCCGACTTAACGTCACCACGGCAAACTTCGACCCTAAGTCTTGGGTCCTAAGCGCGGCAGGTAAACCCAGCCTGCAAGCAGACTGACAGAGGTGCTGTCAGCACCTCTTAAAGAGATACACACATCGTTCAGGTAAGTTTGCATTTAAACTTTTGGACTGTATTTTTTTTTTTTATTGAAGTAGTGGCTTGCTGCAATAGATGTTAATAGTTTTTTAAGTGTGTAGGGAGTGTTGCTGGACGCTTGCAAGGCCTCGGATGGCAAACAAAGGCCTCTGAGAAGACAGAAAATGCTGCAAATACTCAGCAGGTCAGGCAACATCCGTGGAGAGAGAAACAGAGTTCACGTCTCAGGTCGAGATGCTGCCTGACCTGCTGAGTATTTCCAGCATTTTATGCCGTCATTTCAGATTTACAGCATCTGCTCGCAGAGGGAAGAGGAAGGCGCAGACTAGGAGGAAGCAGAAGGAAGGATGCATCCCAGACAGCCCCTTTCTGGCCGGGATATCCGGGATTGAATCATCCACCTGTGGTCCCAGTGAGCACAACCCCAATTCCGCTTTCAACGTTGCCCCACACCTTCCCTTCCCCCTGTTACTGACCATCACCGTGCCTTCTTGGCCATGATGCTGAAATAAAAGCCTTCACAAAGCAAACTTTCCAATCCAACTTTATACGTCTATCCATCCAATATGACATCAAGAAATCAGCTCATCACCCTTATCCATTCTTTTACTGACTTGCCTTTGCCTATCCTATTGATGTCACACAGTGCTACCCCAGTGGCTGCAGCATGGCTGGTGGAAGGCTGCTGACCTTCAGTGGGGGACACTGGAAATGGCCTTGCTGGTTGACCTTGAGGAGCTGGTGGCTGGGAGTGTCAAATCAATCTTCTTCTTCTTCACTCTCCTCTCCCTCTTCTTGGCCAACCACTGGCTGGGCAGGCTGCATTTCTTGGGTGAGTGAAATGAGGAAGGCACAAGGGTGGAGTTGTGGTGAGGGGAGGGCAGGAAAGCAAGAGGTGCATGCCAGAAGGAGGATAACGTATGAGGATACCAGCATCTTGTATCCTTTCAGCCCCGCCGCTGGTCAAGGGCTCAGCCATGCCCCTGCCAAGAATGGCCTGCACCGTCTCCTCCAAAGGGTTGAGGTGAGGCTAGGAATGGAAGATGTGCCTCGTGATTGGTGCAGATTGTTGTTAGGTGAGTGATTGCAGGGGGGGGTGCAGTTGTCCATTGAGCACTGTTTGAGGCTAGTGATGCAATTGGTAGGAGACGGCTTTTGAAGATGACCTTCACTGACCTTGACCAGTGGTCTGAGGTCATGAAGCTTCTTTGGGCACTGGAGCCAGGTGGTGGGGGCGACACTGCTGGCAGTGATGGCCTTGGTGATGCAGTCCCACACCCTTCTTTCTGGAGGGCCTCCTGGCCCCTGTGGGTAGAGGACCTCTCTTGCAGTGTTGAACCCCTGTACAAAGCTGAAGTGCTGTGTGCGAGACCCTGAGTGCCCCTTGCCTGACTTGCTGAGCCATTTGTGTTCTATTGAACCTCTCCACGAGGCCATCGGTTTGAGGACGGTACACGGAGGTCCTTAGACTCTTAATGTGGAGCAGGGTACAAAGATCTTTCATCACAAAGGGAGTCCCCTGGTCCATTAAGATCTCCTTTGGGATCCCTACCCTGGAGAACATCTTCACTAATTCACCTGCTAAGGTTTTAGAGGTTGTGTCCCTTAGTGGGTTCACCTCAGGATATACTGGTGTCATCGTGCTGACCTCTCCAGCAGTCTCACTAGGTCCATAGCGATCCTTTCGAAGGGCACCTTAATTATTGGGAGAGGGACTAATGGAGCACGATAGTGAGGCCTGAGTCCACACAGCTGTCACTCTGGACAGGAGGTATAGAACTGGCGTTCTACTTCATATACCCCCGGCCAGAAGAATTGCCTCAACAATCGCTCCAGGATCTTCTCTGTTCCCAGGTGATCTCCGAATACTTGCTGTGGGCTAAGTCAAGGACTGTCCGCCTATGTGTCCGTGGCACCAGCAATTGCTCCACTTTCTCCCGATGCCCGAGTCACTCTGTATAAAAGGTCATTCTTTACTATGCAGCACACCCAGGACCTTGTTTTACCCTCACAGGTTGCCCATTTATCTCTACTACCTCTTGCTTCACCTTGTGCAGGACTGGATCATTTATCTGCTCCCGTTGAAAATTGGAAGTAGCCATATCCGATCCCTCGCAATTTATCCCATCCTCCCCTGGGCGGTTGGCCAGAGGAGCTCCACTCTCCCCACTCCTACAAGGCCCTGGTTCCCCTCAGGGGCTGAAGAAGCAGAGGGAATAGGGTCTTGGTCCACGACTAAAACTCTAGGCACCTCCGTCCTACTTCCTCTTGCCTTGTTTTTCCTCCGTTCCCTTTTTGATTTTCTGGGTTTCCCGGAGCCCTGATACAACTCTGGATCTGAAAAGGGAAACACTTGGGAGAGGCCCTCAACCTGCCCCCTTTCCTGTAGGCAGTCTGGATCCCCTCCATTCCATCAGATCAAGGTATTAAACCCGGGGAAAGCCCTCCCCAGTATTACAGACCGAGGGAGCTTTGGTACCACCCCAGCCTTTACTTCCCAGGTGCCTTTCTTCACTTCCACCTTGACCCAGGTGCTGGGGTAATAAAATATGTACCAATGTACGCACTTTATTCCTGTTTTATCCACGTGGTCTAGAGCTGAATGCTGTACTAGAGCCGAGGTAACCATGGTTACTGCATTGCGAGTCTGTAAGGGCCATCACCTCCTTTCCATTCACCTTTATTGTTTCTAGGAAGGGGTGAGTGGCCTCCACTGGGCTCAGAAGCTGCAGTATCCCACTCGGGTAATCCCTGCTGGCTTCCCCAGATTCCCCGAGGCTCCTCCTGGTTTGGGCAGTGTGCCGTTACATGGCCCCACTCATCACATCGGTAACACCGGTACATTTTCCCTGGTTTCTTGTTTACCTCAGGATTCGTAGTTACCTGGGCCACTCCCACAAGTCCCTTCGTGGCCCTTCACTGCTCTTCAGTGCTCTCTTGCCCACCTAGAGCTTTATCAGCCCAGGATCCAATCCCATTCTTTGGACTCGGGGGGGTTGCCCAGGGTTGCGTGGCCTGGAAAACATCAGGGATCTGACCAGTTCCTCCTGAAGTCAGTTGTGATTTCACCAGCGTGATCAACTCGCGGTCATTGGTTGGGTCCCCTGGACCTACGCACTTCTTGATCTGGGGTGGAAGTGCTCGTAGATGGTGGTCCATTACCAGTAACTTCACGGTCCTGGCAGGGGAGTTGCTGTCAGGTTGAAGCCACCACTTGGCCGAGTCAAACATTTGAGAGCAGGATGCCTTGCCCTCCTGGAAGTTCCAGGAGTTGAACCTCTGAGCCCGTACAGCTAAGGTGACGCCAGTCCTGGCCAGGCTGTCCGCCTTCCCCTGTGGGCAGTTGGCCGCCGCCTGCTGCTCTAGGTCAAAGTAGGCCTTCTGGGCATTGCCCACTATGACGGGCACCACAATGCCAGCCCATTGGTCTTCTGGCCACCTCTCCCGCTCGGCACATCTTTCAAAGGCCAAGAGGTAAGCCTCCACGTCATTCTCTGGAGTCACTTTCTGCAGCATTACACTGACTCAGATAGGTTGGATGGAGGATTCCTGGCCCTCCATCCAGCCCTGCTGCTGTCTCAATTCCGCAATCTCTACCCAACTCTGCACAACCTGGTTTACGAGTAGTCGGGTGGTCTCCATGCTGGGCCTCAAGGATCTGAGTGGTCCTCTCTTGTGCGGCCCCTCTTGTGGAGCTCGCATGGTCCATACCAATTCTCTAAACATTTCCTCCATTGGCTTCATTCTTTATTGGACACAGATCCCACTTCTGACACCACATGTTACACCGTCCTACCGCCACAGTGCCTCCTTTCACCTACACACAGTAGTCCTAGAAACTCTCCAATTCTCAGCCTCTTTCAGCCTTCTCTTGAACCTCACCCTTTTATACTATCTGCCTGGGGCAAGTCTCCCCCACTCCAGTTGCAATTACCTTTTAAAAGTGAGGTTCTTAAAGGGGCCATACCCTTCCTTTTAAAGGTGTGGTTTCTGCAGCTGGCATACTGGACCTCAAATGCCCTGCACATAACCTTTCACCCCAGTATAACCTTTCACTCCAGTGTAACCCAACAATATAACCTTTCACCCCAGTATAACCCAACAATATAACCTTTCACCCCAGTGTAACCCAACAATATAACCTTTCACCCCAGTATAACCCAACAATAGAACCTTTCACTCCAGTGTAACCCAACAATATAACCTTTCACCCCAGTATAACCCAACAATATAACCTTTCACCCCAGTATAACCCAACAATAGAACCTTTCACCCCAGTGTAACCCAACAATATAACCTTTCACCCCAGTATAACCTTTCACTCCAGTGTAACCCAACAATATAACCTTTCACCCCAGTATAACCCAACAATATAACCTTTCACCCCAGTGTAACCCAACAATATAACCTTTCACCCCAGTATAACCCAACAATAGAACCTTTCACTCCAGTGTAACCCAACAATATAACCTTTCACCCCAGTATAACCCAACAATATAACCTTTCACCCCAGTGTAACCCAACAATATAACCTTTCACCCCAGTATAACCCAACAATAGAACCTTTCACTCCAGTATAACCCAACAATATAACCTTTCACCCCAGTGTAACCCAACAATAGAACTCTTCATTCTGATGACATTCTGTTCCTGGTCCTAAATGAGCCTTTGCTTTTTGAACACCGTACCCTGAAGGATCGCCTGCTCACTCTCAATTTGTTTCTCTTTTTCTCTGGTTCCCACATGAAGTCCTTTCTTCCTCTCTGAGTACCTCTTCTGTCTCTGACTCTGTCTCTCACTTTCATTTTCTTTCTCACTTTCTGTCTCTTTCTCTCCCTTTCCACTTAGGGGGCACCTGGCTGGAATTTTCCCGCTGCCATGCACGCGGATTTGGAGGCGAGTTGGCAGTAAAAGTTGCAGAAAATGCAAGCGCGCCAGGAACCCGCCATCATCCCGCCTCCTCGCACGTTTGCCAGCGTGCCACAGACCCGAACGACAGAGGCGGGCGACCTACTTAAGCTCATTAAATCCTTGTTGTGAGACCCTTAACAGGGATTTTAACCAGACCTTTTGATTTGTACTGGGTGACCACAGGAATCACACAGCTCGGGAACCACATCTATCAACCTGAGGCGGAAGCTCAGTGGCCATTGAGCGAGGTCATTAATGCAGAGCATGGAAATCCAAATAAAGACTCCCACATGACACCTCCTTACTTGCCTCAGGGAAAGGCTCTTGCTGACTCCATTTTGAGCACAGATTTAGGTGTCTAGAGTTTGCAAGTCTTTTCTGCAACCTCGGAAGTCACTCTCACCTCAATGCTAATAACTCTCACACCACTGACAGATTGCTTCTCTGATCTCTACTTGACCTGCCATCTATTACATCAGCATGGGTGCCGCTTATACTGTCGCACCTTGGTCCTCAGAATCGGACCACGATGAGCCCCACCACCAGCAGCAGCAGGCACACCAGCAGCAGCAACAACACCACCAACCTTCTCCTCAATGACCTGATGCTCCACAGGACAGAGGGCCTCAGCGCAGAGCTGCACCGCGCTGGAGGCGATACCCTCAACACAGGGTATACAGGCAGAGGATGAGCTTCCTCAACATGACGGAGCAGGACATTTGCAGATTGCTGGAGCAAGACCTCCAGCCCAGATGAGCGGGTGGACACGCCTTACCAGTGGCTGTCAAAGTCACCTCCGCCCTCAACTTCTTCACCTCAGGTTCCTTCCAGGGATCTGCGGCATCTCGCAGTCGGCCGCCCACAGATGCATCACACAGGTCACCAATGCCCTGTTTGACAAGTCAGCCATTTCTATCAACTTTGCCACTGATGAAGCCAGTGTTAGTGGGCGTGCTCTCGGCTTTACCGCTCCGGCGGGCTTCCCACGGGTGCAGGGCATCATCGACTGCACACACGTGGCCATCAGGGCACCCCCATCATCACCCAGGAGTGCTTGTGAACTGCAAGGGCTTCCACTCCCTCAATGTGCAGCTCGTCTGCAACCATAGGAAGATCATCATGCATGTGTGCACCAAATTCCCCTGACAGCTGTCATGACTCTTTTGTCTTGCGCCAGTCCACCCTCCCTCAGCTCTAAGCACTGCCAAACACACTTACTGGCTGGCTGACGAGGGCTATCCATTGAAGACATGGTTCATGACACCCTTGATGAGGCCAAGGAGAGATGCCTTGACACTGAGGCTGAGGAAAGATGTAATGAAAGCCACATGTCCACCAGATGTGTCATAGAGCAAGCAATAGGCATGCTGAAGATGTGCTTCAGATGCCTTGACAGGTCTGGAGGAGCCCTTCAGTAAGCGCTAGACAGGGTCTCCAGAATCGTCATCGTCTGCTGCGCTGGACAACATAGGACAGTAACGAGGATTAGAGCTGCATGAGGAGCAAGAGCAGAGCACACAGCCTCTTCAGAGAAGGAGGAGGAGGAGCAGGAGGAACCTGAGGTCCAGATGGCACCAGCACCGGAGCACATTGCTGCCCGGGAGGCCAGAGATGGCCTCATTATGGCCAGATTTACTTAGCTGCATTGCACCCATATGGCAGCCACATGCTGTGCCAAGTTCCCCATCCCCAACAACACCATAAAGCATCCCTAAAATGACCAGGCCATTCCTTTCACACTGACCATCATTGCTGGAGGTAACGTTATGTCTCACCATTCATTCCAACTCACAAAGCCACTTCCAAAGTAGCAGACAGAAATGGGCATGACTGGAACGTGTTGAAAATAAATAGTTTTATATGTGTCATAACAGTAACAGGACCTCAACAATAACACTTCTTTATACACCCATGTGCTTACCCTTGTGCATCGACTTCTGTGCCATTTTTCTTTTACGTGTGCTTCTACGAGGTGCACCCCCTGTGGCTTCAGCAGAGGTAGAGGCAGCCTGCTCACTTCCCCACTGCGAATGCTTTGACATTTTGGGCGGATGTTCTCTGGGTTTTGGAGCCTGTGAGGGCCCCACCAAAGTCTGCTCCTCCTCCGACTTTGCAGGGACAGACTCGGCTATCGTGATCCAAGCAAGCATCTGGGGCTCTGACTGAGGGGGACGGGGGGCAACGGGGGAGAAGTGTGAGCGCTTTGAGAGGAGCCCCCACTTCCATGTCCCCTCTCACCATCATCCTTCTCAGGGGCCACTCGCACTTCCCTGCTAGCCAGGAGCTGGAGAACACTTTGCTGCACAGCAGTGGGGCCATGAGAACCCAAGTCTAGGTTTAGATCCCTCCTAGAGAGGAGGTCTATGAGCCTCTGCCACCTGTCCTCTATAGATAGCATGTGCTCCTGTGAGTGGCGCATTAGCTGCTCCATACAGGTGGCCATCCTTTCCATGGAAGAGTATATTGTTGCCATCGCCTGCGACACGGTGATGCTCATGTTGGAGATGGACTCTTCCATTCTCTGCAGATTTGCAGACATCGCGGCTGCAAAACCTGCCAGAGCCTCCTGCATTTCCTGCTGCCTTTCGAGGATCGCCCTCTTTCTGGATGGCCCCCGAGGCTCAGCGTCTGCATGCAGCTGAGCAGAGCTGGGAGCATCCTGCGCCCTCCGGCGAGGAGTCTCCACTGCTGTCCCTGTCTCCACCATCTACTCTTGCTCACTTGTGAAGTGTGAGACACCAGGTGACAACACTACTCTATCTTGTGTGAGACCCACTGAGGTGTGCGTATTTGCGCTGGTGCTGGGTGCGCTTATGTCTAGTGATGGTGCACCCTCAGAGGCTGGAGGCTCCTCTGAGGAGTCGTCTTCCTCCTCCGGCTGGACAGTGGGGTGGGGGCTCTTTATGGACCTGTGGCAGAGTAAAGAGATGATTTAGAAATGTTATATTAAAAATGGGTAACGATACCATTATGTACATGATGAACATTCACTGGCTGCTGACATCAATCACCATATGAGTGACTGCTGTAGGCCATGTGGCTGTATGAGATGTAATTCTGTCACCAGGTTGCTGAGAGGTCCCCCTCTCTCCATCTCCCACCGCCAGCAGCTCCGCAACTCTTGACACCTCCAGGGCCACCTCCTCTGCTGGAGTTAAAGTGCGGAAGGATGGAGGGCCACCTCCGGTTCTCTCCCTCTCCCTGTTGTTGTGGGCTCTCTTCTCCTGCAAGGAAGGAAAGAAGAGAAGTGTGAGTGAGAGTGATGGCATGCGTGTAAGGAATGTGTGGTTACATCTGTAGAGGGTGACTATGAGGGAGTGGGGTGCCAATGCCAAATGGCCTCTTTCTGTGGTGTTACTTGCTATGATTGCATTAGGATGAGGGTGAGTGTGAGGGGTGGTTAGTCAGATGGCGATGTGAGTATGTACATAGAGAGGGATGGGCGGACGTGCAAGGTATGTTGGTGTGAGGAATGATGTGCAGGAGTAGGGTTGGGAAGGCAGAGTGATGGGGATGTGGTGACAGGCACAGCAGGATGAAGGTGAGTGTGGCCTTGCACTCACCTTTCCTGACCTCATCAGATCATTGAAGCGTTTCCGGCACTGGATCCAGGTCCTCCTCACGAACTCCCTGCTGTTGACCGCCTCAGCAATTGGGAGCCAGCCTCTTGGGGAGGTCTCTTCCATCCATCAGCAGGGAAGAGGACCTCCCTGCGTGCTCTGACTCCACAAGAATATGGAGGGAATCATCAGAAAAGCGGGATGCAGCCCTCTGAATTTGGGAAGTAATTTTTCAATTTCTCTGCAACAAGAAGCTCCTCTCCAATCCTGCCTCCACACTCCGACATCAACCTTCAAATGCGATGTGGCCAAGGCTGCTTTAAATATCCCCGCTGGAAATCAGTCGGGAAAAGGTGTTGGGGAAATTGATGGGACTGAAGGCTGATAAATCCCCAGGGCCTGATGGTCTGCATCCCAGAGTACTTAAGGAGGTGGCCTTGGAAATAGTGGATGCATTGACGATCATTTTCCAACATTCCTTAGACTCTGGATCAGTTCCGAAGGAGTGGAGGGTGGCTAATGTAACCCCTCTTTTTAAAAAAGGAGGGAGGGAGAAAGCAGGGAATTATAGACCGGTCAGCCTGACATCGGTGGTGGGTAAAATGATGGAATCAATTATTAAAGATGTCATAACAGACCATTTGGAAAGTGGCGACATGATAGGTCCAAGTCAGCATGGATTTGTGAAAGGGAAATCATGCTTGACAAATCTTCTGGAATTTTTTGAGGATATTTCCAATAGGTGGATGGGGGGGAACCAGTAGATGTGGTGTATTTGGACTTTCAGAAGGCCTTCGACAAGGTCCCACACAAGAGATTGGTGTGCAAAGTTAAAGCACATGGGATTGGGGATAATGTGTTGACGTGGATTGAGAACTGGTTGGCACACAGGAAACAAAGAGTAGGAGTAAATGGGTACTTTTCAGAATGGCAGGCAGTGACCAGCGGGGTACCGCAGGGTTCGGTGCAGGGGCCCCAGCTGTTTACATTATATATTAATGATTTGGACGAAGGGATTAATTGTAATATCTCCAAATTTGCAGATGACACTAAATTGGGAGGCAGTGTGAACAATGAGGAGGATGCTAGGAAGCTACAGAGTGACTTGGACAGGTTGGGTGAATGGGCAAATGTATGGCAGATGAAGTACAATGTGGATAAATGTGAGGTTATCCACTTTGGTGGTAAAAATAGGGAGGCAGACTATTACCTGAATGGTGGCAGATTAGGGAAAGGGGAGGTGCAACGAGACCTGGGCGTCATGGTACATCAGTCACTGAAGGTGGGAAGGCAAGTGCAGCAGGCAGTCAAGAAAGCAAATGGCATGATGGCCTTCATAGCAAGGGGATTTGAGTACAGGAGTAGGGAGGTGATGCTACAGTTGTACAGGGCCTTGGTGAGGCCACACCTGGAGTATTGTGTGCAGTTTTGGTCTCCTAACTTGAGGAAGGACATTCTTGCTATTGAGGGAGTGCAACGAAGGTTCACTAGATTGATTCCTGGGATGGCCAGACTGACATATCAAGAAAGACTGGATCAACTGAACTTGTATCCTCTGGAGTTCAGAAGAATGAGGGGGGATCTTATAGAGACGTTTAAAATCCTGACTGGTTTAGACAAATTAGATGCGGGCAGAATGTTTCCAATGTTAGGGAAAACTAAAACCAGGGGTCACAGTCTAAGGATAAAGGGGAAGCCATTTAAGACTGAGATGAGGAGGAACTTCTTCACCCAGAGAGTGGTGAATCTGTGGAATTCTCTACCACAGAAGGTTGTTGAGGCCAGTTCGCTAAATATATTCAAAAGGGAGTTAGATATAATACTCACAACTAGGGGGATCAAGGGGTATGGCGAGAAAGCAGGAATGGGGTACTGAGGTAGCATGTTCAGCCATGAACGCATTAAATGGCAGTGCAGGCTCGAAGGACCGAATGGTCTACTCCTGCACCTATTTTCTATGTTTCTATGAGTCATCGATGACGTCATCAGACCCGCACCATTTAATAGGGCTGGGAAACGTGCAGGGCTGCCTTAAATAGTGGCCATTACGCTAAAGTCGCTCTGAGGAGCGGGCTGATCAATACATCGCGGTACCGTCCCGCTACACGGCCCGACTCAGTAGGGTAGGGAAAATTCCGGCCGTTTCTCCTCTCACTGCCTCCAATGGATCCCCATTCACTCTGTCTCAGGCTCCTATCTCTGGTGAATTACAATGGATCCCCATTCACTCTCTCTCTCTCTCTCTCTCTCTCTCTCTGTCTCTGGCTCCTATCTCTGGTGAATTACAATGCACCCCATGTTGTGGAACCCCAAATTCTCAGATTGTTGTCTCTTTTTCAGATTATTACAGCTCAGCAGCTCCCTAAAGTGAATAAGGATAAAAAGAATTCCATAGTGGATCCCCTAGTGCGTGTGGAGGTGCACGGTCTCCCTGATGATAACGCCACAAAAAAGACAAGACATGTTGAAAATAACGGTAAGATGATGATGTGTGTGTAACACCTATCTGATGGGAGTTATACTGTCAATGGTGTGTCTGAGGCTCTCGATAGTGTCGTGGCTATTAACTGTTCTGTACTGAAGCCTTGCATTTGGGTAGCTGATGGACACAGGTCAATGACTTGTGTAAGAACTTTCAGGCACTTATGATGCACTTCTGCAATGTTATCACAACAACAAAAACTTGTATTTATATAGCGCCTTTAACGTAGTAAAACGTCCCAAGGCGCTGCACAGGAGTATTTTAAGACAAAAAATTTGACACCGATCCACATAAGGATAAATTAGGGCAGGTGACCAAAAGCTTGGTCAAAGAGGTAGGTCTTAAGGAGCGTCTTAAAGGAGAAAAGAGAGGTAGAGAGACGGATAGGTTTAGGGAGGGAATTCCAGATATTAGCTGAAGGCACGGCCACCAATGGTTGAGCGATTATAATCAGGGATGCTCAAGAAGGCATCACCAGTGTTGTGTCTGCACAGGACACGCAAAATGGCCACGCACGGGATCAGAACGGTGTCACAACTCAGCTGGGAACGGCCGTGAGCCGTGTGGACCAGGAGGTCCCCGGCTCGATCCCTGGTCTGCGCTGACTTAACTGAACATGGCTGGAGTGGCGGAGGGACCATTACTGTTGGCCTCGTCGCCTCTGGATTTGCCGTGATTCCCTCCCGAGTTGTGATGCATTGTTAGATGCCCTTCCTCTCATTTCTGTGCTGCACAATTGAATAGTCAATCACAAATCGGAATGTTCCCTTGTAAATCTTCCAGAGAGAATGTTGAAACATTACCCAGCCATTGCGGTGTTCTGGTGTGGGGCAGGCTGCTGAAACTCTAACAGGTGGTTAACAGTCGCTGTGCATTTTTGTTGAATGGCAGGTTTTAATCCGGTGTGGAATGAAGTGCTCCGGTTTACAATCAGCGCTCCCGAGCTCGCTCTGATCCGATTCGCGGTTGAAGATTACGACTCAGCTTCCAGCAATGACTTCATCGGGCAGTTTACACTCCCATTCACAAGTGTTAAAGAAGGTAATCACCACTTTACATCCCCACTGACACTGCCCCGCCCACTCTGACAGTGCCCCGCCCACTCTGACAGTGCCCCGCCCACTCTGACACTGCCCCTCCCACTCTGACACTACCCTGCCCACTCTGACACTGCCCCCCCACTCTGACACTGCCCCGCCCACTCTGACACTGCCCCTCCCACTCTAAATAAATGCTTTGTTTCTGTCTTCACGGAGGAAGACACAAAAAACCTCCCAGAAATACGAGAAAACCAAGGGTGTGACGAGAATGAGGAACTTAAAGAAATTATTATTAGTAAAAAAACAGTACTAGCAAAATTAATGGGACTAAAAGTCAACAAATCCCAAGGAATGGATGGCCTACATCCTCGGGTTTTGAAAGAGGTGGCCATTGGAATAGTAGACACATTGGTTGTCATCTTCCAAAATTCTATAGATTCTGGAACGGTTCCTGCAGATTGGAGGATAGCAAATGTAACCCCGCTATTTAAGAAAGGAGGGAGAGAGAAAACGGGGAACTACAGACCTGTTAGCCTCACATCAGTAGTTGGTAAAATGCTGGAATCTATTATAAAGGATGCAATAACTGGGCACTTAGAAACTAATAGTAAGATTGGGCAGAGTCAACATGGATTTATGAAAGGGAAGTCCTGTTTGACAAACCTATTGGAGTTCTTTGAGGATGTAACTAGTGGAGTAGACAAAGGGGAACTGGTAGATGTGGTGTGTCTGGATTTTCAGAAGGCCTTCGATAAGGTCCCACACAAGAGGTTGGTGAACAAAATTAGGGCACATGGAATTGGAGGTAATATACTAGCATGGATTGAGAATTAGTTAACAGACAGAAAACAAAGAGTAGGGATAAACGGGTCTTTTTCAGGATGGCAGGCTGTGACTAGTGGGGTACCACAAGGATCGGTGCTTGGGCCCCAGCTATTCACAATCTATATCAATGATTTGGATGAGGGGACTAAGTGTAACATTTCCAAATTTGCTGATGATACAAAGCTAGGTGGCAGTGGCAGTTGCTAAGAGGATGTGAAGAGGCTTCAAGGGGATCTCGACAGGCTCACAGTGAGTGGGCGAGAACATGACAGATGGAATATAATGTGGATAAATGTGAAGCTATCCACTTTGGTAGGAAAAACAGAAAGGCAGAGTATTTCCTAAATGGTGAAAGATTGGGGAATGCAGAAGCTCAAAGGGACCTGGGTGTCCTTGTAAATGAGTCACTGAAAGTGAATGTGCAGGTGCAGCAAGCCATTAGGAAGGCAAATGGTATGCTGGCCTTTATTACAAGAGGATTTGAGTACAGGAGTAAAGAAGTCTTACTCCAATTATATAGGGCCTTGGTGAGACCACACCTGGAGTACTGTGTACAATTTTGGTCTCCTTACCTAAGGAAGGATATTCTTGCCATAGAGGGAGTGCAACGAAGGTTCACGAGATTGATTCCTGGGATGGCGGGACTGTCGTATGAGAAGAGATTGAATAAATTAGGCCTGTATTCTCTTGAATTCAGAAGAATGAGAGGGGATCTCATTGAAGCATACAAAATTATCATAGGGCTTGATAGGATGGATGCTGGGAGAATGTTTCCTTTGACTGGGGAGTCTAGAACCAGGGGCCACAGCCTCAGGATAAAGGGTAGGCCATTCAGGACTGAGATGAGAAGAAATTTCTTCACACAGAGGGTGGTGAATCTTTGGAATTCTCTACCCCAGAGGGCTGTGGAGGCTCAGTCATTGGGTATATTCAAAACAGAAGTTGATAGATTTCTGACTAGTAAGGGCATCAAGGGATATGGCGATAGGGCCGGTGAATGGAGTTGAGGCAGAAGATCAGCCATGATCTCATTGAATGGCGGAGCAGGCTCGAGGGGCCGAATGGCCTCCTCCTGCTCCTATTTCTTATGTTCTTATGACACTGCCCCCCCCCCACTCTGACACTGCCCCCCCCCCACTCTGACACTGCCCCCCCCCCCACTCTGACACTGCCCCCCCCCCACTCTGACACTGCCCCCCCCACTCTGACACTGCCCCCGCCCACTCTGACACTGCCCCGCCCACTCTGACACTGCCCTGCCCACTCTGACACTGCCCCGCCCACTCTGGCACTGCCCCGCCCACTCTGACACTGCCCCTTCTACTCTGCCTGTCAAGCCTCAGCTCGAGTTCTGATTGGGTGCAGTCAATGTGCTAAGTTTGTGTCAATGCTTTAATCTCCAGGGTAAGTTTCCTCTTTTTAAAATTCCATTTCCTTTGTTTGCAAGAAGTCGGGTGCAAAGTCCGATCCCAGATTGCCAGTGCAAGATGTGACTTTCCTGTGTCTTTCCCCGTGGGGTTGTCAACTCTGGTTTGACGTATTCCTGGAGATTTGATCATGTGACATTTGCCCACTGTTTGTAATCGCAGTTACCTTAGTCAAGTGTCTCAGTGTCACCAAGCCCCGAACATAAGACCATAAGAATTAGGAGCAGGAGTCGACCATTTGGCCCCTCGAGCCTGCTCCGCCATTCAATAAGATCATGGCTGATCTGATCTTGGTCTCAACTCCACTTTCCCATAACCCTTGACTCCCTTATTATTCAAAAATCTGTCTATCTCCACCTTAAATATATTCATGATGTGGAGATGCCGGCGTTGGACTGGGGTGGACAAAAATGAGAAGTCGCACAACACCAGGTTATAGTCCAACAGATTTATTTAAAATTACAAGCTTTCGGAGCTGTCGCCCCTTCTTCAGGTAGGGTAGCTGTGAGAGAATCTCCCAGAATTCACAATATAAACACAGAAAAAATGTATTCAAATCTTTCCCTACATCAAAGACACACTAAGAGCACAGCCAAGATAATGAGATGTGTCCCAGGGGGTCCAACGTGTCAAAACACCTGCTGGCTGCATATCCTCTCCATTTGGGTTTAAAAAAAAACCTGGAAAGACCGGCCATGATGTCAAGTCACGTTCTGTATCGTGACATGAACCCGATATCGCGATTGAGGCCATCCTCATGAGTGCGGAACTTGGCTATCAGTTTCTGCTCTATGATTTTGCGCTGTCGTGTATCCCGAAGGCCGCCTTGGAGAACGCTTACCGCTGAATGCCCCGCACTCATGAGGATGGCCTCAATCGCGATATCGGGTTCATGTCACTCTGCTTGACTATATTGTGATTTTCTAAATGTCCTGCTACCGCTTCCTTAATGATGGACTCCAGCATTTTCCCAATGACAGATGTTAGGCTAACTGGTCAATAGTTGCCTGCCTTCTGTCTCCCTCCTTTCTTAAATAGGGGCGTTACATTTGCGGTTTTCCAGTCCGCTGGGACCTCTCCAGAATCCAGGGAATTTTGGTAGATTACAACCAATGCATCCACTATCTCTGCAGCCACTTCTTTTCAGACTCTAGGATGCAGGCCATCGGGTCCAGGGGACTTGTCCACCTTTAGTCCCATTAGTTTGCCTAGTACGTTCTCTCTAGTGATAGTGATCGTTTTAAGTTCCTGAATAAAATATTTGACTTTTTGTTTTATAGCCCGTTGAATAACATCATTTAGAAATCAAAGAGATACACAAAAGAATAGAAAAATTTAAGGATAAGTAATGTTTAAATAAAACTTCAGTGATGTTTCTGCAGTATCGACCACAATGAGAAACACACTGATTCAACACAAACATCATCGATAGAAGTAACTGCTAACTAAAGTTTTTGTGCAGTTTAATGACTTTTTACAATTCACAGCAAGTTATGAAAATAATAAATAAAACCAAAAACAAACCAAATTCAATTCACTGACTCCCACAGCCCACCACTGGAGCCCAGTGTCAGGGAGGTGAGGCTCAGTCCTCAGGGAGAAGCGCCAATGCTGCCTGACTGCCAGAACAAAACACAGTATACAACAGCGCACATAACAACAACAACTTGTATTTATATAGCGCCTTTAACGTAGTAAAACGTCCCAAGGCGCTTCACGGGAGTATTATAAGACAAAAAATTTGACAGGCCGACATGAACTCTCCCTCTCTCAGTTTGTGTTTCTCTCTCTCTCACTCAGTTTGTTTCTCTCTATCTCTCTCTCCCTCAGTTTGTGTTTCTCTCTCTCTCTCCCTCAGTTTGTGTTTCTCTCTCTCTCTCTCCCTCAGTTTGTGTTTCTCTCTCTCTCTCTCTCCCTCAGTTTGTGTTTCTCTCTCTCTCTCCCTCAGTTTGTGTTTCTCTCTCTCTCTCTCTCTCTCAGTTTGTGTTTCTCTCTCTCCCTCAGTTTGTGTTTCTCTCTCTCTCTCTCTCTCCCTCAGTCTGTGTTTCTCTCTCTCTCTCTCCCTCAGTTTGTGTTGTTCTCTCTCTCCCTCAGTTTGTGTTTCTCTCTCTCTCCCTCAGTTTGTGTTTCTCTCTCTCTCTCTCCCTCAGTTTGTGTTTCTCTCTCTCTCTCCCTCAGTTTGTGTTTCTCTCTCTCTCTCTCTCTCTCCCTCAGTTTGTGTTTCTCTCTCTCTCTCTCTCCCTCAGTTTGTGTTTCTCTCTCTCTCTCTCTCTCTCTCTCCCTCAGTTTGTGTTTCTCTCTCTCTCTCTCTCCCTCAGTTTGTGTTTCTCTCTCTCTCTCCCTCCCTCAGTTTGTGTTTCTCTCTCTCCCTCCCTCAGTTTGTGTTTCTCTCTCTCTCTCTCTCTCCCTCAGTTTGTGTTTCTCTCTCTCTCTCTCTCCCTCAGTTTGTGTTTCTCTCTCTCTCTCTCTCCCTCAGTTTGTGTTTCTCTCTCCCTCAGTTTGTGTTTCTCTCTCTCTCTCTCTCTCTCTCCCTCAGTTTGTGTTTCTCTCTCTCTCTCCCCCTCAGTTTGTGTTTCTCTCTCTCTCTCTCCCCCAGTTGCTCTCTCTGGACTCGGGGAGTCTCCTGAGCAGTTTTGTTGGCCCCGATGCCATCACCCTCACAACCAGAATGATGCGATGTTTCTGAATAGCGGGGGGACGGGCAGTGCCCTTGGTTGCAAGCCACGACAGCCAGGGTGCTGCGTATTCGTGAGCTGCGCGAACAAGGACCTTTTCTCCCGAGTCATCGGCAGCGTCTGGGAGACCAATGCCCATTCCGGGGGACTCCTGCCCATTCTGGGGGACCGATGCCCATTCCGGGGGGACTCCTGCCCATTCCGGGGGACTCCTACCCATTCCAGGGGACTCCTGCCCATTCCGGGACACCGATGCCCATTCCAGGGGACTCCTTCCCATTCCGGGGGACCAATGCCCAAAGCGGGAGGGTTGGGATCCTGACCATGAGGCAATGCTCAGCTTCCACTCGGCACCAAATTTCATAATTTTATCTCCGTTTTAATAAATTTTTAACATACAACTGAGGTGCAGTAGATGCAGCATTGATGCTGTGTGAAGTTAGCACTGAAGTTAATAAGACGACAAGACAGCGGGCTGTGCGGAGTGGGCTAATGCAGGGTCCAGGGCCCTGTGCTGCACCGTCGCCCCTCCTCCTCGAACCTTGGTGGCCCCTTTTGACGTAAGAAAACTACTAGGCACTTGGTCTAAGCGTTAAACAAAGCTTTAATCAACTGTTTTTCAACATGGAGATCTAGTTGTGTCCTTCGCTAGTTCCTGTTAAAGAATGTCCTGAGCAAGCTGGGCCCGAGTATTTATACTCTCCCTGGACAGCGCCACCAGCAGGCCGCCCAATATTACTTCATAATTCATTTCCACATGAATGACAAGATTCATGTCACCTTTAATAAGCATTTCTGTTTTGTATCTGTAGGCTATCGACACATCCACTTGCTGTCCAGAGACGCAGCCTCTCTCTCACCGGCCACTCTCTTTGTGCGGATCAGGATTAAGAGCGTCTAGCGCGGAGCGAGCAAGGATCCGCTCGCAGTCTGACTGCGTGACACGAACTGTTACTGTGACCCACTCCGTACACCTGCCCAGTGCCAAGCACAGCAAGTCAGGGGAGTGTGGCTGGGGAACGGAGACTGGAACTGAAATGATGTTGTTGCCTGCCTATCAATGGGCCCTGTGTATAGTAATACTGCGTCAGTATTTAAAAATGTTAACAACAGTGAGTTACATGTTTTAAATTAGGTGTACATTAGTAGATTAGAATAATGAGTAGTGTATTTTTACAGAATTATTTTTACATGGGTAATGCAGAGTTTGACAGCTCTCCCGGTTTTGTAAAATAACTTTTTTGTCTTTGTTCAAGAACTTGCAACTTATGTTTATATAACGCCTTTAGTGTGCAACCGAGCAGTGAAGGGAGAATGGGTAGGGAAGGTGATGAATGCAGGGTCAGAGAGGTAGGTTTCAAGGCTGGGGAGAGAGGTAGCAAGGGGGAGATCTCTATGTAACCGCTAAGTGTGGGGCTGAGACAGCTGGAGGACCTGTCACTGAATGTGGAGCGGAGGGAGGGAGAGAAAATGCAGAGAGAGGGGAGGGTGGGGGGGGGAATGTTGGGAGCATGTTTCAGAGGGAGGGAGGAGTTGGCCACAGAGGGACTTGTAGACAATTTTGAATTTGCAATGTTGGTGGATGGGAGTAAGTTAGAGGAGCAGGATTTGGTGCGAGATAAGTTGTGGGCAGGGGAGTTTTGGAGGATTACACAGGATATACGGCACAGAAACAGGCCATTCGGCCCAACCAGTCCATGCCGCCGTTTATGCTCCACACGAGCCTCCTCCCGTCTTTCCTCATCTAAATCTATCACCATAACTCTCTATTCCCTTCTCCCTCATATGCTTGTCTAATCGCCCCTGAAATGCATCTACACTATTAGCTTCAACCACTCCCTGTGGTAGCGAGTTCCACATTTTCACCACTCTCTGGGTAAAGAAGTTTCTTCTGAATTCCCTATTGGATTTCTTGGTGACTATCTTATATTGATGGCCTCTAGTTATGCTCTTCCCCACAAGTGGAAACATTCTCTCTGTATCCACTCCATCAAAACCTTTCATAGTTTTAAAGACCTCTATTAGGTCACCCCTCAGCCTTCTCTATTCAAGAGAAAAGAGACCCAGCCTGTTCATCCTTTCCTGATATGTGTACCCTCGCATTTCTGGTATCATCCTTGTAAATCTTCTCTGCACCCTCTCCAGTGTCTCGATATCCTTTTTATAATATGGCAACCAGAACTGCACGCAGTACTCCAAGAGTAGTCTAACCAAGGTTCGATTCAAGTTTAGCAGAACTTCTCTACTTTTCAATTCTATCCCTCTAGAAATAAACCCTAGTGCTTGTTTTTTTTTTGGCCTTGTTAACCTGTGTCGATACTTTTAGTGATTTGTATATTTGAGGGTTTGAGCAATGGTGGGGTGAGGTAGGGGCAGATGTGCGGAGGTAGAAATAGGCAGTCAGGCTATTGCCTGAATGGATGTGGGGTTTAAAGATCAGCTTAGAGTGAACGCAGGACACAAAGTGTGTGTGTTGTTGGGTGTGGTCTGAGTGAACAGCCAGAGAGTGGGATGGAATCAGGGGCTAAGGAATCTGAGACATAAGACATTTTTAGAAACAGTAAAAGGCCGTCCCTTTTTCAAAGATCTATCCCACCTACCCACCATCTCCCCATGTCCCACAACCCCACCTACCCACCTTCTCCCCATATCCCTCAACCCCTCCTATCCCCCTTCTCCCCATCCCTCAACCCCACCTACCCACCTTCTCCCCATATTCCTCAACCCCACCTACCCACCTTCTCCCCATATTCCTCAACCCCACCTACCCACCTTCTCCCCATATTCCTCAACCCCACCTACCCACCTTCTCCCCATATTCCTCAACCCCACCTACCCACCTTCTCCTCAATGTCTACTTTCCTCTGTAATGCACCAGATTGCCCTTTTGTATGAAAGTTCTTCTGACATCCCTTCTTACTCCTAATTTCCTCATTTTAAGCTGTGTCCCATGAACTTTGAACCCTTTAGCACAAGGAACAGTTTATCAGTTCCCTTCATAATTTAAAAAAACTCCAACGAGATCTCTTTGGCATCTCCACTTCTCCAAAGAGAACACAACTTCATCTTCCTTGAGCTTTCCTCAGAATGTAAACTCCTGATACCTGGATTCCCCTTTGTGCCTTCTCAAGGGATAGTGATCTACTTCCTGGGATTATGTGCATCAGATCGGACATCTTATGCAGCAACAGCACCAGCTTTAAGTCGTACTCTATCCCTCTGCTAATGGAACCCAGAATCTCATTAGCCTCAAACTAATCCCAGACTAAAACCATGACAAGCAGATAGATACCTGAGATTCCTGTTTCTACTCCACCAGCTTAAGAACAAAACCCGCTCAGTCTGCACCTTGGGCACAGTAACTATAATACTTCACCAGAATAATCCCGGGGCAAAAAGGGTTAAATTATGAGGACAGGTTGCATAGACTAGGCTTGTATTCCCTTGAGTATAGAAGATTAAGGGGTGATCCAATTGAAGTTTTTAAGATGATTAAAGGATTTGATTGGGTAGACAGAGAGAAACTATTTCCTCTGGTGGGGGGAGTTCAGAACAAGGGGACATAGCCTTAAAATTAGAGCCAGGCTGTTCAGGGTTGATGTCAGGAAGCACTTCTTCACACAAAGGGCAGTGGAAATCTGGAACTCTCCCCCAAAAAGCTGTTGAGGCTGGGGGTCAATTGAAAATTTCAAAACTAAAATTGATAGATTTTTGTTAGGTAAGGTTATTAAAGGTCACAGAACCAAGGCGGGTAAATGGAGTTAAGTTACAGATCAGCCATGATCTAATCGAATGGTGGAACAGAATGGCCTCCTCCTATGTTCCTATAGTACATCTGCTCAGAGCCCCTGGACACCCTGAGGATCAAAGGCATGGCAGAGAGCTGGAGCATCCTTCAGAGGCCAGAGAGCTGCCTTCCTGGCCTGATGGGTAAATGTGCCATCTGGCACTAAGAGATGTGGCCCTGTAGGTTGGAGCCTTGGTCTGTGCTACGTTAGTTGATCTCAGATGGGGCGGCTGTTGGGGTTCTACAGGTGGTCTTGGTGCACCTGGAGTTAGGGACAGGGTAAACCAGCCATGGTTCCTGCTCCTGATCACCATTCAGCAACCCCAGGTGGATAGTCCGCAGGTGTGGGTGTCGGAGAGGACAGGATAGGGCTCGCATGTGGTGCCCTCCAGGGTCAAGTATCCAGGATCACTCTGGAATAGTGGTCACTCAAAGTTCTGGAGGATGGGCACTGGCTGTGGCATTGTACCCAGTGGAGAGGCGGGCAGGAAACTAGAAGAAAAGTGAGAAAGCAGATGAAGATTAAAGGAATGAGGTGAGGAGCAGAACAATGACATTGATTGATTAAAACAACACTGATATTAATGTAAATAACATAAGCAATGTTAGACTGTAAGTGACAGTCCTGGAATGTACTTTATAGAATAAATTATTAACAAGAACTCTGGGTTGTTAATAACAGGTTGATGTCAGTCTGCAATGTAGCGCTTTTAACATCGTAAATTATCCCAGCATGCTTCACAGTTGGAGGTCAGACCCGAGTAGGTGTGAGGTGGGGGGTCAAGGGGGGGTTGTTGCACATGTGCATTTTAAGGATGCTTCTGTTCAACTGCGCGCTCCATCTCTGACAGCGAATGGTTTTGTCTCACCCGATGAAGCGAAGAATAGAACGAGGACATCGGATTATCTCAACCTCACCAATAACCTGCTCACCAATACTCAGTTTGGGTTCTGCCAGGATGATTCGGCTCCAGACCTCACTACAGCCTTGGTACAAACATGGACAAAGGAGCTGAATTGCAGAGGTGAGCTGAGAGTGGCTGCACTTGACATCAAGGCAGCATTTGACCGAGTGTGGCATCGAGGAGCCCTAGTAAAACTGGAGCCCTAGTAAAACTGAAGTCAATGTGATCGGGGAAAACTCTCCACTGGCTGAAGTCATACCTAGCACAAAGGAAGATGGTTGTGGTTGTTGGAGGTCAATCATCTCAGCCCCAGGACATCGCTGCAGGAGTTCCTCAGGGCAGTGTCCTAGGCCCATCCATCTTCAGCTGCTTCATCGATGACCTTCCCTCCATCATAGGGTCAGAAGTGGGGATGTTCGCTGATGATTGCACAGTGTTCAGTCCCATTCAGAACTCCTCAGATAATGAAGCAGTCCATGCCCGCATGCAGCAAGACCTGGACGACGTTCAGGCTTGGGCTGATAAGTGGCAGGTAACATTCGTGCCACACAAGTGCCAGGCAATGACTATCTACAACAAGCAAGAGTCTAACCACCGCCCCTTGACATTCAACAGTATTATCATCGCCGAATCCCCCACCATCAACAACCTGGGGGTCACCATTGACCAGAAACTTAACTGGACCAGCCACATAAATACTGTGGCAGCAAGAGCAGGTCAGAGGCTGCGTATTCTGCAGTGAGTGTCTCACCTCCTGACTCCCCAAAGCCGTTCCACCATCTACAAGGCACAAGTCAGGAGTGGGATGGAATACTCTCCACTTGCCTGGATGAGTGCAGTTCCAACATCACTCAAGAAACTCGACACCATCCAGGACAAAGCAGCCCGCTTGATTGGCACCCCATCCACCACCTTAAACATTCACTCCCTCCACCACTGGCGTACCGTGGCTGCAGTGTGTACCATCTACAAGATGCACTGCAGCAACTTGCCAAGGCTTCTTCGGCAGCACCTCCCAAACTCGCGACCTCTACCACCTAGAAGGACAAGGGCAGCAGGCACATAGCCACCTCCAAGTTCCCCTCCAATTCACACACCATCCTGACTTAGAAGTATATCACCGATCCTTCATCGTCGCCGGGTCAAAATCCTGGGACTCCCTCCCTAACAGCACTGTGGGAGTACCTTCACCACATAGACTGCAGTGATTCAAGAAGGCGGCTCACCACCACCTTCTCAAGGGCAACTAGGGATGCCCACATCCCAGGAATGAATTTTTAAAAAGGATACTGATGGAGGGTTATACCTGAAACATTGGCCTAGAAATTGGATTGTGCTGCCCCCGTTTCACAGGCAGAAAACAGACACAATGGGCTGGATTTTCTCAATTGGAAGCTTTTGTAGGCGGGACTGCTGCTTGCCGGCTTTCAATCCCGCCTCCATCAGCTTCTGGCCAACCAGCGGGATTTTCCTCTGATTGACCTTGTTAAGCCCACCCAGCGGGCTCAGCAGGCTGACGTGCCATCTGTCAAGAACTTTTGAAAGAAGAAATGTCAGCTTTTGGCAGCTCTGTGAAGCTGTCAAACACTGACATTCTGTGTAGTTTGATGATTCCTTGTGTTCAGGACTCATCAAACCTTTCAACTTTGCAGAAATCACCTGGCTGTTGGTTCGGAGGATCCAACAGCCAGTCTGTGAAATCTACAATGGAGATGTCGGGACTCCGGATCCACAGCGGCTGAAGGCTGTAGGTAGAAACAAAGGTTAGTTAACATTTTCTAACACTTTACACTCACCTCACATACTTACCACTCCACACTTGCACCCATCACTCACCTCTACATCGCACTTTCAGACCCCTCCGACCCCCGCAGACCTCCTACTCGTCTCCTACACCCTGGCGGGGTTCCCCGAGGTCGGGAAGCCCGCACTTCGGAATGCAAAATGGGGATAATCCTATTTTCTGCCTGTTAACAGGCAGTTAATAGGCTGTAATCCCTTTCCCGCCTCGAGGAGACGGGACCCGGGGCAGGACGGCTTCCCGCCTCCTGACGAGGGCACGGAGGCAGGATGGGGGCGGGTTGTCCCACCTCCATACCCGCCTCCTCGGGGCTGAGAAAATCCAGCCCTAAGGTTCCAATATGGCGGATGTCATGCGCATGCTCATTCCGCGCCTGAAATGCGCCACCCGCCATATTGGTAAAGGCTCCTCCGTAGGCGCACAGGGTGCGCACCTGAAACAGGTGTTAGGCCCTTTGCGTATGTAAATAGGGGGCTAACGGTTGTCGGAGGCCCCCATCACGATATCCGCAGCAAGGGCCGTGTAACCTGCAGTCAGATTCTCCCGGGGATTGGCAACCAAGCCAGCAGACCCTAAAGGTAAGTTTGATCTTTTTATTTAATCATGAACGCTCCTCGCAGCTCCACATCAAGACACTGCCAGAGACAGCTTGCCCCCTCCTGCTGTCCCCCCTCTCGATTGCCCCTCCTGATCGCACCCCCCGGACTTTCTTAACCATCTCGCCCAGTGTCTGAGCCGCCCAATCCCCCTGCACCTCCCCCGGGATTGGCGATGTGTCTCTGGGGCCGCGACTGGTTCCCACAACTCGCCAGTAATTGGCCGGCGGACCAATTTACCGTGGTCCTGTTGCCGGCCTCATTAGCCGCGTGCACCGTGCACAGCACCCAGGTCACAGCACAAATTGGCACGTCTATATTCCTTTGTAGATGCTGCCTGACCTGCTGAGTGTTTCCAGCACTCTGGGGTTTTGTTGTTGCCAATTTCCAGTATTGCTTTTTTTTTCTAATTTTGCTTGAAACTGTCTGCGGGGAGAGGCAGGAGAGACAAGACCCAGGGTTCACTGCTGTCTGCGGGGAGAGGCAGGAGAGACAAGACCCAGGGTTCACTGCTGTCTGCGGGGAGAGGCAGGAGAGACAAGACCCAGGGTTCACTGCTGTCTGCGGGGACATGCAGGAGAGACAAGACCCAGGGTTCACTGCTGTCTGCGGGGAGAGGCAGGAGAGAGAGGGCCCAGGGTTCACTGCTGTCTGCGGGGAGAGGCAGGAGAGAGAGGACCCAGGGTTCACTGCTGTCTGCGGGGAGAGGCAGGAGAGAGAGGGCCCAGGGTTCACTGCTGTCTGCGGGGAGAGGCAGGAGAGACAAGACCCAGGGTTCACTGCTGTCTGCGGGGAGAGGCAGGAGAGAGCGGACCCAGGGTTCGTTGTGCAGTCCTGGCAACATCCTCGTTAATCTCCTCTGCACCCTCTCTAGTGCAATCACATCCTTCCTGTAATGTGGTGACCAGAACTGCATGCAGTACTCTAGCTGAGGCCTAACTAGTGTTGTATACAGGTCAAGCGTAACTTCCCTGCTCTTATATTCTATACCTTGGCTAATAAAGGAAAGCATTCCGTATGCCTTTTTAACTACTTTGTCGACCTGTCCTGCTACCTTTAAGGATCTGTGGACATACACTCCAAGGTCCCTCTGTTCCTCCACACCTCTCAGTGTCCTCCCACTAATTGTGTATTCCCTTGCCTTGTTGCCCCTCCCCAAATACATTACCTCACACTTTTATGGATTGAATTCCATTTGCTATTTTTCTGCCCAACTGACCCGTTCATCGACATCTTCCTGCAATCTAAAGCTTTCCTCCTCACTGTCAACTACACGGCCAATTTTTGTATCATCTGCAAATTTCTTTATCATGAGAGGACCCAGATTTCACTGTGCTGTCTGTGGGGAGATGCATAGAATCATAGAAACATTACGACACAGAAGGAGGCCATTCGGCCCATCGTGTCCGCGCTGGTCGGAAAAGAGCTACCCAGCCTAATCCCACCTTCCAGCTCTTGGTCCGTAGCCCTGGAGGTTACAGCTCTTCAAGTGCACATCCAAGTACTTTTTAAATGTGGTGAGGGTTTCTGCCTCTACCACCCTTTCATGCAGTGAGTTCCAGACCCCCACCACCCTCTGGGTGAAATTTTTTCCTCATCTCCCCTCTAATCCATCTACCAACTACTTTAAATCTATGCCCCTGGTTCTTGCCCCCTCTGCTAAGGGAAATAGGTCCTTCCTATCCACTCTAGGCCTCTCATAATTTTATACATCTTAATTAAATCTCTCCTCAGCCTCCTCTGTTCAAAGGAAAACAACCCCAGCCTATCCAATCTTTCCTCATAGCTAAAGTTTTGCGGTACTGGCAACATTCTTGTAAATCTCCTCTGAACCTTCTGCAGTCCAATGACATCCTTCCTGTAAAGTGGTGACCAGAACTGCACGCAGTGCTCAAGCTGTGGCCTAACCAGTGTTGTATACAGTTACATAAGAACATAAGAAATAGGAGCAGGAGTAGGCCAATCGGCCCCTCGAGCCTGCTCCGCCATTCAATAAGAGCATGGCTGATCTGATCCTAACCTCAAATCTAAAGAACACAAGAAGTAGGAGCAGGACCCGGCCACTCAGCCCCTGGGCCCGCTCCGCCACCCACAGGGCCTTGACCGATCCGAACTCAAACTCATGTCCAATTTCCTGCCCGCTCAACGTAACCCCTAATTCCCTTTACCTCTAGGAAACTATCTATTTCTGTTTTAAATTTATTTAATGATGTAGCTTCCACAGCTTCCTGGGGCAGCAAATTCCACAGACCTACTACCCTCTGAGTGAAGAAGTTTCTCCTCATCTCAGTTTTGAAAGAGCAGCCCCTTATTCTAAGATTATGCCTCCTAGTTTGGCTATGATAAATTGACCCTTAGTGTTAGGGGGGGATTAAATATGTGAGGTTATGGGGATAGGATGGGATATGTTAGGGGGAATTAAATACGTGGGATTACGGGGGTAGGGTGGGATATGTGTACTGTGGGGATTAAAGCAGGGACAGGGTACTGGATTTGGATGATCAGCCATGATCGTATTGAATGGTGGAGCAGGCTCGACGGGCCGAATGGCCTACTCCTGCTCCTAGATTCTATGTTTCTAGTTCTAGTTTCACACATCCTTGGGAACATCCTTACCGCATCCACCCGATCAAGCCCCTTCACAATCTTATATGTTTCAATAAGATCGCCTCTCATTCTTCTGAACTCCAATGAGTAGAGTCCCAATCTACTCAACCTCTCCTCATATGTCCACCCCCTCATCCCCGGGATTAACCGAGTGAACCTTCTTTGTACTGCCTCGAGAGCAAGTATGTCTTTTCTTAAGTATGGACACCAAAACTGTATGCAGTATTCCAGGTGCGGTCTCACCAATACCTTATATAACTGCAGTTCTAGCATAACTTCCCTGCTCTTATATTCTATGCCTCGGCTAATAAAGGAAAGCATTCCGTATGCCTTTTTAACTACTTTATCGACCTGTCCTGCTCCCTTTAAGGATCTGTGGACATACACTCCAAGGTCTCTCCGTTCCTCCACACCTCTCCGTATCCTCCCATTAATTGTGTATTTGTTGCCTTGTTGCCCCTCTCCAAATACATTACCTCACACTTTCCCAGATTGAATTCCATTTGCTACTTTTCGGCCCAACTGACCAGTTTATCGATATCTTCCTGCAGTCTAAAGCTTTCCTCCTCACTGTCAACCACACCGCCAATTTTTGTATCATCTGCAAATTTCTTTATCATGAGAGAGAGGACCCCTGTTTCACTGTGCTGTCTGCTGGGAATCTAACACCAAGTGACTCCGGTCACATGCTGTCCCTTCAGGGCTCTGTTTATCCCACATGAAAATATTGCATCCCGTGACAGGAGCAACGTTGACTACTTCGTGCATTGTTTAAAGGACCCTCATTAATTTCATACCCATTTTCAGCTAAATAGGAGCTTGTTAGAGTCTGGCTGTATAATATTGTAGCGTTAGTAGGCTCAGGCTGACTTTTGTTCTGAAACACATACAACTTATTATTCAAAAAGAAAATACTGCAGATGCTGGAAATCTGAAATAAAAACAGAAAATGCTGGAGATACTCAGCAGGTCAGGCAGCATCTGTGGAGAGAGAAACAGAGTTAACGTTTCAGGTCGAAGACCTTTCATCAGAACTGGAAAAAAGCAGGAAATGGAACAGATTTTTAAGCAAGTGTAGAGGCTGGGAAATGGGGGAGGGGATGAAAGAACAAAAGGGAAGGCAGGAGAAGTTAAGAGACATTGAGAGATATTCAAGGCCAGAGGAGATGGTAATGGGACAGATTAAGGAACAAAGGATGGCTCTAGATGAAGTGTGAATTGCGCTGGCAGAATGAAGGACAGCTGCCATGTGGGAGAGAAGAAAAAAAGACAGACAAAGAGTGTGGATAAAAAATATATATATGATAGGGGCCGAGGTTATGATCTGAAATTGTTGAACTCTATGTTGAGTCCAGAGGGCTGTAAAGTGCCTAATCGAAAGATGAGGTGCTGTACCTCGAGCTTACACTGAGCTTCCGTGGAACAATGCAAGAGGCCGAGGACGGTGAGGTCAGAGTGGGAATGGAGCAGTGAATTAAAGTGAAAGGCGACCAGAAGCTCGGGCTCCCCCTTACGGACTGAACGGAGGTGTTCCGCAAAGCGGTCACCCAATCTGCGTTTGGTCTCCCCAATGTAGAGGAGACCGCATCGTGAGCAGCGAATACAGGAGTGTTTGGGGCCCTGGACAGTGGGAAGGGGGGAGTTATAAGGGCATGTGTTGCATCTCCTGCGCTTGCATGGGAAGGTGCCGGGTGAAGGGGAAGGGGTGCTGGGGGTGATAGAGGAGTGGACTAGGGTGTCGCGGAGGGAGTGGTCCCTACGGAATGCTGAAAGGGGAGGTGAGGGGAAGATGCGTTTGGTGGTGGGATCACGCTGGAGGTGGCGGAAATGGCAGAGGATGATCCGTTGAATGTGGAGGGTGTTGGGGGAAAGGTGAGGACAAGGGGAACCCTATCGTGGTTAAACATAGAAACATAGAAGATAGGAGCAGGAGTAGGCCATTCGGCCCCTCGAGCCTGCTCCGCCATTCAATGCGATCATGGCTTATCATCCAAATTCAGTACCCTGTCCCTGCTTTCTCCCCATATCCCTTGATCCCTTTAGCCTTAAGAAATATATCTAACTCCTTCTTGAATATATTTAATGAATTGGCCTCAACTGCCTTCTGTGGTAGAGAATTCCACAGGTTCACCACTCTCTGGGTGAAGAAATTCCTCCTCATCTCAGTCCTAAATGGCTTACCCCTTATCCTTAGACTGTGACCCCTGGTTCTGGACTCCCCCGCCATCGGGAACATCCTTCCTGCATCTAGTCTGTCTAGTCCTGTTAGAATTTTATAAGTTTCAATGAGATCCCCTCTCATTCTTCTAAACTCCAGCGAATACAAGCCCAATCGTCCCAATCTCTCTTAATACGTCATTCCTGCCATCCCAGGTATCAGTCTGGTGAATCTTCGCTGCACTCCCTCCATGGCAAGAACATCCTTCCTCAGATAAGGCGACCAAAACTGCACACAATACTCAAGGTGTGGTCTCACCAAGGCCCTGTACAACTGCAGCAAGACATCCTTGCTCCTGTACTCGAATCCTCTCGCTATGAAGGCCAACATACCATTTGCCTTCTTAACCGTCTGCTGCACCTGCATGCTTACCTTCAACGACTGGTGCACAAGGACTCCCAGGTCTCCTTGCACTTCCCCTTTTCCCAATCTATTGCCATTCAGATAATAATCTGCCTTCCTGTTTTTGCCACCAAAGTGGATAACCTCGCATTTATCCACATTATACTGCATCTGCCATGCATCTGCCCAATCACCCAACCTGTCCAAATCATACTGGAGTTTCTCTGCATCCTCCTCACAACACACACGCCCACCCAGCTTTGTGTCGTCTGCAAACTTGGAGATATTACATCTAGTTCCCTCGTCTAGATCATTAATATATATTGTGAATAACTGGGGTTCTAGCACTGATCCCTGCGGTACCCCACTAGTAACTGCCTGCCACTCGGAAAAAGACCCGTTTATTCCAACTCTTTGCTTCCTGTCTGCCAACCAGTTCTCTATCCAAGTCAGTACCTTACCCCCAATCCCATGTGCTTTAACTTTGCACGCTAATCTCTTATGCGGGACCTTATCGAAAGCCTTCTGAAAGTCCAAATACACCACATCCACTGGTTCTCCCTTATCTATTCTACCAGTTACATCCTCAAAAAATTCCAGTAGATTAGCCAAGCATGATTTACCTTTTGTAAATCCATGTTGACTTTGTCCGATCCTGTCACTGTTTTCCAAGTGCTCTGCTATTACATCTTTTATAATGGACTCTAGCATTTTCCCCACTACCGATGTCAGGCTATAATTCCCCGTTTTCTCTCTACCACCTTTTTTAAATAGTGTGGTTACATTAGCTACCCTCCAATCCATGGGAACTGTTCCAGAGTCCATAGAATTTTGGAAGATGACCAGCAATGCATCTACTATTTCTAGGGCCACTTCCTTAAGTACCCTAGGATGTAGATTATCAGGCCCTGGGGATTTATCGGCCTTCAATCCCGTCAATTTCCCTAACACCATTTCCCTACAAATACTGATTTCATTCAATTCCTCCCTCTCATTAGACTCTATGTTCCCCGACATCTCTGGGAGGTTATTTGTGTCCTCCTTTGTGAAGACAGAACCAAAGTATTGTTGAGGCTGCCGCGAAACACGAATTAAGACTGAATCCATGTGTGTAAAACAAAGGTTTTTTAATACAACTGCATGGTCCAAAATGGCTGAACAGACTGCTCCCAGAATTCCCTGGAAAAATCCTGAGGCCCCGCCCACTTCTTTTCTCCTGCCTTAAAGGCAAGGTGCCTTAAAGGCAAGGTGCTCGATATATTGTCCACGGACGGAAAAGTGGATAATGCCCGTTTAGGTGGCGATCCGCCACACAGCTCCCCCCAGAATCCGCTTAGGAGGTGTGGACGAGATGGTGCGGCGGTCTGATGGGCCGGCCGAAGCGGCTCTTGTAGGACGCCGGTGGACATTGAACGGCCGGGCGTGGAGCAGCCGGGTGAACCGGCTTGAAGGCAGGTCGGCCGCGTGGCGGTGGACGAGCTACAGGGACCTGCTCACCGGGCTCCGAGTGTGCTGGCTTGAGTCGGTCAACCAACACTTTTTCGGTCCTGTCGCCCACTTGCAGGGTGAAAAATTTGTCCCCAGCCTGTAGCACCTTGTAGGGCCCGTCGTACGGGGGTTGAAGGGGTCCGCGGTGGGCGTCGTGCCGGACGAAAACGAACCGTGCCTGGTGCAGGCTTAGTGGGACGTGTGAGGTGGATTCGCCGTGTCGGGCAATGGGCACCGGGGCGAACTGCAGCGCCGGTGAGGCGAAGTCGTGGCGTTGCTGGTCAGCTGACCAGGGTGTCGTGGCGGTGGGCAGGAACTCGCCGGGTACGCGCAGCGGCTGACCGTACACGAGCTCTGCTGCCGATGCGAGGAGGTCTTCTTTAACCGCAGTGCGCAGGCCGAGGAGGACCCACGGAAGTCGGTCGGTCCAGGCGCCGTCCTGGAGGCTGGCTCGAAGAGATGCCTTCAAGGATCTGTGGAACCGCTCACACAGTCCGTTGGCTTGGGGGTGGTACGCTGTGGTGCGGTGAATGGTCACCCCGAGATTGCGTGCGGCAGCGGTCCAGAGTTCAGAGGTAAATTGCGGACCTCTGTCCGACGTCATGTCGGAGGGGACACCGAACCGTGCGACCCAGGTGCTGACGAAGGCTCTGGCGATGTTGGCGGTGGTGGTAGAGGTCAGTGGAATTGCCTCGGGCCAGCGCGTGGTGCGGTCAACGATCGTCAGCAAGTGCGTGTGGCCTTGCGACGGCGGCAGGGGCCCGACGATGTCCACGTGGATGTGGTCGAATCTCCGCGATGGGACAGTAAACTCCTCGAGGGGTGCTTTTGTGTGTTGCTGTACCTTGGCCCGTTGGCAGGCTAGGCAGGAGTTGGCCCAAGTACGCACATCCTTGCGAAGGCCGCGCCAGACAAAGCGGTTGGCTACCAATTTGATGGATGCGCGGGCGCCGGGGTGGGAGAGGTTGTGGAGAATGTCGAATACCCGGCGGCGCCAGGACGCTGGGATGACGGGCCGAGGTTGACATAGGGATATGTCGCACTTGACCGTGACTGCGGTCGGGCCACAGGCGACGTCGGCCAGGCGTAGCCCTGGTAGGTTGGTAGGTGCGGAGAGCAGATCAGGGTCAGTGATCTGGTCTGCTGCGAGTTGAGCGTATTCGACTGCCAGGTGTGCGGCGTGGATGGCGGGGCGGGAGAGGCAGTCGGCTACCACATTGTCTCGGCCGGAGACGTGTTGGATGTCTGTGGTGAACTCGGACACTGCCGCGAGCTGGCGCTGCTGCCTGGCGGACCAGGGGTCGGTTGTCTTTGCCATTGCGAATGTCAGGGGCTTGTGGTTGACAAACGCAGTGAAGGGGTGGCCCTCAAACAAAAACCGAAAATGGCGGACCGCCAGGAACAGCGCGAGGAGCTCGCAGTCGAAGGTGCTGTACTTGACCTCCGGGGGGCGTAGTTGGTGGCTGAAGAAGGCAAGTGGTTGCCAGGCGCCGTCGACCCACTGCTCATACACGGCGCCGACCGCGTGGTCGGAGGCGTCCGTGGTGAGCGCTACCCTGGCATTGGGCCGTGGGTGCGCGAGCAGGGTGGCGTTGGCAAGCGCGGTCTTGGTGGAGTCGAAGGCAGCGGACGCGTCTGCCATCCATTCGACCGCCAGCTTGCCGCTCCTGCCCCGGAGGGCTTCATACAGGGGCCTCATGAGGGACGCCGCTTTGGGGATGAAGCGGTTATAGAAATTCACCATCCTGAGGAACTCCTGGAGGCCTTTGATGATGGTGGGGCGGGGAAATTGTTGGACGGCCTGCACCTTGGTGGGCAGGGGAATGGCCCCAGCATGGGTGATGTGGTGGCCGAGGAAGTCGAACTTGTCCAGGCCGAACTGGCATTTGGCTGGGCTGAGGATGAGCCCGTGGTCGCTGAGGCGCCCGAACAGGATGCGAAGGTATTCGAGGTGTTCCTGCTTGGAGGAACTGGCTACCAGGATGTCGTCCAGGTAGACGAACAGGAACTTCAGGTCCCGAAGGACCGAGTCCATGAGCCGTTGGAATGCCTGGGCCGCGTTTTTGAGGCCGAAGGGCATCCGCAGGAACTCGAACAGGCCGAAGGGGGTGATTACGGCCGTCTTGGGGACGTCCGCGGGGTGGACGGGGACTTGGTGGTAGCCGCGCACCAGGTCGACCTTGGAAAAGACTGAGTGGCCGGCCAGTCTAGCCGAGAAGTCCTGAATGTGCGGCACGGGGTACCGATCAGGGGTGGTGGCGTCGTTGAGGCAGCGGTAATCCCTGCAGGGGCGCCAACACCCGCCTGGTTTGGGGGCGATGTGGAGTGGGGAGGCCCAGGGACTGTTGGAGCGGCGGATGATGCCGAGCTGTTCCATGGTGGCAAACTCGGTCCACGCGATCTCCAGTTTGGCCGGGTCCAGCCTGCGGGCGTGGGCGTACACTTGGGGGCCTGTGGTGGGGATGAAGTGTTCCACCCCGTGTTTGGCAGCCTCCGCGGAGAAGGTCGGATTGGTAAGTGCCGGGAATTCGGCCAGGAGTGCCGAGTAGTCATCCGTGGCCCGGGCGTGGCACTGTGACGCCATGTCGGCGGGTTGACGGGGGGTCATGGTGCCCAGGATGGGGGACATGGTGTTCATGTCCACGAGGCGGTGACGAGGGATGTCTACCAGTAGGCCGTGGGCGCACAGGAAATCTGCGCCGATGAGAGGGGAGAGCACCTTGGCAGTGATGAACTCCCATCGGTAGCGGCAACCAGCGAGGTCGAGGGTGACTGTCCGGGTGCCGTACGTCCGGAATTCCGAGCTGTTAGCAGCAGCCAGCGCCGGTCCTCGTTTGCCCTTTTGGATGTCGAGGGAGGAGGCCGGGATGATGCTGTGCTGAGCTCCAGTGTCGCACAGGAACCGGCGGCCGGTTTTGTCATCCGTAACGAACAGCAGGGAGCCCGCGTGGCGCACGGCCATCGCGGGGGCTGGTACGGGGGCGGACTTGAAAGAGCAGGGAGGTGTGCACCGTTGTGCCCTGGCGCCGAACCGTGCGTGGTAGTAACAGTGGCCCGGGTTAGTGGGGTGCGAAGGCCCCGTGGGCCTGGTGGCTGGTCCTTGTGGCCGCGTGGTGGCCGGTGAGGGGCGCGCCCAGGCATTGGCTGCCAGGTCCGGAGTGACGTCGCGGCTGGAGTGAGCGGACAGCAGCTTGTCGGCCTCATCGGCCAGTGCTTCCAGGTTCGTGAGGCCGGACGCCACGATCGCTGGGCGGATGCTGAGAGGGAGCTGGCGGATGAACAGCGTGCGGAAGAGGGATCCGGGTGGGCTCTTGTCGGTGAGGGAGAGCATGTGGGAGAGGAGGTCTGACGGTGAGGCATCACCGAGGCCTGGAAGGTCGAGGAGGTGGCAGTTTCGCTGATATGCCGAGCCCGTAAATTTTTTAAGGAGCGCTGCCTTCAGATGTGCGTACTTGCCTTCCTCTGGTGCGTTCTGCAGCGCTGTCCAAACTTCGAAACTGGCGCTACCGAGTGATGTGACGAGGTAGTCGTACTGCGTCCCATCTGTGGTGATGTTTCGCAGCCGGAAGCGAGATTCAGCTTGGAGAAACCAGGCTTCGGGCTGGTTTTCCCAAAACTCCGGCAGTTTCACGGAAACTGCGTTCGTGTCCGCCATTGCAGTGCTCGGAATACGTTCTGAGCGTCGGGGTCACCAATGTTGAGGCTGCCGCGAAACACGAATTAAGACTGAATCCATGTGTGTAAAACAAAGGTTTTTTAATACAACTGCATGGTCCAAAATGGCTGAACAGACTGCTCCCAGAATTCCCTGGAAAAATCCTGAGACCCCGCCCACTTCTTTTCGGATGGAAAAGTGGATCATGCCCGTTTAGGTGGCGATCCGCCACAGTATGTATTTAATTGGTCTGCCATTTCTTTGTTCTAGAGATTGTTTTAGCCCTGGACCTACGACTAGGGACATACGGGGGACTTACCCACATCTTTCTGGGCTGGGGTTTCCGACTTGACCTACGGGGAACTACCGGGGACAGGAACTCCAGGACTGACGGACCGGGTTCCGAGACTTCCACCGTGGCGACCTGTGGTCCCACCACAGTCGCTGGCTCCGCCTCCCCTGACTCCGCCTCCCTGAACTCGGGATCTGCAGCGTGTGGCACCGCCCTACTTGGCCCAGTAGGCGGCCCTTCACTCGCAGTCCCTACCTCCCTCGAGGGCAAGACGTTCAAGGCGGGCGGCTCGGGCTCTGAGGCTTCCATCGCCACGCCCTGTGGTCCCACCACAGCGGCTGGCTCCGCCTCCTCTAGCTCCGCCCCCCTGCGTTCGGGACCTGCAGCTTCAGCCTCCACCCTGTGTGGATCTCTATCTGCAGCCCCTGTCTCCCCTATACCTGAATCGGGGGCGACCCTTTCGTCCTCCGATTCCAGCTCCTCTTCGCTTGTGTCACTATCTTGGTCGAGCTCCTCGAACTCTTCCTCATCTGACTCCCAACCCAAATAAAGGATCCTACATTTTGCTAGGATGTCCTCTCCCCTGATGCAGGCTGCTTTGCCTGCCTGTGTGCCCTGTGGCCCTACCCGGGGCTGCGAGTCCCCACTCGCAGGTTTGGCCCCTCCCCTAAGACAGGCCACCGCCCCTGCTTGTTTCTGTGAGATCTCACCTGCTGGAGGCTGCAGATTTCTATCCTGTTTTAAATCCTCATACGCCCTGCTCCTGGCTACCCTGTAGGCTGCCTTTATCTCTCTAAGCTGCCCTTCTAGCACGTCTATTTTTCCCATTAAACGGGCGTTCTCCTCCCGCAAGGCCTGCTCTCTAAGCTGCCCTTCTAGCCCATCTACTTTCCCCATTAAGCGGGCGTTCTCCTCCCGCAGGGCCTGCTCTTTTAACCTGGCCTCCTGACAGGAGACCCTCTCCTGTGCGTGTCTTTTAAAAGGACACAGGTAGGCGGGCTGCGCGGGCTCTAGTCATTGGGTACCGGCGGACGGGGCTGCGGCATCTGCGGGGCCGGTAGCGACTGCCACCCTTCCTTGCGAAATCATGAGGGTGCGCATGGCTCCCAACATTGATTCGATCGCATCGGGATGGATAGGCACACCAGCTCCCCTATCAGAGACAGGCGCCTGGGCTCGGACTGCAGGATTTTTTATCCCTGGACTCCTTCCAAGGGTTCCTGCAGTTCTTGCGTCAGTGCCCTGTCTTTCCGCATCCGAAACAAGCATTACTGGCCTGTGGGACGCGATTTCCCTCCTGATGCCACTCCTTTTGAGCCGTGGCTGTGGGCCGCGCCTCATGCATTTTTTCCCTTAAGGGGACGTGCTCCCGTACTCCTGGTATTACGGTACCCTACCGTGAGTCGATTTAGGACCGACTCCTCTGTTGTGGCGGGGTTAGTGGGATCAAACCACGCTTTGGCCTGCTCCCTGACGGCTGGCAAACTGTTGGCTACTATACACCTGAGCCAATGAGCTAAACCGACACCGTCCAGATCGTCGCGCGCTGGCGCGCCTGGGCAACTACGCTGATATACTGGCCACAGCCTGTCGGCGAAAACCTTCGGGGGTTCTCCCTCCATCTGCATAGTCTGTCCCAATCTCACAAACGGACCTTCATCGTCCGCCCCCAACACCTCTAGGACCTCATCTCTTAACTCCTCATAGGTCCTATCACCCCTTTTACTCGCGTCTGAGAGACACTGGAGGATCGAGCTGTCTAAAGAGAACAGCAGCATTTTTGCCCTTTCCCCATCGTCGCAGCCGTTAATGGCTGCAGTCTGCTCTACCTCCCTGAAATGTACGGAAGGGTCGTCTGACTCGGACAGCTTCCGTACGTGGCTGATCATAGCCCTCAGCTGGTGTGCGCTGTGAGGCAACACAAGCTGGTTGAGGAGATTCCCCTCTTCCCCACCGTCTCCGTTCGGGCCCCTCTTGATACCCGTAAGCGGGCACAACGGTCCCGGCTTCGCTACTACTTCAGGGGGCTGTACTACCTCGGGGACCTCTTCCTCCACTTCTACCACTTCCTCCCTTACCCAGGTTGCCGAATAGCTGGGTGGCGCGGAGGGCACAGTGGCAAATACCTCCTCTGCTTTGTTCGGTAGGGATTTTTGAAATTCCCCACCCACCGGCGGCTGGTGTGCTGACGGGCTGATAAGGCACACCATGCCGTGCGCTTTATTCAGGGCCTCTTTAAGGTTCCCTATCTCTCTTTGGCAGACGCTGTGATCGGCCCCCTCATGTTTATCCTCGAGGGCCATCTTATATGCCGCTTTAACCCCCGTTAAGCTCTCTTCCTGGGCTTTTATTTGAACAGCTAGGCGGGCACATCGTTCCCTTATTCTGCCCTCATTTAACTTTGCCTCAGTGACCTGGCACTCGAGGTAATCTATTTTCGTCTTATGGTGGTTGGCGACTAACTGGCGTTCTTGATGCAACGCATTTAAAGACGCGATGAGCTGCTGCCCCCCGCGACCTTCTCGTCCATTTCCACCTCTAAACCCTTGATCTGAGCTGCCTGCGCTATGATGACCTGGTCCGAAAGCTGGACTTGTCTTTTATAGCACATCAGCCAGACCGCTTTCTCTACAGTTTTTTTATGCTCCTTGCTACCTGTCCACCTCACGGCTGCCTCTAGTGGACGCTTATCCACCAGCAGGTCACTTATCCATCTCTTAGTCAAATTCACTTTTCCAAAAACATAATCGGCTATTCTCTCTTCCATAACATTTCGCCCATTCATACCAGGGTCTAACACATTATTTTCTCGCTGCCAGTGTCCCTTCGTGGTCGCCATTATCTGTAAGGGGTGACGTGTGGCTCTGTGCTTAGCCTGGGTGCTAGTGCGGAGTTAGGCCTTGTTACCTGTTCTGGTCTCCAGCCAGCCTGGTAACACTAGACACCTGTGAGTGGTTCGACCCACTCGCCCTTACGGTTCTGACACTGGACTTAGGTGCGAGAGCAATAATGCAGAGAAAAACTCAGGTAGACCCGGTTGAATAGTGCGAAATGGAAAATCTTTATTGCATATTATTCAAGATTACAAAATACATGTCATAAGCACAGATTAATGACAGTACAAACTTACATACATTTATGCAACTAGGTTTAGGGAAACGAGGAGCGCACGACACATCGTAAAAGGGGACACACATTATAATTATCCTTAAAACTTAAACCCTCCCCTATCAATACCTGTCCTAATCTAGATTTGTAGGATCGAGACTCATGCTCACCACTCGTGATAACTCAGAGAATTCCGAAACTCTGCTCGGATGTTTTTATCGCAGCACCTGACTATCCACGTGTTGATCAGGGGTCTCTGTACCCCACTTGTTTACTCGCTTCTGCTCCGGCTAGCAGGCTGAACCGTCTGCTGTCATGAAGATCTGTGTTGGTCTTCGGAGTTCGGACACCACTCGAAAAAGAGTCTTCCTGTGCCCTACACCGGTTCGATAGAACTCGAAGAAGAGTCTTCCTGGGCCAGTTGTGAAGAAGTCGGTAGAATTCAAAGAAGTGTTTCATCGATTTACAGGCGCGGTTGGGGCTTACTGACCGTGGCGATATGTGTAGTCTTCTTCTTCTCTTCTCATCTCATCTCATCTCATCTCCTCTCGGGCCTTCGGTTCCAACACCGTTTACCGACTTCTCGGGATGGTGCGCCCGCTTCCAGGCCTTCACAGCCCAGTTCTCCACAGATCTTCGCGGCAAGCCACGAGGTTGATCTTGGCGGATCAGAGTCCAGAGTCGTCAGGCAAGAGAATAAGAGTTCAGCAGCCTTCCAGCGAGTCAAAGCAGCAAGATAAAGATGGACGGTTGTACTTTACAGTTATAGTGCTGTAATTCCTATTTTCCCGCCCAATCTTAATGTCTATCTTTTGTCAGGTTTTGGCGCTCAAACTTCTTGTATGGGGTGATCTCAGTCTTTAATGGGTTTCGGGGACACTTGTAACTGTCTGAGTACCCGTTAATATTTCTCCCATTGTGGAACCGGCTAGTAGTCTCCCTGGAGGGGTTTTGGGGCTTCCAAATGCTTGCTGTGAGTACCCGCGAACGGCTCTCTCATCGTAGAGCCGTGGGGATTTTGCATATTAATGTCTTTGGATGGGTCCTTGATCGCTCAGTACAATAGCCCTTGTTTGCACCTGGAAGACCGATTCCAGTATTTATGTTTAAAATGCAAACCCATCATGTCTTGTCATTATCTCAAATGTGCTGAGTCCTGTCCGATCTTGCTGAAATGTTTATTGAAACACCATCTTGTCTGCCTACTGAAAGTCTAGAACTTTCTGCCACGAGGCGTGGCGGCCATTTTACAGGCTGTTTGTGTCCGTTTTGAAACCTGACGGCATTCTGCTGAAATAAAGCTGTTTATACGAAACTTTATGTCTCCTTCTTATTTTTATAAAATCGCGATAATTTTGCGAATTCTACAAATCCCAGCTGGACAATGGCTGTCAGTCCAAGGCGTATAACACATGGGAATCTCGGGAGCAGCTTGCTGCTGATAGCCAGATGGTAGAGATTCATTCCTCGAGGACAAAGTCAGCATGAAGCGTGCTGCTCCACAGAAGAAAAGGAAGAAGGGAAAGAATCATACAGCACATAAGGAGGTCATTCGGCCCATCGTGTCTGTGCCGACTCTTTGAACGAGCTCTCCAATTAGTCCCACTCCCCTGCTCTTTCCTCATAGCCCTGCAAAATTTTCTCTTTTGAAAGTTATTATTGAATCTGCTTCCACCATCCTTTCAGGAAGTGCATTCCAGATCACAACCACTCGCTGCATTTAAGAAATGTTTCTTCATGTCGCCTCTGGTTCTTTTGCCAATCACCTTCAATCTGTGTCCTCTGGTTACCGACCCTTCTGCCACTGGAAACAGTCTCTCCCTGTGTAATCTATTAATACCCTGCATAATTTGAACACCTCTATTAAATCTCCTCTTAACCTTCTCTGCTCTAAGGAGAACGATCCCAGCTTCTCCAGTCTCTCCACATAACTGAAGTCCCTCATCCCTTGCACCATTCTAGTAAATCTTTTCTGCACCCTCTCCAAGGCCTTCCTAAAGTGTGGTGCCCAGAATTGGACACAATACTCTAGCTGAGGCTTATGATTTATAAAGGTTTAGCATGACTTCCTTGCTTGTGTACTCTGTTCCTCTATTTATAAAACCACGGATTCTGCTTTTTTTTACCAGCCTTATCAGCCTGTCCTGCCACCTTCAAAGATTTGTTTGACAAGTTGCAACTGGACTGGAAAAACAAACTTTGGCCTCTCCTGTACTAACTATGGTCACATCTATCTATGGATGAGTGAGCTCAGGCTGTGGCCTGTTTAAGATAGCACTGTTTGTTCAACAATCAATCACAGTGTTCTTACTGTATATTGATTATTTGTAAATAAACTAAATTTGTTGTGTTAAACTAAAGCAGGTCTATCATCAATATATTCTGCTTTTCAAATGGTAGCTATGTAGTAAGAATACTACGTGATTTCCAGTGTGCAGTGTTATTGTTAAGGGGATTGACAGGGTTCATGCCGAGAGGTTGTTTCCCCTGGCTGGAGAGTCTAGAACTAGGGGGTCACAGTCTCAGGATAAGGGGTCACAGAATCACAGAATCCCCACAGTGCAGATAGAGGCCATTTCGGCCCATCGAGCCTGCACCGACACATATCCCACCCTATCCCTGTATTTAATCCCCCTAACACTAAGGGTCAATTTATCATAGCCAAATCAACCTAACCCACACATCTTTGGACTGTGGGAGGAAACCGGAGCACCCGGAGGAAACCCACACAGACATGGGGAGAATGTGCAAACTCCACACAGACAGTCATCCAAGGCTGGATTCGAACCCGGGTCCCTGGCGCTGTGAGGCAACAGTGCTAACCACTATGCCACCATGTTGCCCTACCGGGTTGGCCATTTAAGACGGAAATGAGGAGGAATTTCTTCACTCAGAGGGTTGTGAATTGTTGGAATTCTCTACCCCAAAGGGCTGTGGATGCTGAGTCATTGAGTATATTCAAGACTGAGATAGATAGATATTTGGACTCTAGGGGAATCAAGGGATATGGAGATTGGGCTGGAAAGTGGAGTTGAGGTCGAAGATCAGCAATGATCTTATTGAATGGTGGAGCAGGCTTAAGGGGTCATATGGCCTACTCCTGCTCCTAATTCTTATGTTCTGATGTTCATATGTTAAGTAGGGTAACTGTAAGTCCTGGGCCATGTAAGAAGGTTGGGTTTTGATATCCTACCACACCTTACAAGCTTTGCCATAATATTTAGGGACTTGCTATTACTTGGAATTTCTTTCCGTGCCAGCACATACTTTGGACGGAGGGTGTAGCACATCTATTGGTCAAGACTGACCAGAGAGGCTAGGAGACATTGCAAATGGCTCATACTTTGAAATAAACCCTCTGCGACTATCTAACATCGACTATTTTCTCTGCACCAGAATCTGAATCTGGAGCAGACTAACCCTGCCACCAGAATCCACACACACATCCATTGTAACTATTCCAGGCACCACCACTGATACAGATGCACCTCCATCTCTGGAGCCTAATCGCCAGACCTCATTTCCGTCTTAAATGGCCAACCCGGTAGGGCAACATGGTGGCATAGTGGTTAGCACTGTTGCCTCACAGCGCCAGGGACCCGGGTTCGAATCTGACCTCGGGTGACTGTCTGTGTGGAGTTTGCACATTCTCCCCGTGTCTGCGTGGGTTTCCTCCGGGTGCTCCGGTTTCCTCCCACAGTCCAAAAATGTGCGGGTTAGGTTGATTTGGCTATGATAAATTGACCCTTAGTGTTAGGGGGGTATTAAATATGTGGGGTTATGGGGATAGGATGGGATATGTTAGGGGGAATTAAATACGTGGGGTTACGGGGGTAGGGTGGGATATGTGTACTGTGGGGATTAAAGAAGGGACAGGGTACTGGATTTGGATGATCAGCCATGATCGTATTGAATGGTGGAGCAGGCTCGACGGGCCGAATGGCCTACTCCTGCTCCTAGATTCTATGTTTCTATGTTTCTATAAGCAACCACCGAGCACGGAGGGTGCAGCACATCCATTGGCCAGGACTGACCAGAGAGGCTCGGAGACATTGGAAGTGTCCTAGGCTTGAGCCCAATCAGAAGGGCCAGTAGGTCAAAGGAGCTCAGAGAGGGCCAGCTCTTATGGTGAGCGTATTGGAGCAATAAAAAGAGATCTCAAATATCATGGCCAATCTGCACACAATAATAGAGCAGAGACTGAAAGAAATGAAAACGCCACCTCAGGACTGAATACCCCATCTCTGGTATGAATAATGTGCTTATTCAATGCACTGCAGTCCTTTATTGAGAGAATGACGACCAACATAATGGCTACAATATGTCTGTGACCCAGATAATAAGTAAACTAGGAGCATCATTTCAAACTGCGCGGTGCTATTCGAGCTGTCCTGCAGTCAGACAGTAGGCAGTCTTGGAGTGAAATTGCAGTCAACTAGAAGATGTAAAGTAATTAAATCAGGAAAGAGAAATAAGAAATGTGTGAGTAAAACTTTACAGCAGAAGGACAGGTTAGTGTGTGTGGCCCGAATAAATGTTCTTTATACAAACACACAGAGTATAAGGAACAAATTGAATGAATTGCAGGCACAAATTCAACTTAGCGGGTACAATATGGTAGCCATTACTGAGATATGGCTGCAAATCAATCAGGACTGGGAACTGAATATACCGGGTTATAAGATCGACAGGAAGGATAGAGAAAATGGTAGAGGGGGAGGAGCAGCCTGAGTGATTAAGGATGAAGTCACTTCAATGATAAGAGAGGATATAACGAGAGGTAAGCAGGCAGTGAAGACTTTATAGGTAGAATTAAGAAATAGAAAAGGACTTAAGACTATAGTGGGAGTTGGGTATAGGCTCAATGTTATGGATAGGGCCTGTCCTCAGACAGCTCGCGGGCAGCCATGAGCGCATGCTGACCATCGATGGCTTAAGTAGAGACCTTCAAGGCCAGGATATTGGAATTCAAGTCAACAATCCATTATTGATGTCAGAAAGCCCTGGCCATGTAGTTCAGTATGCCCCACACCTGTTAGAGACCCTTCACACGGCGATACCCCTCCATCAGGTAGCACTGCTGATCCCACTATTATTTGCTCTCACCAATTAGATGAACTGCCTTCCATCAGCAGCACTGCTATCAGGAGGGGAGCACAGAGGCACCTCGGATACAGAAGTGCAGGGTCCAAACCCCCGAACTAGGGCGAGCACCAGCTCCATCCAAACAGGGCGTTATATCCAGACTGACACTTTCCAAATGGTGGTAAGCATGTTTCAGCATGACCAACAGACAGATAACCCCCCCCCCCCGTGCTTTCTCAGTGGAATAGACCAAAGTATTGGGCCAGAAATTCGGTTTTCCGGCTTCCTGCGGGTGCAAGCATCGCGCGCGTACTTACCTACCGCGCCTGCCGTTGTGTTTTGGGCCCACGAGGAATTCCGATCCTGGGCCTCCTGCAGCTGCCGGTGTGCAGTGCTTGTGTATCCCAGGGGCGCAGTTAATTCGAAGCGTCCCCTGGGATCACGTGGGCCATGGAGAGCCAATCCTAGCAGGGAATTTTCATTCATAGATTTAACAGGAAGACCTGTCAAATCTATGAATTGAAATCGGCCCCAAAACCACACTTAAACTTCAAATAAATTTTTTTTAAAAATCACATTTTTAAAATAACTATAAGTTAAATAAATTAACTACTTTAAACAAAAATTAAAATTTTTGAAAAAATTAATTATACTTTTTAACGGTGCTAAAAATAAATTTACCTTTCTTTAAAGTATCTAAAAAAGATAAAGCTGTTGAAATTTTTTTTAAATTGTAATTAATTAACCACTTACCTTGTTAAAAACGGGTCCTGCGCCTCCTTTTTAAAAGCGCAGCTTCTTCCATACTTACCTTCCCGGAGAAACCCGAAAAAAAACCTAAGTTCGCTGCGTGCGCACAGCCTCTCCCGCGCACGTGGTTCACCTCTGAACCCCTCCCTTCAGGGGAACGGAAGTTCTGGTTTCCCGCGCATGCGCAGTGCATGCAGGAAACCGGCACTTCAGGTGGCCTTACGGGTGAGTACACAGCGCGTACTCACCCAACAACAGCCGAATTTCTGGGCCAAAAGAAAGCCTTGCATTTATATAGCGTCTTTCACATCCTCGGGACATCTCAAAGCGCTTCACAGCCGATGAAGTATTTTTGAAATACAGTCACTGTTGTAATGGAAACGCAGCAGCCAATTTACGCACAGCAAGCTCCCACAAACAAAAGTGAGAGGAATGACCAGATAATCTGTTTATTGGTGATGCTGGTTGAGGGAGGAATATTGGCCAGGACACTGAGGAGAAATCATCTGCTCTTCTTCAAAGAGTGCCCTGGGATTGTTTACATCAGAACACCAATATTCCTTCTCCCAGCACATGTTGTAAATTCACGGACAATGCGATCCAGTATTCCGATATGCACTGGTGATGGGCGACGTTCTTCACCACTGACAATCTGAAAACCTAGGCTAATCTCCAACCTTTTTTAACTACAGGTTTTGGAACAAGATTGGCCTGGATATGGTTATACATTCAGGGGCAGGGTCAGGTTTGGATCCATGGTGATCGGTGTATCTGTACCCCCAGATCTCTCTAATCATCTACCCCATTTAGACACTTATTTTACAAGGGATATGAGGCCTCCTTATTCTTCCTACCAAAATATAAAACTGGGAGAAAGATCGAGATCGACGTGCCGCCAATATTATCATTTTACAAACGGTTCACCAACCCCAAGAACAACATCTCAGTGGAAATCATTGAGCCAAACCCAAGGACCTCGGCAATCAAGCCATCAGACTCATCAGAAACTGACATCACAACAAATCGACTGGAGATTTCACCCATCACCAGGCTATGAGAGAACAAACCATTGATTAAAAGCCACTGAGCAATCGCACAACTATCTCAAGAAAGTGTTAGTGCTGGAAAAAAACATTTCAGGCAATCCTGGATCTCCTGCCTCATTCTGTCCAATATTGGGAAACCCATGATGCCCTCTCTCAGAAGGCGGGAACGGCAGCAAGTGGCTGTCCCAACTGGGCAGGTGGGGTGGGAAATGAGGCCGGGGTCAGGAACGACGAATCACTTTAGTGCCTGGCCAATTTTCCACCCAATTTTGTAAATGAGGCAGCAATCATATGTTGCTGTCACACATCTCATTTCTCATCTCTTCCACCTCATTTCTGCAGGAGCTAAGGCACGTCTGTACAAAGCTGGCTGCCATGTTTGCCAGTTGCTTTGCTAAAAGTGTTAGTATAAAGGAGCAAGATCAATCAGTTACTGCTCCTAAAGCCCGATCATTGGCCAATTTTTTTTTTGCCACGTACATCGGCACCTGCCCTTCGTGCCGCTTGCTGAGAGGCTGCCATTCCCTTCCTCCCAGATAGGGCACGATGGGTTTCCCAATGGGGATTCCCCTCGAACTTTACATCTCGGAGGAAGAGGAGCAGCAACAGAGGGAGGCCAAGCCAGTGAGGCCGCACTGCAAGTGCACACCCCTCACCTGTGTATGGCCACACCCCAGAGTATACTGAGGAGAATTCTGTCGAGGCTTTGCTTGCCAAAGGAAGCTGGCACTGAGTTACACCCCATTCTGTAAACAGACCAGCAGCCCACCTCCAGATTATTCATGGCACTGCCAATGGCTGCTTAGTTCCATTTTTAATGCCCCCTCAAACACAGCACGGGTCAGATACAGAGTAAAGCTCCCACTACACTGCCCCATCAAACACTCCCAGGGCAGGTACAGCACGGGTTAGATACAGAGTAAAGCTCCCTCTACACTGCCCCATCAAACACTCCCAGGGCAGGTACAGCACGGGTTAGATACAGAGTAAAGCTCCCTCTACACTGCCCCATCAAACACTCCCATGGCAGGTACAGCACGGGTTAGATACAGAGTAAAGCTCCCTCTACACTGCCCCATCAAACACTCCCAGGGCAGGTACAGCACGGGTTAGATACAGAGTAAAGCTCCCTCTACACTGCCCCATCAAACACTCCCAGAGCAGGTACAGCACGGGTTAGATACAGAGTAAAGCTCCCTCTACACTGCCCCATCAAACACTCCCAGGGCAGGTACAGCACAGGTTAGATACAGAGTAAAGCTCCCTCTACACTGTCCCCATCAAACACTCCCAGGGCAGGTACAGCACGGGTTAGATACAGAGTAATGCTCCCTCTACACTGTCCCATCAAACACTCCCAGGGCAGGTACAGAATGGGTGAGATACAGAGTATCACTGGAATGCACTGACGCGCAGCCTCCTCTCCATAGAAACTCACTACTACCTGGAAGCAAAAACTTCCAGGATCATCCTGGAATGTGAAGATAACCCCTGGCTTCTCTTCTCCACTACAAACTGTCTTCTTAAACCCTTCTCCCCTGCCCTCGCCACCCTCACCTCCAACAAGTGTAAGGAGCTCATGGACTTCTTTATCACAAAGATTGAGACTATCCGTTCAGCTGCCTCTGCAGCTTCCCTCCCTTCCCTTACCCCACCAGGCCAAACTTCCCCCAAGGTTCCCCCTGCCCTAGCCCCAATCTCGCATATTTCTCCAGTTTCTCTCCCATCTCCCCTCATGTCCTATCCGAGCTCATCTTGTCCATGAGACCCACTTCCTGCTCCTTCAACCCTATTCCCACCAACTGCTGACCACCCAACTTCCCTTCCTGGCCCCCATGTTAGCTGATACTGTAAATGGTTCCCTCTCCTCCCTGCCATTATTACCCCCCCTCAAAGAACCCACCTTTGACCCCTCTGTCCTTGCAAACTACCGCCCCATCGCCACCCTCTCTTTCCTCTCCCAAGTCCTTGAACATGCTGTCGCCTCCCAAATCCATGCCCATCTTTCCTGCAACACCATGTTTGAAATCCTTCCAATCAGGTTTCCGCCCCTGCCACAGCACTGAAATGGCCCCAATCAGAATCACAAATGACATCCTATGTGACTGTGACCATAGTAAATTATCCCTCCTCGTCCTTCTCGATCTGCCTACAGTCTTTAACACAGTTGATATCACCATCCTTCTCCAACGACGCTCCTCCATTGTCCAGCTGAGTGAGACTGGCCTCGCCTGGTTCCATTCTTATCCAGTCATAGCCAGAGAATCACCTGCAATGGCTTCATTCCCACTCCCTCTGGTGTCCCCCGAGGATCTATCCTTGGCCCCTCTCCTATTTCTCAGCTACATGCTGCCCCTCGGTGACATCATCCAAAAATACGACGTCAGGTTTCATGTGCACGCCAACGACACCCAGCTCTACCTCACCACCACCTCTCTCGACACCTCCACTGCCTCTGTGTTGTCAGCCTGGATGAGCTGCAATTTCCTCCAATTAAACATGAGGAAGACCGAAGCCATTGTCTTTGGCCCCTGCCACAAACTGTGTTCCCTCGCCACTGATTCCATCCTTGGCCCTGGCCACTGTCTCAGGCTGAACCAGACTGTTCACAGCCTCGGTGTACTATTTGACCCTCGGCTGGGCTTCCGACCCCATATCCACTCCATCACCAATACCGTCTACTTCCACCTCGTCACATCGCCCACCTCCGCCCCGCCTCAGCTCATCTGCTGCTGAAACCCTCATCCATGTTTTTATTATCTCTAGACTCAACCATTCCAACGCTCTCCTGGCCGGCCTCCCAGTTTCCACCCTACACAAACATCATCTCATCCAAAACTCTGCTACCTGTGTCCTAACCCGCACTGAGTCCCGTTCACCCATCACCCCGCTGCTCGCTGACCTACACTGGCTCCGGTCCGGCAACGCACCAAACTTAAAATTTTCATCCTCATGTTTAGATCCCACCATGGCCTCGCCCTTCCCTATCTGTGTAACTTCCTACAGCACCACAACCCTCTGAGAACTCTGGCTTCTTATAGAGCGCTCATTCCCTATGATGCCTGCTAGTACAAAAAAATCACGTCAAGGACAATAGGGTTTTGTTTGATGCACGTGGACCCACTTCTCCGCCACTCATCCTTTTGAGTCCTTTGTTTGCACATCTTACTCTACTGGTGCCAATTTCTTCACTGCAACAAAGGGCTCCTCCACTTTGGGTATAAGGAATATTACATATAATCACATAGGTCTCTCCATCCTGGCCTCTAACTCTCCTCTGGCCTCTTACATTGGAATCAGTTCCTAATAAACCTTGTAAAGGATACTAATCAAAGGGTACCAGATGAATCCTTAACAACTTCGCCTTAACTATAACACCTCCAGCCCTACGACCCTCTGAGCACACTGCGTTCCTCCAGCTCTGGCCTCTTGTGCATCCACCACTTCCTTCACCCCACCATTGGTGGTCGTGCCTACAGTCGTCTAGGCCCTAAGCTCTGGAATTCCCTCCCTAAACCTTTTCGCATCTCTGCCTTTCTCTCCTCCTTGAAGAGCCTCCTTAAAACCTACCTCTTTGCCCAAGCTTTTAGTCACCCATCCTAATATCTCCTTCTTTGGTTCGGTGTCAAGTTTGGTCTGATTACGCTCCTGCAAAGCATCTTGTGATGTTTTCTTACATTACAGATTGTTAACGGATTCCCTGTGGTAACTGTTGCAACAAAGGGCTGTTAGTCTGACAACAATAACTCCAGTCATGATTCAGGACCGAGCGGTTTTTATACATACAAACTTTATTTACATTGACTAATAACAGTATTGGTTTTTATATAACTGTTCTATAGTATTATATTAAATGACAAGATGACATGCAAATAATACAACCTGGTTACCAGGCTCTGAGTGATCACGTTCTGTTGTCTAGGCTGCCTGGGTGGCTGTGGTCTTCCGCCTGACCCTGAAAGCACTCCGACTCCCCAAGAGAACAACACAGCCTGATTCCCAGGCCTGAATCAACCAGCTCCAGCCCTCCAGGCTGCCCATGCGGCTGTATGTCTCCTAACCAGCCCGAGAACACTCTGCTCTTTAAGAGAAAAATGTCCCATTCTTATCTATTCAGCTTCCTTGGGCTGCGTCTGTGCACAACAGCATTGGTGCTTGTTTGCTGAGGCCACGTATTTAGGTGTTTACCCCACTTCTAATCTTTCGGCCTTCATCTCTGTTCTACAAGCTGGGTTTAACTTTGGCTGCCTTGTACTATCTCTTACTGTGGGATGTGGTGTCTCAGCAACTGCCCCCTTGTCTCAGTGCCTCATTCTCATGGCTCAGCTCATTTTTGCTCACAGAGAAATGAAAAGCTTCAAATCTTTTCTCCGCATTCGCCCTCTGGCTAAAGTTGCTAAAACAAAACATGCTGGGATACTTTGAACAATTTCAACCATTTTAAGATATTCTAACACAGGGGGTTGCTATAGAAATGCAAGTTGTTGTTATATAGCACCTTTCACTGGCTCAGGAGCTCCCAAAGTGATTTTGAAGTGTAGTCACTGGTGTAGGAAATACAGCAGCCAATTTGCGCACAGCAAGGACCCACAAACAGCAATGAGATAAATGACAAATAATCTGCTTTTAGTGATGTTGGTTGAGGGATTAATATTGGCCAGGATACTGGGGAGATTTCCCCTGCTCTTCTTCCAATAGTGCCATGGGTTCTATTATGTCCCCCTGAGAGGACAGACTCTGCTTAACGTCTAATCAGAAAGACGGCACCTCCGACAGTGTAGCACACCCTCAGTACTGCACTGGAGTGTCAGCCTAGATTTATGTGCTCAAGTCTCTGGAGTGGGACTTGGACCCACAACCTTCTGACTCAGAGGCGAGACCGACACTGTAAAAGCAAAGTTTATATAACTTATGATTTTTGCTATTACAAGGGGCAATAGGAAATAGGTAAAACTCACTCAGAAAATGGTATTCTGTTCATTCATGTATTTCATGCCACACAAACCAGCTGGTTGGTTTAGATTTGGCCTCATTTCACTAGAATGTTAAGTTGGAGGCACATGTCAGATTGTGGTATTGAGTACACTCGTTACAGCTCCCGGAGTACGCTATCATTGAACTAGATATCAGGCAGTAATGGTACTCTGCAGATCGTAGGGGATGTAAGGTCCACTTATGGTGTCGTGACCTGGAGAATGTCTAGTGCAGACTCGTGCAATTTCTCACAACTTTTATGAGAAAATTGGATAAATATTTGTTGCGTACAAGCTCTAAAGTTATGATAGTCAGACATTACTTAACTAATACTTAACTAATACAAAAGCAAAATACTGCGGATGCTGGACTAATACTTAACTAATATTGACTAATTGACTAATATAGTATTATATAGTGTAGACCAGTTGTCTGTAAAGGTTTAGAGAAAGGGATCCTGAGAACAGAGGTGGCAGAAACATGGAGGAATTTTTCTTCTATATCTAATGTTTATTCAATTACAAACCATTCAACAGTTATATTTGACATGAATCTTGTCATTCATGGGAAATGACTTATGAAATAATACTGGGCGGCCTGCTGGTGGCGCTGTCCAGGGAGAGTATAAATACTCGGGCATGGGCCCAGCTTGCTCAGGACATTCTTTAACAGGAACTAGTGAAGGACACAACTAGACCTCCATGTTGTAAAACAGTTGATTGAAGCTTTGTTTAATGCTTAGACCAAGTGCCTCGTAGTTTTCTTACGTCAATATTTGTTTCACAAGTTAATGAACAGAGGAGCTGGTTTAATCGGGTAGTCTCTGGTAGTCTCTCCTCTCAGGTTAGGGCATGATCTTTTGATGTTTCTTCCTTCAGAGGGTTCGGAACTTGACTGCTCTCTAGTTGGATGGTTAGCTCAATTTATGTCCCTGTTGTTTATTACGAAGCTCTGCCAACCTGCACTGTCTTAGATACTCTTACTTAGAGCAGATGTATAACAACAACAGCATTTATATAGCACACCTAACGTATTAATACGTCTCAAGGCGCTGAACAAGAGTATAATCAGTCAAAAATTGACACCGAGCCAAAGAAGGAGTCAAAGGAAAGGTGACTAAAAGCTTGGCCAAAGAGGTCGGTTTTAAGGAGCGTCTTAAAGGAGGAGAAAGAGGCGGAGAGGTTTAAGGAGGGAATTCCAGAGATTAGGGCCTAGTCAGCTGAAGGCACGGCCACCAATGGTGGGGCAATGGAAATCAGGGATGCGCAAGAGGCCAGAATTGGAGGAGTGCAGAGATCTCGGAGGCTTGTAGGGTTGGAGAAGGCTCCAGAGATAAGGAGGGCTTTTGTATACATGGATGACAAATTATGTTAAGGCTATTATTGAATCAGCTGTTAAAAACTTTACCTTTTCTAATTTGTTTCATTTGTCTGCAGTGTGGTTTCAGAGCAGGTTATGAGCCTGCATCATCAGGGTGTCATGTATATGATAGTTAGAAGAAAGAAAGCGCTTTACAGCCAGTGAAGTACATTTGAAGTGTAGTCACTGTTGTAATGTAGGAAACGTGGCAGCCAATTTGCGCACAACAAGATCCCACAAACAGCGATGTGATAATGACCAGATAATCTGTTTTAGTGTTGTTGGTTGGGGATAAATATTGGCCCGGGACACCAGGAAGAACTCCTCTGTTCTTCTTTGAAATAGTGCCCTGTGATCTTTTACATCCACCTGAGAGGGTAGACGGGGCCTTGATTTAATGCCTGCATCTGAAAGACGGCACCTCCGTCAGTGCAGCACTCCCTCAGTACTGCACTGGGAGTGTCAGCCTGGATTTTGTGCTCAAGTCTCTGGAGTGGAACTTAACTTGAACCTGAACCTCCTGACGCAGAGCCGAGAGTGCTACCCAGTGAGCCATGGCTGATGCCTTTGGTTTGAATGCTCTTTATTGCAGGGTTGGAGGAAAGATAAAAGAGAACTGTCGTGAAAGATTTGAGGGGAATGAGTAGATCAAGTGAATCGCTGGGCAATCAACTTATCCCGAACATCTCTGATTCTAACTGGTGTATTGACCCTCCCTTTTCTGCTCCTACCTCACCTTCACCCCAATCTTCCTTAACAGATCATAGGAGGTCCTCGAATTGTTCTTTCTCCCTGTGCAATCCCCTTTGCATAGCGAGGTTATGCAAGATGCAGCAATGCCGGAGACTCTCTGTACGGTGCAGTCTCCAGATAGGCCCAACTGCAGCTCCTTGTGGTTGGGCAGCCTTATACTGCTCCTCTTCCTCCTCATCACTCACCTAAACTGATGTTCCAGGAATGACCTGAGTGATCCTGCAGGTGAGTGCCCCTTTAAATATCGCTGGCATTGGCCCTTTGGAAACCAATCCTGTTGGGTTTTACTCAGGGGGTTCAGCATTCCGTTTTTGTGTGCTAACGATGTCATTAGGACATGTCTGTATTAATGAGGTTCCCGACTGCTTCAGTGAGCCCAATCAACTGTGGGGTTAAGATGGTGGTGGGCGGGAATCAAACTGGAATGAGGAGGGTGGCTTTACGATGAGATTTGAATTCAGCTACCAGCCCATTCAACATAGAAACATAGAAACATAGAATCTAGGAGCAGGAGTAGGCCATTCGGCCCGTCGAGCCTGCTCCGCCATTCAATACGATCATGGCTGATCATCCAAATCCAGCACCCTGTCCCTGCCCCAATCCCCACAGTACTCACATCCCACCCTACCCCCGTAACCCCACGCATTTAATTCCCCCTAACATATCCCATCCTATCCCCATAACCCCACATATTTAATCCCCCCTAACACTAAGGGTCAATTTATCATAGCCAAATCAACCTAACCTGCACATTTTTGGACTGTGGGAGGAAACCGGAGCACCCGGAGGAAACCCACGCAGACACGGGGAGAATGTGCAAACTCCACACAGACAGTCACCCGAGGTCAGATTCGAACCCGGGTCTCTGGCGCTGTGAGGCACCAGTGCTAACCACTATGCCACCGTGTTGCCCAGAGGAAGGTTAAGTTACTGAGAGAACAGACGTTGGAGGAAGGACAAAAGGCTACAACACCGTGATTCATTGCGGTGATGTCCGAGTCAGTCCAAATATCCCAGCAGGAGGCAAGACAGCCAACTTTACCACAATGACCCAGAAGGAGAAGGTCAGGGAAGCTCTGAAATCTTTGCTAAAGATGCAAACTTACCATCGTTACCAACATGGCAAATGCAGTATAACGTGGATAAATGTGAAGTTACCCACTTCGGTAGGAAAAACAGAAAGGCAGAGTATTATTTAAATGGTGATAGATTGGGAAATGTTGATGTACAAAGGGACCTGGGTGTCCTTGTACACCAGTCACTGAAAGCAAACATGCAGGTGCAGCAAGCCGTTAGGAAGGCAAATGGTATGTTGGCCTTCATTGCAAGAGGATTGAGTACAGGAGCAAGGATGTCTTACTACAGTTATACAGGGCCTTGGTGAGACCACACCTGGAGTACTGTGTGCAGTTTTGGTCTCCTTACCGAAGAAAGGATATACTTGCCATAGAGGGAGTGCAGCGAAGGTTCACCAGACTGATTCCTGGGATTCAGGACTGTCGTATGATGAGAGATTGGGTCGACTAGGCCTGTATTCACTAGAGTTTAGAAGAATGAGAGGGGATCTCATTGAAATGTATAAAATTCTGACAGGGCTAGACAGACTGGATGCAGGGAGGATGTTTCCTCTGGCTGGGGGGTCTAGAATGAGGGGTCACAGTCTCAGAATAAGGGGTAGGACATTTAGGACTGAGATAAGGAGAAATTTCTTCACTCAGAGGGTGGTGAACCTGTGGAATTCTCTACCAAAGAAGGCTGTGGAGGCCAAGTCACTGAATATATTTAAGAAGGAGATAAATAGATTTCTAGACACAAAAGGCATCAAGGGGTATGGGGAGAGAGCGGGAATATGGTATTGAGATAGAGGATCAGCCATGATCATATTGAATGGCGGAGCAGGCTCGAAGGGCCGAATGGCCTACTCCTGCTCCTATTTTTCTATGTTTCTATGTTAAGTTAAATGTACCGGCCTTTCAATATGCCCGATAGTCTCATTATTCAAGGCTCTTGCTATACACAAAATTACATAGAAATTACAGCAGAGACAAGCCATAGACTATGCCAGTGTTTATGCACCACACGAGCCTCCTCCCATCCTATCATATTTATAACCCCTAGTTCTGGTCTCCCCCACAAGTGGAAACATTTTCTCTGCGTCTACCCTATCAAACCCCTTCATAATTTTTAAGACCTCTATCGGGTCACCCCCTCAGCCTTTCCTTTTCTGGAGAAAGAGCCCCAGCCGGTTCAGCTTTTCCTGATAATTATAACCTCTCAGTTCTGGTATCATACTTGTAAATCTTTTTTGCACCTTCTCCAGTGCCTCTATACCCTTTCTGTAATGTGGAGACCAGAACTGTGCACAGTACTTGAAGTGTAGTCTAACCAAGGTTCCATTGAAGTTTAACATAACTTCTCTTTAAATGGTGAACAATTATATGGTACCTTATCGAAGGCCTCTTGAAAATTCACATATATTACATCTACTACATTACCCTTTACTACTCTTTCTGTACTTCTTCAAAGAATTCAATGAGGCTGGTCAAGAATAACCTTCCCTTTTGAAATCTGTGTTGACTACTCTTTATTATATTTTCGGTTTCCAGATGTTTTTCTATTACATCTTTGAGTAAAGATTCCATTACTTTTCCTATCACCAACATTAAGGTAATAGGTCTATAGTTCTCTGGATTTGTTCAATCTCCCTTTTTAAATATAGGAATCATATTAGCTGTCCTCCAGTCTTCTGGCACTATACTCTTTTCTATTGTATTTTTTTATATATATATAAATATAATAGTGCCTCTGCTATCTCGTCCCTCGCTTCTTTTAATATCCACAAATACAATCCATCTGGATCAGGGGTTTTATCCTCTCTAAGTTTGACTAGTTTATCAATTATCTCCCCCTTAAACATATGGATATCTATTTTGCTCTCTTCTTCTAATGTCATGTCCACCCTGTGAGCCTCCCTGGTAAATACTGAGGCAAAGTAATTATTCATTGGCCCGGATTTTACGGTCAGCAATGAACGAATGGTGCCAGCTGTTCATTACACCTACACTTGCCCACAGACTTGCTGTGGGCTTTTACGCTGGAACCTATGGTTATTAGAGAGCTAAAACAGCGCGGCGCCCTCTACAGGGTATCTGGGACCCGTGTGAACAATGGTGTGTTTCCTTAACCAATCAGATTGAAGAATCCTTACTGAGACTACAGAGGGGAATTTTAACCCCCCAAAACAGGTGGGTTTGGGTCGGGTGGGATGTAAAAATTTTTAAAATCTCAAATCCGAACCCAACCCGCCATTTCTGGTTTGATCGGGCAACCAATCCACTCCCAGGAGGTGGGTTGCTCATTTAAATATTTTAATAAGGCTGTGTGGAGATTTTATCTCCATTTTAAATCTAACCCTGGCCGGCCGGGTTTCCCTGTCCTCGGGAAACCCAACAGCTAAAGGGAGGTGAGGACTGCTGTGTGGAAGAGGTAAGTGCCTTTCCAGCACAGCTTGTGAGCCAGGAGGAGCAGGAGTTCTTCCCCCCCCGTTCCTCCAAGCTAACCTGCTTCCACCCCCCATAATCAGACCCTCCATTTCTGCCCCCGATCTGTCTCCAACCACCCGTGATAACCCCGACCCTACAAGCCACTGCACCCACTCACTTCCCTCACAATCACTACCCCAGCAGTATGAACTTACCTGCTCCTGTTGCTGCGGCCTCCGTTGCAGCATTCCCTGCCCGACAGGGAGCCAAGCTTATCAATCAGGCTGGCTTCCAGGCGGGGATCCTGGTTAGGAAAAAACACATGTTGTGGAGTTAAAGCTCCGCACAACTCGGTTTCCTAACCAGAACAGTTACCCCACCGCTTGGAAATCCCACCCCAGTAACTGTCAGGGCAACAGTGTCCAAACCAGGAAGTGTAACGCCAAATCATGTACAGAAAGTGAAATAAAGAGAGGGAAAGAAAGATGGGATTAAGAGAGAGAGATAAGAGACAGAAAGAAAAATTAAACAAAAAACGTATTTAAAAAAATCTCCAACAATAATTAAAATCTGAAGGAATGAGACTCCATACTTGTAAAAGTTAATTTTCGGTGCCAGAGAGGTTGTTTGGCAGTAATTAAGATTTATCACACTGTTAAAAATTCACTTACACTTGAGTGGACAAGCCCTAACTTTTTCTGGCACGTTTAGTGGGTATCTAGTGGGTAAGTACCGTAACTTCACACCCTTACATGTATTTCAATGCTGAGTCTCTCAGCGAGATGTATCAAAGCTTGTGGAGGAGCAGGGAAAATCGGACAGCAACTTCCGGATTTCTGCATTTAACTACACATGTGCGGACGCTCCAAGTTGCTGTCCGATTTACTCTTTAATAATGGTGAGCGCTGAAAGCTTCACTGTTATTTCTACCGCAAAATACGAGCCAATATTTCTGCTATTTCGCTGTCATTAACTGTGAGTTTATCTTGTGCCTCCCCTATTGGTGCTATCCCTATCCTAATTTTTGTTTTGTTATTTATGTGTCTGTAGAATAATTTACTATTTCTTTTTCTATTCTTTGATAATTTAACTTTGTAGTTTCTCTTTTCCTTCCTAATTGTTTTTTTGACTTCTATCCTAACCCCTTTAGTCATCCTCTCCTTTGTTGTCTATGTACTGAGTGTATGCCTTTTTCTTCAGTTTGAATTTTGCCCTTATTTCTTTATTCACCCCAGGTGTTTCATTATATATGCTAAAGACTATGGGGGAGAAATTCGGTATCGCCCCGTTTGGGGCGCAATTATCGGCCTGGTGCAAAGATTAGTGCCTGGCGCTAATTATCGCCTCCGACTGCTTTTATCGCCGCTGGAGGTGATTGGAGCACTAAATCAGGTGCTACACACCTGTCTTAAGGTGCAAAGGCCGAGGAGCGAGGCGCTACCTCATAGCGCTGGCGAAGCTCAGGTGATGTCAGTTAGCAATGGAACACAGACACACTGGCGCCGGCCAGTTCTTAAAGGGGAAGGGTTGATCTTGGTCTCCAGCCACACCCTGCTCTTTGCAGGCTTGAATCTCGTCGTGGACAGACCTGTGCCTGAAATTTCCAGCCAAGGACTATGGAGAGTGTCAGGGAACGAGCTCAGCGCTTCAGCGACTGGGCCTTGGAGGCTCTGGTTGGCACGGTGGAGTGCCGAAGAGCTATACTGTACCCTGAGAGTGGCAGGAGGCCATTGCTGCACGACTACAGAAGAGTGTGGAGGGAGGTGGCTCATCACATCTCCTCCAGGAGCATGGTGCCCAGGACCCATATACAATGTCGCAAAAAGTTCAATGACCTGGTGGTTGAAGGTCAATCATCACAGCCCCAGGACATCGCTGCAGGAGTTCCTCAGGGCAGTATCCTAGGCCCAACCATCTTCAGCTGCTTCATCAATGACCTTCCCTCCAACATAAGGTCAGAAATGGGGATGTTCGCTGATGACTGCACAGTGTTCAGCGCCATTCGCAACTCCACAGATAATGAAGCAGTCCATGCCCGCATGCAACAAGACCTGGACAACATTCAGGCTTGGGCTGATAAGTGGCAGGTAACATTCGCGCCACAGAAGTGCCAGGCAATGACTATCTCCAACAAGTGAGAGTCTAACCACTGCATTACCATCGCCGGATCCCCCACTATCAACAACCTGGGGGGTCACTATTAACCAGAAACTTAACTGGACCAGCCACATAAATACTGTGGCTACAAGAGCAGGTCAGAGGCTAGGTATTCTGCGGTGAGTGTCTCACCTCCTGACTCCCCAAAGCCTTTCCACCATCTACAAGGCACAAGTAAGGAGTGTGATGGAATACTCTAAACTTGTTTGGATCAGTGCAGCTCCAACAACACTCAAGAAGCTCGACACCAGCCAGGACAAAGCAGCCCACTTGATTGACACCCCATCCACCACCTTAAACATTCACTCCCTCCACCACCGGCGTACCGTGGCTGCAGTGTGTACCATCTACAAGATGCACTGCAGCAACTCGCCAAGGCTTCTTCGGCAGCACCTCCCAAACCCGCGACCTCTTCCACCTAGAAGGACAAGGGCAGCAGGCGCATGGGAACACCACCACCTCCAAGTTCCCATCCAAGTCACACACCATCCTGACTTGGAAATATATCGTCGATCCTTCATCGTCGCTGGGTCAAAATCCTGGAACTCACTCCCTGACAGCACTGTGGGAGCACCTTCACCACACGGACTGCAGCCGTTCAAGAAGGCGGCTCACCACCACCTTCTCTAGGGCAACTAGGGATGGGCAATAAATGCTGGCCTTGCCAGTGATGCCCTGATCCCATAAACGAATAAAAAAAAGACCTCACTCGGGTCGTCAGGGTGAGTGGCTGTTTTTCAATACAGTAATCCCTCCCCAACCGCGGGGGATACGTCCCTGAAAACCCCCGTGGTTAGTAAAACCCCGGTTGGCAAATACAGTATAAATGTTCAAATAACACAATAAAAAATATAAAAGCAATAAAATCATGTTATTTACCTTAATCCTAAATTAAAAACAGCGTATACGCAAAATTCACTGCCGCGGTTGGCCAAAAGTTGTCGCAGAGAGGAAACCGTGTATACTTGAAATCCGCGTATGGCAAAACCGTGGTGGGGCGGGATTCCTGTACCTCTCCATTCCTCCATCTCAACCTCACTCTATGGCCAGAGGGTCTTAAAACCCCAATGCCCAACACTCATCCAACACCTATGGCCATCTCATAAAACACACTCGCACATTCCACACCTTGCATACATTAAGGGCTATTCAACTATGGGAGGCACATCAGGCAAGACCATGGCTGTATATTTACTCAGACGCCGTCCTTTTTCTTGCAGGCCAAGCTATCTCACAACAGGAGACAGCAGCAACGGACGGGTGGAGGGCCGCCCCAGCTGCAACCCCTCAGCGAGCTTGAGGCATGCGCCCACAGGATTGTGGCAAGCCAGGTGATCGGTCCCGTCACCCCTGGAGAGGCCGACCCCGTTCAGGACAGCAATGGTAATGTCATCAGCTTTCTCTCCTCTCTCATTCCACTTGTCCCTCACAACACCAGCCTTTTACACTTTCAATCCAACTTACGAAATCGCTGCACTCATTCCTCCCTTACTGCCCCCCTGTCCTCACGCTAAAGCCACTCTTGTACCTCCCTGCTTTCAGATGGTGATTCACCAGCTGAGGAGACGGGCCCTCAAGCTGCCAGTGGGAGTGAAGCCGCAGGCGAGGAGGAAGAGGAAGCCGGAGCCTCAGCGTCACCCTCTCCCGAGGAAGCCCATGCCCACACTGGGACCACGTCTTCCCTGGAGGGGAGCAGGGGGGAAGGGTCTGATGAGGGTGAAGCTCCGGGACCCAGTGGGCTGCAGCAACGCGATGGGGGTAGGGAAGCTCGGGGGCCTTCTCCCCGGAGGGAGAGTAGGCCAGCGAGTCCTGCTGTCTGGACCACTCAGGAGTGGCAGCCATGGTCTTGCCTGATGTGCCTCCCATAGTTGAATAGCCCTTAATGTACGCAGAGGAGGAGCAGCTCATCGCTGAAATGAACACCCAGGCGGTGGACATGCACACTCAGCTCATGGGTGCAGTGGGAAGGGTGCCCGAAAGCATTGATGCACTGGCAAGGAGTATGGAGCACTTCACTGTAGCACAGGCGGATGCCACGCAAATGCTTAGTGCTGCAATTCAGTCACTGGCTGCCGTGACCCCATCTCAGACTGCTCTCATGCAGACTCAGATTGAGGCCACGCAAGCACTGACAGCTGCCATCGTCACTGGTTTGGACACATTGCCCCGGGGCTCTCACGGTGCCGCAGCAGGCCAGCAATCTGTGCTCCAGCAGATTGCTCCGGATGCTGAGGTGCTGCCCTGTGGGAGTGCCAGTGTGTCGGTCGAGCAGGGAGGTGCTGTCCTCTCTCAAGATGACAGCATTCCTGCTGCCACCACTGTCACTTCCCCATTGCACTTGCCACCGCCTGTAGCCCAGACTGCTGCCGCCCATGCAGAGTTGGTGCAGTCTGCAGCCGGGCCTTCCAGGCCCAGAGCTGGTCAAGGGCGTCCTTCAAGGGCATCTGCAGTCTCAGCATCTGACAATCAGCAGCCTTCCACCAGCCTTGCTGCAGCCACTGGGGCCCCATTACGGAGGAGCAGTAGGGTGGGAAGGGGGCAAGTGGGCAAGGGAAGGAGATCACCCTCGAAGGGCAAAAGGTAGGAGATGTGACGAAATGTTGGGAATGATTTTATTAAAGGTCGAGGTTCGTCTGATAACTTTTGTTTAGTGTTTTGGCCATTATCTCCAGGTTATGAGAATCAGTTATGTTAATTAATGATTTGTTGTGTTTTCTTCTATTAGTTTGTCATGAATAAATGACACACACAAAGTTTGTAAAATAAAAAAGTTGTTGGATTCAAAATGTACATGTTTGGCCTTTGGAATTATTGCTGCCTTGGCCGGCTATAGGGGTTGCGGGTTGCTTTCCATCATGTTGTTCTCCGTGCCAGAAGCCATTTCCTGAGTAGGGGCCTAGAAGCGGCTTGTTATCAGTCTTTGACGGACGGCCCTTGCAGTTTCAACATTGTGGGCCTCCCTCCCGCCTTGCTGCTGCTGCTGATCATCCTCCTCCTCTTCCTCCTCCTCTTTCTCCTCCTCCTCCTCCGGTGGTGCACGAAGGCTTGGTGGCATTGGCTGGGTCCTCGGGATTGCAAGGTTATGAAGAATGCAGCAAACAACTATGAAGAGGGAGATTCGCTCAGCCGAGTACTGTAGGGCTCCTCCTGCGTGGTCCAGACAGCGGAACCATTGCTTGAGCACGCCGATCATCTGCTCAATGATGTTCCTGGTGGCGAGATGGCTCTCGTTGTACTGCAGCTCAGGCAGGGGTGTTGGGGTTATGGAGCGGTGTCATCAGCCAGGTGTAGAGCGGATAACCCTTGTCCCCGAGGAGCCAACCACTTGGCTGATGCGCTGCCTGGAAAAGTTCTGGCACACCAGTCTGGTGCAGGATGAAAGCATCATGGCTGCTGCCAGGATAGCGGGCATTGACAGCGAGTATCAGCTGTCTGTGGTCACAGACCAACTGGACATTTAAGGAATGGAACCCCTTGCGGTTTCAGAAAACCTCTGCATTCTCATGCGGTGCCCGCAATGCCACATGCGTGCAGTCAATGGCGCCCTGCACCATGGGGAAGCCCGCTATCCTCACAAAGCCCAATGCGTGGTCACGCTGCTTGTCTGGGGTCATGGGGAAAGAGATGTACTGGCGTTTCCTTTTATAGAGGGCATTTGTGACTTCCTGGATACAGCAATGGACTGCGAACTGGGAGATATTGGCGATGTCCCCAGTAGCTGCTTCAAAGGAGCCGGTGGCATAAAAGTTCAGAGCCACTGTGACCTTCACTGCCACTGACAGAGACATCCTGGTCCTCAGTTGAGGCTGCAGATCTGGCTGCAGCAGGTGGCAGAGCTCAGTGACCACCTCCTTGCTGAAGTGCAGCCTGCGCAAACACTGCTCCTCAGAGAAATGAATGTAGGAGAATTGTTCCCGGAATACCCTGGGAGGGTAATCTCTCCTGTGCAGAGGCCTGCTGGCCCTCCTCTGTCTGGCCACGATTGCCACTCTCTCTCTGCGTCTCTGTTGCCTCCGATTCTGCAGGCGCAGGACGACGCCCCGAATCAGTGCAGCCCCCAGAGTCTCTTGACAATCGAAGTAATGAAGGTCAAATCCAAAAGAACCTGAAAAGTGCTGGTCAGTAGCCAAAACTACTTCACACAGCGTTGACTCTCTGCAGAATTCTCTCTCTCTCTCTCTCAGAACCTCTCTCTCTCTGTCAGAATAAGTGGTGCAAAAATGTCTCCCACAAAAAAAGGCAGGTAGAGGCCTTTAAATAGCGCTCCCCCAGCCCCTTACTGACTGGAAACCGTTCCACTCTCCCTGTCGTTGATTGCGGCAGGCGGAAAGGCAGGGGGCGTCACTCAATATCCGGTCCGGGGTACCACCGGGGCGTTGCACGCTCGACTGATGTCACGATCTGCGGGCGCAGGAGATCGGGGCGGTAGAGTTTAGCACCGCTGCAAAAACTCTGGTCAATTTCGCAAGCGGCGCAAACATCGCCGTGCACGGGCGCTAGTTGCATTGCGCCCCATTAGTGCCCTCTTAGGTGCTAACGGGAAGCGCTAAGCAACCAAATTTTTCCCCCTATGAGCATAATACCAATCTCTGGGGTAAGCAGGATTGCTTTTGGAGGGTATTCGGATATGAACTTGCCAAACCAAACATAACTTACTTCAACAGGTCTATTTTTCAAATAGGAATTTCACAATAAGGTTTAAACAGAAACATTACTTCTATTAATCGAATAATTCAAATAAAGAAAATGATAAGAACAAACAGTCTTGTTGGGCAAACACTCTAAAACACAAAGTCCAAGCACTGCTTCTGTGTTTCTAGTCAATAACTGTGCTGTGATTCACTGCAATATCCTGGGGAACATGTAATAGCTCAAGCCCAACTAATCTGGTTTCACTGTTCGAATTGTGGCACCGACTGGCAATGGAAGAACATCTGCTGTTTCTGTGTTTCTAGCAAGTGATCTAAGGCTCATTCAGTGGACTCATGGAAATTTCAGGGGGTGTTTGAACACCCTGAACAACCCCCTCCCAATGTCCATGATAAAGTTATAACAAAGAGAGCCCAGCTGATACTATAGCAAAATACTGCGGATGCTGGAAATCCGAAATAACAACAGAAAACGTTGGAAAAACTCTGCAGGCCAGGCAGCATCCGTGGAGAGAGAAACAGAGTTAACGTTTCAGGTCAAAGACCTTTCGTCAGAGCCCAGCTGATGCTGTGTTAGTGTGATATACTAGAACTGACTCTGTAACCTCGGATGTTAGTTCCATCAGTTTATAATATGTGCCTCAGTACCTTGTACGCTCTTACTGTTTAACATTCCGGTGTTGATAAAGAATGTTAGTTCATGATTCAACGGTCTTTCTTCACCTTTGGTGACTTTGGCAAGAAGAGCTAATTGATTACAATACTGTCTACTGTTTCCATCTATTACAGTACTGTCTTCCATCTCTCTTGTTACAGTACTGCCTTCAGACTTTCCATTACGGGCCTCCTTTTATTCCTTCTGTTAGTGTACTGCTTTTCATTGCAGTACTGTCTTCGATCTCCATTACTGTCCTCTCTTCGAGTTTTTTGTTATAGTACTGCCATCAATCTCTGAATTACAGTACGCCCTTCCATCTCTCAATTACAATACTGCCTTCCATCTCTATTGCCATACTGCCTTCATTCTCTCCCTTCGATCTTTGTTAGTGTACTACTTTCCATGTTGCAGTACTGTCTAATGTCTTCAATCAATTACAATACTGCACTCCATCTCATTACAGTACTGCTTGATGCCTTCCACCTCTCCATCACAATACTGTCATAGAATCATAGAAATTTACAGCACAGAAGGAAGCTGGCCAACAAAGAGCTATCCAGCCTAATATCACTTTCCAGCTCTTAGTCCGTAGCCCTGTAGGTTACGGCACTTCAAGTGCATATACAAGTACTTTTTAAATGTGTCGAGGGTTTCTACCTCTACCACCCTTTCAGGCAGTGAGTTCCAGACCCCCAACACCCTCTGGGTGAAAACATTTCTCCTCAAATCCCCTCTAAACCTCCTACCAATTACTTTAAATCTATGCCCCCTGGTTCTTGCCCCCTATGCTAAGGGAAATAGGTCCTTCCTATCCACTCTATCGAGGCCCCTCATAATTTTATACACCTCAATTAGATCTCCCCTCAGCCTCCTCTGTTCCAAAGAAAACAACCCCAGCCTATCCAATCTTTCCTCATAGCTAAAATTCCCCAGCCCAGGCAACATCTACTGCCTTCCACCTTTACAATACTGCCTTCAATCTCTCAGTTACAATACTGCCTTCAGACTTTCCATTACGGTCCTCTCTTTATTCTTTCTGTTAGTGTACTGCTTTCCATTGCTCCATTGCAGTACTGTCTACCAATGTTCCCTTTTTTTTGGGTGCGCGATCACTTTAAGTGGGTGCACGGTCCATTCAAATTCTCACGCATGCACGGTTTCTCCCATAGAAAAGCCGGTGAGTGGCCTGTGCGGGACCTCCAGATCGCTGCGCAGCCGTGCAGCTTAGCGCAACATTGCTGTCTACTGTCTTCAATCTCCTTTACTATCCTCCCTCTGAGCTTTTTGTTACAGTACTACCTTCCATCTCTCCATTAGAGTAGTGCCTTCAATCTCTCCATTACAGTACTGCCTTCAGCCTTTCCATTACAGTCCTCCCTTTATTCTTTGTTAGTGTACTGCTTTTCATCGCTCGATTGCAGAACTGTCTACTGTCTTCAATCTCCATTACTGTCCTCCCTTTGAGCTTTTTGTTACAGTAGTGCCTTCCATCTCTCCATTATATTACTGCTTTCCATCTCTAAATTAGAGTAGTTCCTTCAATCTTTCGATTACAGTAGTTCCTTCAATCTCTCCATTAGAGTACTGCCAAGCAGGTGAGGTTTCAGCAAAAAACAATGGATTGGTACCTGATTCTGGAATTATTTTGAAGGCAGTGCTAACTTATAGATGTCCTCTTTCTATCCTTGCTCACTGCAAATACATTCAGACTGAAAGTAATTTTACTGCTGTAGATGAGTGCTACACTGGGGATGGGTGGAGTGGGAGGCAGAGTGACATAAGAACATAAGAAATAGGAGTAGGAGTAGGCCATACTGAGTCTGCTCCGTCATTCAATAAGACCATGGCTGAACTTCTACATCAACTTCACTTTCCTATCCTATCCCCATATCCCTTAGTGGCCAAAAATCTATCGATCTCAGTCTTGAATATACTCATCGACTGAGCATCCACAGCCCTGTGGGGTAGAGAATTCCAAAGATTCACAACTCTGAGTGAAGAAATTTCTCCTTATCTCAGTCCTAAATGGCCAACCCCTTATCCTGAGACTATGACCCCTAGTTCTAGACGCTCCAGCCAGGGGAAACAACCTCTCAGCATCTAAGAATTTTCAATGAGATTACCTCTCATTCCAGGAATGAATCTAGTGAACCATTGTTGTACCAATGTACGTCATTTAGTTAGCCCATTCCCCCCTCTAAAGTGTTCGTTTAGACACGGGGGTAGGAGCAGATGATTGTGCTCATTGAGGTGCTCACCAGGAACCAAGTTTTCCTCAAATGCCAGCATCAAGCTCCCTCCAGTAGAGCAATGCCTTTAACCCTCACCTAATGCAGTGATATCTCGTGCCACACTAACCATTCCTGAATGACCGTGCCACATTTATGCCCAGTTTTGTGCTGTGAACTTCCACCATCCAATATTTAGGTATGGCTGACCCACACGCTCAATTTTGAACCATTAAAACTGGCAGTGAGGGCGGCTCATCCATTTGTGTTGGATCCAGGTTGCAGAGGTCATTGGGATGTTCCAACCCACTGCAGTATTCAGTGGTGGGCAGCGCCATATCAATGCTATAGCTTATTCTTCTTGTGGTATCACACCCTCAATTCTTAGTTCCCATTACTGGGAATGGATGGTCAAACATCCTGGTGGCTCACACTGTTCAGCAGCTGCTACCCATAATGTCTGGACTTTGCAAGCCACTACCTAACCCAATCACTTGCTTGAGACAGTTTTTGACAAAATCACAGCAACAAAGACATCGTTCAACAGTAGATACAAGGGCAGGATTACCCTATATCTAAGGAAATAAAAGACTCTCAGCTCATCAGGGTAATGCTACCTCTTTGCTGTACCATCATGGTAATCCTCTCTATACACAGAGCTGCAACCACATCGGCAGTGATCAGTTTTTGGTAACGTACTGCATTAACATCTCACATCATGTCCTCCCTCACACCTGTCAACATTTGAGCAAGATGTTTCTGCAGCAGGAGGTCCAGTGAGATGTTCAAGGCTCCATGAGCTAATCATTGCGTAGGACTTACAGTTCTGGTTATTTCTAACAAGACAGACCCAAAACCTGTGCAAGAGTGTCAAAATTGTGTTCATGGAGCCCCAGGCAAATTTTAGAATAATTTCAGCTTACCTAAATCAATGTATTTCTTTGGTAAAATGACACTGAGCATATCACTGAGTGTTTTCTCCGATTGAATCACTTGTTAAGGAGGAGGGGAGATCACTGATGGAGGAGACTTAAAATGATTGGACCCATTTTCTTTGGAAGCCTGTGATCCAATTGAAGTTTAAAAGGTAAGGGGTCAGAGTGGCATGGTGAATGGGTCAGATGACATGGGAAGTTAGGCTGAACTTCAAAGGCAGTAGAGTTACTAGGAGGGTATTGAACTGAACAAACTAAATGGGCTCAAGAGACAATTAGATGCATTTGTGGAGAAAGGATTGATGAGAAGGTGCAGTTGATGACTGAAAATGGGACCTTTCCCAGTTTCTAATCATTTTTTTCCCTTCATTTATTCGTGGGATGTGAGCACCGCTGGCAAGGCCGACATTTATTGCCTATCCCTAGTTCTCTTGAAAATGTGGTGGTGAGCCTTCTTCTTGAACCAATTTGTGGCTTGCTAGGCCACTTCAGAGCAGTTAAGAGTCAACCACATAGGACTGGAGTCACATATAGGCCAGACCAGGTAAAGATGGCAGGTTGCCTTCCCTAAAGGACATTAGTGAACCAGTTGGATTTTTAACAATCCGATAGCGTCATGGTCACTTTTACTGATACCAGCTTTTAATTTCCAGATGTTAAAAACTGAAGTATGGATTAATTAAGGAAAGCCAGCACAGATTTGTTAAAGGCAAATCGTGTTTAACCAACTTGATTGAGCTTTTTGATGAGGTAACAGAGAGGGTTGATGAGGACAATGCGGTTGATGTGGTGTACATGGACTTCCAAAAGGCATTTGATAAAGTGCCAAATAGGTTTGCCAGATAAGTTGAAGTCCATGGAATAAAAGAGACAATGGCAGCATGGATATGAAACTGGCTAAGTGTCAGGAAACAGAGTAGTGGTGAACAGTTGTTTTTCAGACTGGAGGAAGGTATACAGTGGTGTTCCCCAGGGGTCAGTACTAGGACCACTGCTTTTCTTGATATATATTAATGAGTTGGACACGGGTGTACAGGGCACAATTTGAACATTTTCAGATGACACAAAACTAAAAACGAGTATAGTGAACAGTGGGGAGGATACTGATAAGACTTCAAGAGGACATAGACAGGCTGGTGGAATGGACGGACATGTGGCAGATGAAATTTAACGCAGAAAAGTGCAGTGATACATTTTGGTAGGAAGAATGAGGAGAGGCAATATAAACTAAAGGGTACAATTCAAAAGGGGGTGCATGAACAGAGAGACCTGGGGGTGTATGTGCATAAATCGTTGAAGGTGGTAGGGCAGGTTGAGAAAGTGGTTAAAAAAGCATACGGGATCCTGGGCTTCATAAATAGAGGCATAGAGTACAAAAGCAAGGAAGAACATAAGAAATAGGAGCAGGAGTAGGCCAATCGGCCCCTCGAGCCTGCTCCGCCATTCAATAAGATCATGGCTGATCTGATCCTAACCTCAAATCTAAAGAACACAAGTAGGAGCAGGACCCGGCCACTCAGCCCCTGGGCCCGCTCCGCCACCCACAGGGCCTTGACCGATCCGAACTCAGCCTCATGTCCAATTTCCTGCCCACTCCCCGTAACCCCCGATTCCCTTTACTTCTAGGAAACTGTCTATTTCTGTTTTAAATTTATTTAATGATGTAGCTTCCACAGCTTCCTGGGGTAGCAAATTCCACAGACCTACTACCCTCTGAGTGAAGAAGTTTCTCCTCATCTCAGTTTTGAAAGAGCAGCCCCTTATTCTAAGATTATGCCCCCTAGTTCTAGTTTCACCCATCCTTGGGAACATCCTTACCACATCCACCCGATCAAGCCCCTTCACAATCTTATATGTTTCAATAAGATCGCCTCTCATTCTTCTGAACTCCAATGAGTAGAGTCCCAATCTACTCAACCTCTCCTCATATGTCCACCCCCTCATCCCCGGGATTAACCGAGTGAACCTTCTTTGTACTGCCTCGAGAGCAAGTATGTCTTTTCTTAAGTATGGACACCAAAACTGTATGCAGTATTCCAGGTTATGATGAACATTGATAAAACATTGGTTCGGCCTCAACTGGAGTATTGTGTCCAATTCTGAGCACCGCACTTTAGGAAGGATGTGAAGGCCTTAGAGAGGGTACAGAAAAGATTTACGAGAATGGTTCCAGGGATGCAGGATTTCAGTTATATGGATAGACTGGAGAAGCTGGGGTTGTTCTCCTTAGAGCAGAGAAGGTTGAGAGGAGATTTGATAAGAGGTGTTCAAAATCATGAGGGGTCTAGACAGAGTAGATTGAAACTGTTCTCATTGGCAGAAGGGTCGAGAACCAGAGGACACAGATTTAAGGTGATTGGCAGAAGAACCAAAGGCGACATGAGGAAAAACTTTTTTATGCAGCTGGAATCTGGATTTGGAATGCACTGCCTGAGAGGGTGGTGGAGGCAGATTCAATCGTGGCTTTCAAAAGGGAATTGGATAAATACCTGAAGAAAAATAATTTACAGGACTACGGGGAAAGTGGGGCTAGCTTCAGTGCTCTTGCAGGGAGCCAGCACGAGCTCAATTGGGTGAATGGCCTCCTTCTGTGATGTAACCATTTGATGATTCTATGAATTCAATTTTTCAAACCGGTAGGAATTTGAACACATGTTCTTTGGATTATTGGTCCAGGCCTCTGGTTGCTAGTCCAGTAACATTAACTACACCATTGTATAGTTCTAGTTGTGATACAAAATAAATATCACACTGCTCCTTGAACGGTCCAGTGTGTAAATCGGCTGTGGCTCCCTCTCACCTACAATTCACATTGGGAGAGCTAAAAAAAGATGAGATACAATTTTGTAGACATGGTGTGCAATCGCTTTACAGCTAGAAAAAGGAATGGTAAGCTTCAGTGAGCTGTGTAAAGTGAAGAGCCCCCGCTAATGGAAGAGGGCAGATGAACAGCAGTTGAATTTCTAGCACAGGCCCAATGTAAGGCTCGTTTCTGTAACGATGTAAAACATGGTCCCCGAGCTCAGTGAAACTTTATATCTGTGGCAATAAATTACAGCAAACAAAATGGAACAAGGTTTACATTCAAAATAAAAGAAATAGAAAACTGTCCAAATGGAGGTTAAAAGGATCAGGGTAGTGTAGATCCCACGAAAACATTAAAGTAATCCAACCGACTCAGAAACAAAATGGTCCCACCAGGATTAATATACCTCTCAACGTGGTTCATTGGCCAGGTTCTGTTACGGATCACCAAACCATGCCAATTGCCCACTAGTCCCATACTTAGAAAGGTACCCGCCCCGACAACACAGGGGTGGTACAGATAATCTTTGGATTGTACAAGAGTATTTTACACACAAATTAGTTTGATGAATCAGCATTAAAATCAGTCAATTTAGAGTTTTCACCTCAATGTAATGCCATTTAATTTTCCATCCATCCATGAAATTTATTGTGGTTATCACAGGAGAAAAAGAGAGTAAAAGAAAAGGAGAGACACGGAGAAAGAGAGGAAGTGTGCGAGTGAGAGAATGACAACCAGAGAATGTGTGACAGAGTAAATTCGATTCAGATGCTAGACAGAGAGCGCGACAGGTAAGGATTACACACAAAGGGAGAGAGACACACATAAGAAAGGGGCATGGGGGAGGAAGAGCGAGAGAACGAGAGAGGGAAAGAGCGAGCGAGGCGCAGCGATGCACCCCATGGAGGGAACACTACATTTTAATCGTATTGCTGACCTCTGGATATTGCAGCATGTCTAGTTTCCTACAGTCAATGGCTTACATGAACAGTTCTGGGTTTGCAATTTCTGGTATAAAACCTGGTTCTTAACACAAGTTTCAACCTCTCTCATCCCTGCACATTACTCTTCACATGTTTTAATGCTACCGCACATGTTTAATGCCTCTCCTCTCCCAAACTTTGAACAGAAAATATATAAAAATGGTGTGTGAAGGCAGGACTTTTTGGCAATCTGTAGTTTCAGTGCACAGCATCCACTTTAGAAACTCTCCAAAGCACAGAGAGAACCCCGCAATTCTAATATCTAGAAACACCCAACTGGGTCCCAGCAAGCACAACCCTCTGCATTGGAAAGGCTGCTCAAGACTGTTCAAAGCGTGCTCGACGAATCAGATCGCCCAAAGGCTCCACGACAGAACATTCATCCACTGAAAAGAAATCTACTCTGGTTATAATGTTAAGCAATAGGATTCTTAGAGTTTTAATAAACGAGACATGTTTTAGTCGACGTGGTATTTTGGGCGAGGGAAGACGTGGTCAAAGCTCAGAGAGATAAAAACACGGCTTCAATCTTTGCACACTCTTGACATTGCCTTTTCCAATTTGACTGGTTCTAATCCATTTATTAAAATCATGTATAATGCATATATCTTGATTTTGACAGAGTTGGGCAGGGTAATAAATGTATGTGGGATGGTATAATCTGTAAACTCTCTGAATTCCATGGGCTCCATTCCCTCCCATTTCTCGCGAGCTTCCAGGTTCAGCAGTGTTAGGCCAGAGGTCAGAGGGCATTTCTGATATGGCTGATTGGTGGCTTTTTCCAGCTCCACTGATGGCAACTTTACTGCAGCACGAGCCCGACCTGCAGAGAAAGAACAGTGGGCATCACCATTAGACAGAGGGGTGAACAGCGGGCGTCACCATTAGACCGAGGGGTGAACAGCAGGCGTCACCATTAGACCGAGGGGTGAACAGCGGGCGTCACCATTAGACCGAGGGGTGAACAGCGGGCGTCACCATTAGACCGAGGGGTGAACAGCGGGCGTCACCATTAGACCGAGGGGTGAACAGCGGGCGTCACCATTAGACCGAGGGGTGAACAGCGGGCGTCACCATTAGACCGAGGGGTGAACAGCGGACAAAAGACTCCTCGAATGGGAGTTAGCACCCGCAGTGTTCGGTGTCACTTATTACTGTTAATATCGAAGACTAGTTCAGAACGACACACTTCTTAATTCAATCTATATTAATTTGGGGGGTTTTCCGATCTCCTGCTGTAACTTTGGCAGAAACCCCAAACAGCCGCTTACACGGTTTCTTCAGGGTGTCTCCAGTGCGTGCCAACCTTCCTCCGAGGTTACAGCGGGAGATAGAGGTACAATTCCCACGGGGTTTCTCCCTATGTATAAAGTGTATACTCACTGTACCAGGTGTGACACTTGCTTCCTGTAACATTCACTCTTTTCAGTCAGTCACACAAACCATAGGCAATTTCATTCTACCACACTTGCCGGCTCATTATTTCCACCTGGCGTCCTCTCAGCCCTGATTTGCACCTTCTCAATAGGTAACTTACTGCTCCATGGTCTGATGCAAAAGAAACTAAACACAACCCAACAGTTCCAAGCCAGAGGTAAATGAAGGAAAATCAACACTTTTTTTTTGACTATTAAGATAATTTACACTTTCTACCTCCTGCACTTGGCTCTATCTTACAGGTGAAAAGCAATCTTAAGCTACAGCGTGTTTCAGCTATCTCTTCTCTTCCTCTCCCCAAAAATATACAGTCCTCCACTGTCTCCACCTTGTTAATTGACTACAGCCTGACCACAGTAATAAATCTGCCAGCCTTAAAAAGTACACACACCAACATTCTGTATGAGGTGGTATAATGTCCCTGTCCTTATAACAGTTGACTTATTGTGAGCAGCACCACAGGACATTCACTACTAGTACACTATAAACATTGGCAGCTTTTTCATGGTAATCTATGCAAGGATAATTGTTCACTTTTCCCATTCAATTACAGGACAACACTAAATGATGGGAGCTGCTTCAGGTAAATGGTTCACTGTGGTGAAGGGTTCAAATCCCCGGGGACAGTGGTTAAAAACGAGGAAGTTAGGAGTAAGGAGGGAAGTCGGGACAATCTTTTCACCCAGAAGGGAAATCTAAAGTCTGGAATAAGTTACTCAGTAAGGACACTCAAGTGGACAGTGTAAATGAGACTGAGAGGCAATCCAATGTGTTTCTGGGAGGAGAAGGAATTAAAGAAGGAAGAGACTTCTGGCTTGGGGGAGGGCAGGAGAGAGGAGGTGTTTGCTGTGCTGTTGGGAAGTGTGTGCATGAAGACATCAGGCGAGCAGGATCAGGCCAGGTTGCGAAGGAGTTAAGTACAGAGTATGATAGTGGGTATGGTACTGGATTAGCAACCAGTGGTAATGGCGAGTTCAAATCCCATCATGGCAAGCTGTGAACATGAATTTGAAAAAGCTGGCCAGTTGTGGGCTGGCATCAGGAAAAATTAGGAAAACACGACAACGCAAAATCATCGAGCAGAAACTGATAGCCAAGTTCCGCACTCATGAAGACGGTCTCAATCGGGATCTTGGGTTTATGTCACGATACATGACGTGATCCGGACTCGAGTCGTCGTTGGCTTGTTCACAGATGTGATTCCCAGTAAAAAAGTAAAAATTTTAAAGTTAATCGTTTTACATACAGACAGCAGCTTTTGACACGTTAGACCCCATGCGATTCCACCTCATTGTCTCAGTTGTATCTTGCTATGTCTTTGATGTGGTACCTTCCTGGCTGACCTGATTAACTTTATCACACCTCGGCAGATAAACAGTCAGGATGATTGAATTCAGTTGTCTGCAATTGTAAGTTACACATGCATTGTTCTCTATCTATATATGCTTTGACGATTCTGTATCTCCTCACTTCACCCGACGAAGGAGTTGTAACTCCGAAAGCTTGTGATTTAAAATAAAACTGTTGGACTATAACCTGGTGTTGTGCGACCTCTCAATCAGGAAAAATGACCAAGAAATCTGCTCGATGCAAGGGATCCTGCCCCCACCCCCACCCAGCCACAGCCTGGCATACACATGACTTCAGTCCTACATTATGTGGTTGACTCGATGTCTAGCAATAAATTCAGCCTTGGCGTGAATAACGGAGTGAGGGGTACCCACGGACCGGACCCCAACAGAGTACTGGTCATCATAAATACTGCCCCCTCTAAACGCGTGAACAGAATACCATTGAGCTGCCCCATATAACTCACTCAGTGGGTTAGTTCTGCTACAGGCCCAATTGCCAATCATGTATTCAAATCTCATAACACAAAGAGGCCCCAATGGCCCAACTTCAGCAGCAGCAGACCCAGACCCCGATAAAGCTTCCTCTGGAAAGAGCTGGGGTTAAACTGGCAGTCAGTAAATGAACGGACAGTGCGAGGAGACTCTCATTCAGACAGCATGCTCTGTGGGTTACCTTCTCAGCAGCCATGCTAGGGCACTTCCAGTTGTACAGGTAATACTGCAAGTTGCCATCCCCAATTCCAAATTTCAGCTTTTCTAGGAAGGTTTTGTTTTCCATTAGATCCAGTGCATTGAAAACATCAAATCCTTTCTGTTGGCAAGAGAGAAAAAACAATGGAATAAACAGGAACATCAGACACAGGACAAAGCTACCCTGCAGTATTTGCACAGTGACAAACATTTCTCACAGGGATACCTTTCAAGATTAACACTCACAAGGACAGCAGGCAAATGGGGACACCATCACCTGCAAGTTCCCCTCCAAGTCACACACCATCCTGATTTGGAAATATATCGCTGTTCCTTCATCATCGCTGGGTCAAAATCCTGGAACTCCCTCCTTGACAGCACTGTGGGAGTACCTTCACCACACAGACTACAGCGGTTCAAGGCGGCGGCTCACCACCACCTTCTCGAGGGCAACTAGGGATGGGCAATAAATGCTGGCCTTGCCAGCGACGCCCACATCCCAGCAACAAATAAAGAAAAAACATCCAGGGCTTTTTAAATATTTTGTGTGTGTTGAAAGTAAGGATGTTAATGCTGGGAATAGAACAGTTTCCATTTTAGGTACCCATTGTCAGAATCAAACACTCCCAGGGCAGGTACAGCACGGGTTAGATACAGAGTAAAGCTCCCTCTACACTGTCCCATCAAACACTCCCAGGGCAGGTACAGCATGGGTTAGATACAGAGTAAAGCTCCCTCTACACTGTCCCATCAAACACTCCCAGGGCAGGTACAGCATGGGTTAGATACAGAGTAAAGCACCCTCTACACTGTCCCATCAAACACTCCCAGGGCAGGTACAGCATGGGTTAGATACAGAGTAAAGCACCCTCTACACTGTCCCATCAAACACTCCCAGGGCAGGTACAGCATGGGTTAGATACAGAGTAAAGCTCCCGTTACAATGTACTCTAGCCAAACTCTCAGTAGAGCATCCCCTATTGTACCAGTCTAACTTTTTCCAACTCCCACACCAGCCAAGACGTGTCCTGGCTGCGTTTGTCCATTCTTGCTGAATTAGGGGCTGCTTTGCGCTGCGGGCCCACACTGACCATGCTCATGCAAGCTGGAATATTTGTAAGTTTTAGCGTGGTTGACTGTTCCTCTACGCTGATAGTCTGTGCACAGCTGCTGAGTCGCTGCCATCACAATGGCCAAAGTGTCCCCTCCAAAAGGACAGCAGCCAATGCTCACATACTGTAGGGATCCAGGAGTTGAACGTACCAGTCCTGGCGTACACAGTTAAATTATATAGAGACCACAATAACAGTACGGAGCCATGATGCACAGGTAAACGCAACAGTTCCAGCTCTCCAGCTTCTTGTTGACTGTTCCAACACCCTGTACTTTTGGAAAGTCCCTCCCTTGGCCTCAGGCAATGGCCGACCCAACATTCAGATCATGTGTTCAGCACCAAAGTATTGAGATCCAAAGACCCCCTTTGCTTCCCCCTTGCCCCCGATCTGCTGTGTCTACTTGTCCTGGTTCACAGCTGGGCGGACATCCAGATTTTACAGTGGGGTTTTCAAACCGGCTCCATTCAGATTCCACTGATGGTCCTATCAGGTGGCAGGATAGGACCTGATACTCTGGGATTGGTGCAGGCCATGATTAGGGGGAGGGATGGGATACATGTGTGGAATGGTGAGCCAGTCTGGATGAGAAACAAGTACATTTAGCAACTTTCTGTTACATATATAGAGTTAAGGGGGGCCCAATAATCAGAGGACTTGATTTCAGCTTAATGGACTATCAATGCATTGGCACAGAAAACCTGCTGGTTATACTCTAGCCTTCCTCACAACCTTTGACCCACCCTAACCCTGTATCAGAAACAACAGGATGAAGGTGTCTTTTCCGCATCACTCCAGCTTCTGGGAAATCTCGCTCATCAGTTAGAAGCTTTGCGATGTATTTCTGGTAATTACATTGAAGCCACCCTCCGATGCAGGTGCTGGGGTTAAGTGTCGGACAGCTTGTGACTGCAACTCAGAGGTATAGGGAACTGGTGTGAAATTGACTGGATCCAGGCTCTTCAAATATTGAGCTACCAGGCTTGAAATGGCGTCCTGATTGGCTTGGCTTGCTTTTCCTGGTGTAAAGCGGTCTGCTTCAATCTCCCCAGTGCGAAACATGTATTATAAATTGAGGGGCAATCTGAGGAGGTCCGGATTTTGTTTGGTGGGTGAACAAGAGAGATGCCACGTACCGACTTTGCAAGGATGAGGCCGTCATTCATGAGGTCGACGAGAGGAGTCTTGGTGTGGACATTATAAAAAGAGTAAGCAGCCTTCAGGCTCTTGTGAACAGGATGGTGCATGATGGTGGAAGGAAGAGTGTAAAAACTGAGGAAGTCTGTCAATTCTCCATCAGCGCTCTGGAGGAACAAGATGGGAAAGAACAGTGAGTTATTTGTACATTAAGCAAAAGAAGTGCCACTTACAAATAGCACAAGCTCCCTGGGGAACTGGCAGCTTGAGATGTTCACTGCACATCCTGTGTCAGGATTGGGCATTCATTAGCAGTACTTACCACCTTATGTGCTTATCCAGCACTTTTACCCAAGTAGAAAATCTAATCAAACAACCTGCAGCTTCCTTTATGAACCCAGAAGTGGGTTCTCAGCATTTCACACCTTTTGCCAGAGAGACAGGGAGAGACTGACAGAGAGAGAGACACACAGAGTGAGAGAGAGAGATGGAGACAGAGACAGATAGACCGACCGAGAGACAGGGCGAGACAGAGAGAGACAGAGCGAGACAGACCGACCGAGAGACAGAGCAAGACAGAGACAGACAGACCGACCGACGAGAGACAGAGTGAGACAGAGACAGACAGACCGACCGACGAGAGACAGAGCGAGACAGAGACAGACCGACCGAGAGACAGAGCAAGACAGAGACAGACAGACTGAGAGAGAGACAGAGCACGTGAAGAGACAGAGCGAGCGAGCATGTGGAGAGACAGAGCGAGACAGAGCCAGACCGACCGAGAGAGACAGACAGAGACAGACAGAGACAGACAGACAGAGAGACAGACAGAGAGAGCGAGAGAGACAGACAGAGCGGGCGAGACAGAGCGCGCGAAGAGACAGAGCGAGCGACAGTGCGGGCAAGCGAGAGATTGCCCGAGAGAGAGAGAGACAGACCATCCGAGAGAGAGAGAGAGAGAGAGAGAGAGAGAGAGAGAGAGAGAGAGAGAGAGAGAGAGACACAGACCGAGAGAGACAGAGACCGACCGAGAGAGAGACAGAGACAGACCGAGAGAGAGACAGAGACAGACCGAGAGAGAGACAGAGACAGACCGAGAGAGAGACAGAGACAGACCGAGAGAGAGCGCACACATACATACGTTGGGTTACAATAAACAGACCTGCTCAGATTGCCCCTCAGTTGGGTTTGGGTGTGGGTTTCACAGGAGAGGGGCACCCTCCACTACAGTCCCCTCCGTTTATTTGCCTGCTATAAACAGCAGACGATATAACTGGTATTATGAAATTTAAAGATGATGCACATGCCGGGAAGAAAAGACCAGAGAAGTAATTTTAACAGGTATCTGCGAATAACTGGCTAGATGCAACGAAAAGGTTTGTTTTGAAGGGAATGGCACCAAAATTCTATTACAAGAGTTTAAGCCATCAATTATCTATTTGCGATACCCCTCTAACAGAGTTTGAAAGCCCATAGCTAAATACAGCTATAAGATGTATATACGTGCTCAGAACCAGGAGAACAAAACATTTGCTTTGCAGAGCTTTTAAAATGGTAAGCACTGAGGATTACGGTAATCGCTCTTTAATGAGGTGCCAAGAGCTTACTGAACAGCTGAGTCTGCCTGAAACAGCCGGCACCCCTTAATAAGTTACAAGTGGCGCCTCTGTAATTGATTTCTACGGTGATGGAAAATGACCATCGTAAACTGCCTGATTTTTAAAAAATGTATTAATTCACGGGATATGGGCGTCGCTGGCAAGGCCAGCATTTATTGCCCATCCCTAATTGCCTTGAGAAGGTGGTGGTGAGCCGCCTTCTTGAACCGCTGCAGTCCTTGTGGTGAAGGTGCTCCCACAGTGCTGACCTTGTCGTAGCGGTTTGCTACAATGGAGTGGCTTGCTAGGAAATTTCAGAGGGCAGTTTAGAGTCAACCACATTGCTGTGGGTCTGGAGTCACATATAGGCCAGGCCAGGTAAGGACGGCAGGTTTCCTTCCCTAAAGGACATTAGTGAACCAGAGGCAATTTTTTTACGACAATCTGGTAGTTTCATGGTCACAATTACTGATACTAGCTTTTTAATTCCAGCTTTATTTAATTAACTGAATTTAAATTCCCCAGCTGCCGTGGTGGGATTTGAACTCACGTCTCCGGATCATTAGTCCAGGCCTCTGAATTACTGGTCTAGTAACATAACCACTATGCTACCGTACCCCTAACGGCCTGGTATGGGGACTGAACCTGAGTCGAGAAACCATCTTTCGTGTGTGAGCCTATGCACCGTGTCTCAGCATGCTATTCAAACATGTGGGCATCACAACCGAAGCTGATCGGTCCTCGTCCAACACCCACATACATGGGGCTACTGGATGGTGACCTGGAGCAGGAACCCTGACTGATTTATCACCCCCAAACCGGAGAGTTAAAGGTGCAGAGTCAGCTAGTTGTTGCTCTGGTCAAGTTCACCATTTCCCCCCAAATCAGTGAGTCAGTATTTACCTCTACCACGTAAGTCTCTATAATATTTTCCTGAGGCAGGAACCAGTGGGCGACCTCCTCTTCGTTCATTACTGGAGTCAGATGGAACTGCTTCAGGTATTCCCTCAGCAGCCTGCATACACCTGGCACATCCTTTCGCTCCATTGGCCTCAGACCAGGCGTTTTTGGTGCCTAAAACATCAGAAAAGCATGGAGTATTTACAGAAACAGGCAGAAGACGAACTGCATTGGAGTGTCAAACCTAGATTAAATGCTAAAATCTAGAGTGGAGCTTGAACCCACAGTCTTTTGGTTTAGGAGGACAAAGAGTTCTACCAACTGAGCCAAGCTGACAAGAAGAGAAAAAGGCCCAACAAGGATTTCATCCATCGATTGATCAATCAACCACCCCAAGACCATCGGCTAGAAATGGGGTAAATGAGAGAGGGCACCAATAATTGGGGGGAATTGGAGGGAGGGGGCCAGTAAATGGGAGAATTGGGGGAGAGAGCACCAGTAAATGGGAGAATTGGGGGAGAGAGCACCAGTAACTGGGGGAATTGGGGGAGAGCACCATTAAATGGGAGAATTGGGGAAGAGAGCACCAGTAAATGGGAGAATTGGGGGAGAGAGCACCAGTAAATGGGAGAATTGGGGGAGAGAGCACCAGTAAATGGGAGAATTGGGGGAGAGAGCACCAGTAAATGGGAGAATTGGGGGAGAGAGCACCAGTAAATGGGAGAATTAGGGGAGAGAGCACCAGTAAATGGGAGAATTGGGGGAGAGAGCACCAGTAAATGGGGGAATTGGGGGAGAGCACCAGTAAATGGGAGAATTGGGGGAGAGAGCACCAGTAAATGGGAGAATTGGGGGAGAGAGCACCAGTAAATGGGAGAATTCGGGGAGAGAGCACCAGTAACTGGGGGAATTGGGGGAGAGAGCACCAGTAAATGGGAGAATTAGGGGAGAGAGCACCAGTAAATGGGGGAATTGGGGGAGAGAGCACCAGTAAATGGGGGAATTGGGGGAGAGAGCACCAGTAAATGGGGAATTGGGGGAGAGAGCACCAGTAAATGGGGGAATTGGGGGACAGCACCAGTAAATGGGGGGAATTGGGGGAGAGCACCAGTAAATGGGGAATTGGGGGAGAGCACCAGTAAATGGGGAATTGGGGGAGAGCACCAGTAAAATGAGCTGTTTTCTCTGGAAAAAAGACAGGTGACCTGATAGAGGTCTTTAAATTTATGAATAGGTTTGATAGGTAGATGTTTCCACTTGTGGGGTCCAATTACTAATAAATACAAAAGGAATTCAGGTGAAACCTCTTTAACCAGCAAGTGGTTAGAATGTGGAACTTGCTGCAACAGTAGTTGAGGCGACTAGCACAGATGCCTTTAAGGGGAAGCTAGATAAACACATGAGGGAGAAAGGAATAGAAGGATATGCTGATAGGGCAAGTTGAAGAGGGGTGGGAGGAGGCTCGTGTGGAGCATAAACACCGGCACGGACCAGTTGGGCCAAATGGCCTGTTTCTGTGCTGTACACTCGATGTAATGCTTGAGGTGTTCTATGTAAGACCAGAGGCCTGTTCCTTTTGCATGGATTATCACCACCATATCCCCAAATCCTTTGCGTTTCCAGAAAGGTCATTCAATTGTTTTGACCCCATTTATACCGTCCACTTCAGTATCCTTCCCTGGTAACTTATTCCACAGCTCTCTGACTCTTGGGTGAAAACATTCCCCCCTAAATTCCTCATTTATTTTTTAATCTCATGTCCCCTGGGATTTGATCCTTCACCAAAGGGTACAAGTTGCCCAGATCAAGTCCCTTCAAAATATTTGAAATCTCTTTTTCAAAACAAAGTACAACTCCCTTTACCTTTAACTTAAATCCTTGATATTCAGAATTTTTGTTGCGCCCTCTCAGGGCAATAATATCCTTCCTGTCATTAGGTGCACAGAGTACGAGCAATAAACGGGACCCTGAGCATGGTGTGGGCTGCTGGGTGTAACTAAAGGAATAAAATGAACTTCAACTGTGGCTCCAACATTCAGTAACAGCACAACCCCAGATACAGAGAAACCATCATGCAGCCACAGTACATTTGATAACCTTGAGGCTCTAGTGGTATTCCTGCCCCAGGTTTAAACATTACTCACAAGCTCTTCCTCACCCTTGAAAAAACAAAACCAACAGACTGCTGGTTATCAGAGAATCCCACTTCCTCCAGAAGGCACCAACTCTTGTTGGGGTGCAGCCCCTGACAGCTTTCCCTCCCACCCGCCTGTGTTACCATCTCTTCCTGGGGCGGCCATGTTGAAGGGGGCGGGAGGTGGCAGGAAGCAGCAGCAATAGTCCGGAGGTCCCCCTGCCCCCCTCAGAGGGGGCAGTGTGTTGTCTCTCCTGTCTGGCCCCAGTGGCTTACTTGTGTAGGCCTCAGCCACACTGCAGCACCGCCAGGATTTAGTAGCCAGGCATTGGTGGGTTCCTTCTCGACAGTGGGGATCCTGCTGGGAGCGCTCTCTGTGCACCTTCATCACCTTTGACCCAGGGAACTAGCTTGGGATAGCGGCGGTATTGGAGGGATCAGCGGAACCCTGTACCCTGCTAGAACACCGCCATCAGAAGGGAAACTCCAGCAAAAAATTCTAAATTCCCCTCCTGCCTGTGTGCTTTGCAAGGTGCAGTGCCACTAATGTCTCCTTGGTGGTGCCATTCATAAGCAAAAAAATAAATTATTCTGGTCAACAGCTCCATCAATGGGCAGGTGGTTGAACTGCAGCCCTCATTCCCTCATCATCTCCATTATAGCTGCATAAAGGAAAGGACTTGCATTTATGGAGTACCTTTCACAACCTCAGGATGTCCCAAAGAGCTTTGAAGCCAATGAATTACTTTTGAAGTGTAGTCACTGTTGTAATGTAGGGAAAAGTGGCAGCCACATTGCACACAGCAAGATCCCACAAACAGCAATGAGATAATGACCAGATCATCTGTTTTAGGTTCAGGGATAAATATTGGCCAGGACACTGGGGAGAAGCCCCCTGCTCTTCTTCGACTAATGCCACAGGATCTTTTTCATCCACCTGAGGGGGCAGATGGGGCCTCGGTTTAACGTCTGAAAGACAGTGCACTCCCTCAGTACTGCACTGGAGTGTCAGCCTGGATTATATGATCAAGTCTCTGGAGGGGATTTGAGCCAATGACTTTCTGACTCAGAGGCTACAATAAAACACAAGTTCCACAGTCCTTCTCTCCGGGATCAACAGGTAAGAACTAGTTTACTTCAGGCACATAACCCTTCCAGTGCCAGCCAGCATCCCACTCCTTCAGAAAATGCTCAGACCTAAGATTTGAATCAGTTTATGGTACTTTGAACTTTGGATTACCCTGGCCTGTGGCGCGAAGGTAGGGCACCACTTCTCCATGGAGTTATTCCAGCCAAAAATCCATTAGACAGCATTGATACAGAAAAAGCTTGTAGGAAATGTTTAACAGGGGGAAAAACACACTGTTCAGTAATAGATCTCTATTTTGACTGTTCACCAGGTATTTAGCCATGTAAAGAAAAGAGCTGTAACTGGATTACAACAGAAACTCGCACTTATAGCATCTTTACCACAGCAAAACGTCCCAAGGTGCTTCACAGGAGCGTAATCAGACAGAAATTGATACCGATCCAAAGGGGATTTTAGCAGGTGACTAAAAGCTTGGTCAAAGGCAGGTTTTAAGGAGGGTCTTAAAAGAGAGGTGGAGAAACTTCCAGAGCTTAGGGCCTAGACGTTTGAAGGCACAACTGCCAATGGTGGGGCAAAGGTGGTGGCGGGGGGGGGGGGGGGAGATGTGTAAGAGGCCAGAATTGGAGGAACACAGAGTTCTCGGAGGGTTGTAGAGCTGGAGGAGGTTACAGAGATAACCGAGTCAAAAGTGTCTCTCTGCATATTTAACCAAGCAAGGCCATTCAGCCCATCCTGGGACAGAAACCTAGTCTCCCTCACCAGAGCATTTAACTGCCCCCTGATTGATTCCAGAGTTTTCACCTCCACTCCCCATTCCGGGTATTGATGACTCAGTGCACACTGCTTCCTGACATCAGTCTTCAACTTGCCGTTTCCCAGATTGTGCTCTTGTCCAGCAGTCATGGATTGACCTGAAATGGTGTTCAGGATGAACCTTCTCCATTCCCCTTAACATCTATTTTCCTCTGCAAGGTCCTCCTCATTCAGAGTAGGCAATGAGAAGAGGTGTATACGAGTTGGAGCCCCTAGCCCTGAGGATGCATCGTGCCATTGTGGAGCAGAGGGAAAGTTGAAAGTTCATGGGTAAGTCCGCAATTCTTGGATGAATGTTTTGTTACGGGATCGGTGTTATTTTTAGGGTGCGCAAGAAGCCTCGGTGTCTGAGGGGTTCTGTTGGTGGAATATGATTGGGGACAAACCTGAAGTGGGGAACAAAGGGGGCAAACCACGTGATTGGCTATTCGCTGTTTAGCTATTCACCAATTAGAAAGGAGAAAGAAATACAGAAACTTAAACAATGAAGAAAGAAAAATGACCAACGACGCGTCTGTTATAATGTAGGCGACAGATTCGACACTCACGAGACACAAGTAATGTTCACAAACAGGAGTTACTGTAACACAGTGTTAAAGCTCACCTCTGGCAGTCTATATAGTTTCATTGTCCGTTGCATAGTCATGTTTCTGCTCAGATGGGAGAATTTCACCTCTACTAGTTTGCGTGGGTTTAGTGACCTGTGCCAGTACCTGCCCAACAGATCACAGAATACTCCAGTCAGTCACCGGCAGAACAGACAGCTTTGCACACTGGGATTAGTGGCTTGCAGTAAAACCAATCTCGGCATTGAGTTAAAAGCACATTGCTGGAACCACTCCCGGAACAATCCGTATTATATACGTCAAAAGCCTTACAGGGACAGGTCAAGCAGCTAAACATCCCAGCCGTGCGCCAGACTGCACATGAGCAGTACTACAGGAGATCTGCCCGCTAACTGATCAGGGATAGATTATACCACAGTGTAGCAGCTGCAGGGATGCTCAAGGGAGAGGTTTGTGTGCTGGCAGTAGTTGTTGGAACACTCCCTTTAGCGTCAACAACTTACCCATTAAGGAGGAGTGTCACGTTAACAGTGCTCACGGACCAAAGTTCAAGCCACATCTTGTTCAAGGGTCTCAACAGAAATGGTGCAACACATCATGCCGCACAGTGACAGGACACCGGTTTTTGTCACCCTACCACCCACAGGAAGGGATTGATCATTCTTTTCCAGCTATCTGCCTCACCGTGAACCGAGTGGGTTTGTCTGGTCTGAGATGCTGGGGTTACGCTGCCTGTAACAGCACCACCTTACTTTCTGTTACTGGACACCAGTGCAGAGGCAACACTACGGACTCCCAGGTCAGTCAACATCCCCTAGCCAGGGAGCCACACATGGAGGCTCAGAGGCTCATGCAACAACTGGTCTGCTGAAGACCACAGGGGGTGGGTTGCAAGTAGACCCTTGACTGTACAGGGAGCACGTTGCTGTACAACAGCAGCAGGTGGTGCAATTCTTCGGCCAGATTATTTCTACTACATTCAGAGTACGCGGCGCCCCTGCAGCTCGACACCCAGGAACCCCCCCCCCGCGCTGACACTGCACCCAGGGACCCCCTCCCCAGGGAACCCACCCCTACCCACCCATTCCCCGTACCCAGGGACAACTCCCTCCCCCCCCGCCAAAAGCAGATGTGAGAGCAGAACAAATAATTTGGGGGTCTGTATCTCATTAGTTTACCTGCCCTGGGAGTGTTTGACGGGACAGGGTAGAGGGAGCTTTACTCTGTATCTAACCCGTGCTGTAACTACCCTGGGAATATTTGATGGGACAGTGTAGAGGGAGCTTTGCTCTGTATCTAACCCGTGCTGTCCCTGCCCTGGGAGTATTTGATGGGACAGTGTAGAGGGGGCTTTACTCTGTATCTAACCTGTGCTATACCTACCCTGGCAGTGTTTGATGGGATAGTGTAGAGGGAGCTTTACTCTGTACCTAACCCGTGCTGTACCTACCCTGGGAGTGTTTGATGGGACAGTGTCGAGGGGGCTTTACTCTGTATCTAACCCGTGCTGTCCCTGCCCTGGGAGTGTTTGATGGGACAGCGTAGAGGGAGCTTTACTCTGTATGTGAACCGTGCTGTACCTGCCCTGGGAGACGATGATGATTATACGGACAGGTGTGTTGGATGAAGTAGCGGTGAGAGGATAAAGAGCAGCCCGGGAGTGGAGCTGAATTAAAGCAGCGGCGAGGCTCTGATCAAAAATATCAAAGAGTGACGTCACAGGAGAGCAATTGGTTGGTGAGTATTACAGCTCTTTTTGCTCTCTAAGTTAGGGAAGGTGGTTAAATTAAGAGCTGAGAAACTGTAACTTGCTAGTACTTATTAAATTAAACTAAATAAAATAATCAAACAATAAACCTAAAATATCAATTGAATAAAATCTCTAACTAATTAATGAATAAATAAAACAAGGTTAGAGATGGCAGGGCAAGTGGTGTCGTAACTGCAGCATGTGGGAGTTTGTGGAGAGCATCGCGATCCCGAGCAACCACATCTGCAGTAAGTGTCTGCAACTCGAGGCACTTCGGCTCAGAATTGTTGAGCTGGAGTACGAGCTGCAGACATTGCGATGCATCAGGGAGGGGGAGAGTTACCTGGACACTTTGTTCCAGGAGGCAGTCACACTCTTTAGGTTAAGCAGTACTTTAGAGTTCATCAATGGTCAGGGACAGGAGGGTGTGACTGCGAGTCAGGAAGGTATGGGGACCCAGGATGTAGTGATGGAGGAGCCTCAGCCCTGGACCTTGTCCAACAGGTACGAGGTACTTGCTACCTGTATGGATGAGGAAAAGGACTGCAGGGAGGATGGGCAAACTGACCATGGTACTCTAGTACAGGGGGCCATCCAAGTAGGGGGAGAAGGAAGGAATGTGGTAGTAGTAGGGGACAGTATAGTCAGGGGGATTGATACTGTTCTCTGCAGCCGTGAAAGAGAGTCCTGAAGGCTTTGTTGCCTGCCCAGTGCCAGGGTTAAGGATATCTCATCGCGGCTGGAGAAGAACTTGCAGTGGGAGGATCCAGTTGTCATGGTCCATGTAGGAACCAACGACATAGGTAGAACTAAGAATGAGGTTCTGCTGAGAGAGATTGAGGAGCTAGGGTCTAAATTAATAAGCAGAACCACAGGGCAATAATCTCTGGATTATTACCTGAGCCACGCGCAAATTGGCATAGGGTCAAACAGATCAGAGAGTTCAATGCATGGCTCAAAGAGTGGTGTGGGAAGAAGGGGTTTCAATTCATGGGGCACTGGCACCAGTACTGGGGAAAGAGGGAGCTGTTCCGTCAGGTCGGGCTCCACTTAAACCGGGGCTGGGATCAGCGTCCTGGCGAATCGAATAACTAGGGCTGTAGATAGGGCTTTAAACTAAAAAAGGGAGGGGAGGGGTCAGGTGAGGGGAAATTTAGAAATCTAAAGAGAAAGGTCAAGGCAATAGCGCAGTGTAGTGATTTGGGTAAAAATAAGCAGAGTGTGACAGGAAGGGACAGAGAGTTTAATGGTAGCAGTGCAGCAGAGAATAAGGTCAAAGCAGGGAATAATGGTAAAAAATTTAAATTAAAGGCTTTTTATCTGAACGCACGAAGTATTCGTAACAAGATAGACGAACTAGTGGCACAAATAGAGATAAATGGGTTTGATCTAATAGCCATTACAGAGACATGGTTGCAAGGTGGCCAAGGTTGGGAACCAAATGTTCCAGGGTAACAACAGAAAACGCTGGAAAAACTCAGCAGGCCAGGCAGCATCCGTGGAGAGAGAAATAGTACTTGACGTTTTGAAAAGACAGGCAGAATGGAAAAGGAGGGGGAGTAGCTCTGAGAATAAAGGATGACATAAGGACAGTAGAGAGAAAGGATCTCAGCTCGGAAGATCAGGAAGTAGAATCAGTATGGGTGGAGATAAGGAATAACAAGGGGCAGAAAACACTGGTGAGAGTAGTATATAGGCCCCCTAACAGTAGCTATACCGTTGGACAGAATATTAATCAAGAAATAGGAGGAGCTTGCAACAAAGTTAAAGCAATAATCTTGGGGGACTTTAATCTTCATATAGACTGGACAAATCAAATTGGCAAAGGTAGTCTGGAGGACGAGTTCATTGAATGCATTCGGGACAGTTTCCTAGAACAATGTGTCATGGAACCAACCAGGGAACAGGCTATTTTAGATCTTGTATTGTGTAATGAGACAGGGTTAATTAGCAATCTCATAGTAAAGGATCCTCTGGTGCAGAGTGATCATAATATGATAGAATTTCACATTAATTTTGAGAGTGACTTGCCTAAGTCCAAAACTAGAGTCTTAAACTTAAATAAAGCCTATTACATAGGTATGAGGCGCGAGTTAGCTAAGGTAGATTGGAAAAATAGATTAAAAGGTATGGCGGTAGATAAGCAGTGGCTAGCATTTAAAGAAATATTTCATAATTCTCAACAAAAATACATTCCATTGAGAAACAAAAACTCCACAGGAAAAGTGATCCAACTGTGGCTACCTAAAGAAGTTATGGATAGCATTAGATTGAAAGAAGCAGCTTATAATGTTGCAAAGAATAATAGTAAGCCTGAGGATTGGGAGAGTTTCAGAAACCAGCAAATGTTGACCAAAAGATTGATAAAAAGGGAAAAAATAGAATGGGAGTAAACTAGCAAGAAATATAAAAGCAGATTGTAAGAGCTTCGACAAGTATGTAAAAAGGAAAAGAGTAGCAAAAGTAAACGTTAGTCCCTTAGAGGCTGAGACAGGAGAAATTATTATGGGGAATAAGGAAATGGCAGTAACGTTAAACAAATATTTTGTATCTGTCTTCACAGTAGAAGACACAAAAAGCATATCAAAAATGGTGGGGAACCAAGGGTCTAATGAGGGTGAGGAACTTAACGTAATTAATATAAGTAGAGAAAAAGTACTAGAGAAACTAACATGACTAAAAGCTGACAAATCCCCAGGACCTGACGGCCTACATCCTAGGGTTCTAAAAGAGGTGGCTGAAGAGATAGTGGATGCATCGGTTTTGATCTTCCAAAATTCCCTAGATTATGGAATGGTCCCAGCGGATTGGAAGGTCGCAAATGTAATACCGCTATTCAAGAAAGGAGGGAGAGAGAAAAAAAACAGGGAACTAAAGGCCAGTTAGCCTGACATCAGTTGTCGGGAAAATGCTGCAATCCATTGTTAAAGAAGTGGTATCAAGTCACTTAGAAAATCATAACATGATTAGGCAGAGTCAACATGGTTTTATGAAAGGGAAATCGTGTTTGACAAATTGATTAGAGTTTTTTGAGGATGTAACTAGCAGGGTAGATTAAGGGGAGCCAGTGCATGTAGTATATTTGGATTTCCAAAAGGCATTTGATAAGGTGCCACATTAAAGGTTATTACACAAGACTAGGGCTCATGGGGTTGGGGGTAATATAGTAGCATGGATAGAGGATTGGTTAACGGACAGAAAACAGAGAGTAGGGATAAACAGATCTTTTTCAGGTTGGCAGGCTGTAACTAGTGGGGTGCCGCAAGGATCAGTGCTGGGGCCTCAGCTATTTACAATCTATATTAATGACCTAGATGAAGGGACCGAGTGTAATGTATCCAAGTTTGCTGATGATACAAAGCTAGGTGGGACAGTAAGCTGTGAGGAGAACACAAAGAGTCTGCAAAGGGATATAGATAGACCAAGTGAGTGGGCAGTAAGGTGGCAGATGGAGTATAATGTAGGGAAATGTGAGGTTATTCACTTTGGGAGGAAGAATAGAAAAACAGAATATTTTTTAAATGGTGAGAAACTTTCAAATGTTGGTGTTCAGAGAGATTTGGGTGTCCTCGTGAAAGAAACACAGAAAGCTAGCATGCAGGTACAGCAAGCAATAAGGAAGGCAAATGGCATGTTGACCTTTATTGCAAGGGGGTTGGAGTATAAGAGTAAGGAAGTCTTGCTACAATTGTACAGGGCCTTGGTGAGACCACACCTGGAGTACTGTGCACAGTTTTGGTCTACTTATCTATGGAAGGATATACTTGCCTTGGAGGCGGTGCAACGAAGGTTCACTAGATTGATTACTGTGATGAGAGGGATGTCCTGTGATGAGAGATTGTGTAGAATGGGCCTATACTCTCGAGTTTAGAAGAATGAGAGGTGATCTCATTGAAACATACAAGATTCTGAAGGGGGATTGACAGGGTAGATGCTGAGAGGTTGTTTCCCCTGGCTGGAGTGTCTAGAACTAGGGGGCATAGTCTCAGGATAAGGGGTAGGCCATTTAAGACAGAGATGAGGAGGAATTTCTTCACTCAGAGGGTTGTGAATCTTTGGAAATCTCTGCCCCAGAGGGCTGAGAATGCTGAGTCTTTGAGTATATTAAAGGCTGAGATCGATAGATTTTTGGACTCTAGGGGAATCAAGGGATATGGGGATCAGACGAGAAAGTGGAGTTGAGGTCGATGATCAGCCACGATCTTACTGAATGGCGGAGCAGGCTCGAGGGGCCGAATAGCCTACTCCTGCTCCTATTTCTTATGTTCTTATGAATCTAAGACTTACACACAGCTTTCAGTGGGATGTGATAAACCTGGACCTTACCTACAAGTGCCCACAGGTTTAGGCAGCACCACGCCTGCAGTGTACACAGCCTGGTAGCTGCCTTCAAGGTTGACTCGCCTCGTGATCTCCCGGATCAGGACTGGAGCCACCCGTTTAGCGCGCAGCTTTTTATGCACACACAGAAAGTTAATTTCCACCATCTTCTTTAGACTGCGGAAAAAAGAAAATTAGAACATAACTTTTACCAATATCAACAAAAAGCAAAAAACTGCAAATGATGGAAATCAAACAAAAACCAGCAGGTTAAACAGCATCTGTGCAGAAAAAAGTTTTAATGTGTTACACACACACACACACACACACACACACACAGAGCCTCTCACACACCCCGACACCACACATAGCCTCACCGCCTTACACACACTCCCACAGCCCCAATGCCTTTTAAGGAGAGGAGGTTAATAAGACAAACGGGCTAAGGGAGAGATTTCCAGGGTGGGAGACTGAAATTTTCTAAGGCTTTGTAGCCAAAATTGGGGCAAAGAGAAGGGGATGGAAAGGAGACCAGAGTCGAAGTGTGTGTGTGTGTGTGGGGGGGGAGGTGGGGTACAGGAACTGTACTGGAGTGCGCGTGAGGAGAGAGCAGAGTTAGGGAGGGGCAAGTCCAGGGAGGGATTTGTAGATGAGGACTAAAATGTTGAAATAGATGGAAAGGTACATAGGAAGCCAGTGAAGATCTGTGAGCACCGGACAGAGTGTGGAATAGGATGTGGGCAGCGGAGTTTACAAGTTGCAATTTGTGAAGCCGGCAAGAGCAACTTCGAAGTTATCAAGTCTGAAGTTAACGGCTAAGCAGTGGCAGTGTGGAGGAGGTGGAAGCTTCAGATCTGGTGGGAGTAAGAATGTGGGGTTTGAAGCTCAGCTCAGAATGATACAGCACACCTGGGTTAAGCACTGACGGACTCAGTTTGAGGGAGTTGCCAGAGGGAGGGAGGGAGGGAGTGGCCGGAGAGGGAGGGGGAGCGAGCGGCCGGAGAGGGAGGGAGGGAGGGAGGGAGCGAGCGGCCGGAGAGGGAGGGAGGGAGCGAGTGGCCGGAGAGGGAGGGAGGGAGGGAGTGGCCGGAGAGGGAGGGAGGGAGGGAGCGAGCGGCCGGAGAGGGAGGGAGCGAGCGGCCGGAGAGGGAGGGAGGGAGCGAGCGAGCGGCCGGAGAGGGAGGGAGGGAGCGAGCGGCCGGAGAGGGAGGGAGGGAGG
>CM059437.1:41409949-41524323 GCA_030390025.1 Squalus acanthias | reverse complement strand
GGCCAGAGAGGGAGGGAGTGAGTGAGTTGCTGGAGAGGGAGTGAGTTGCCGTAGAGGGAGGGAGGGAGTCAGTTGCTAAAAGTTTTAGCTGGAAGGCGAATACACAGTGGCTTCTGCGGAGGTGGAAGGGAATTCTTGTTCATCCAGGATTTAATTTTTTTATTCGATCCTGGGATGTGGGTGTTGCTGGCAATGCTAGCATCTATTGCCCATCCCAAGTTGCCCATGAGAAGGTGGTGGTGAGCCGCCTTCTTCAACTGCTGCAGTCCTTGTGGTGAAGGTAGTCGCACAGTGCGGTTCGGGAGACGCTCGCTTTTTGGAGATAGTCATTGCCTGGCACTTCTGTGGCGCGAATGTTACCTGCCACTTATCAGCCCAAGCCCAACTGTCGTCCAGGTCTTGCTGCATGCAGGCATGGACTGCTTCATTATCTGAGGAGTTGCGAATGGCACTGAACACTGTGCAGTCATCAGTGAACATCCCCACTTCTGACCTTATGATGGAGGGAAGGTCATAGAGTCATTACGGCACAGAAAGAGGCCATTTGGCCCATTGAGTCCGTGCCGGCTCTCTGTAGAGCAATCCAGTCAGTCCCATTCCCCCACTCTAGCCCTGCAAGTTTATTTCCCTCAAGTGCCTATCCAATTTCCTTTTGAAATCATTGATCGTCGCCGCTTCCACCACCCTCGTCGGCAGCGAGTTCCAGGTCATTACCACACGCTGCGTAAAAAAGTTCTTCCTCACATCCCCCCTGTATCTCTTGCCCAAAATCTTCCCTTAGTCCTTGTACCATCAGCTAATGGGAACAGCCTTTCTCTGTCTACCTTATCCAAACCCGTCATAATCTTGTACACCTCTATCAAATCTCCCCTCAACCTCCTTTGCTCCAAGAAGTACAACCCCAGCTTCTCCAACCTAACCTTGTAGCTAAAATCCCTCATCCCTGGAACCATCCTGGTAAATCTCCTCTGCACCCTCTCAAGGACCTTCATATCCATGTGGTGACCAGAATTGGACGCAATACTCTAGTTGTGGCATTGATGAAGGTCATTGATGAAGCAGCTGAAGATGGTTGGGCCTAGGACACTGCCCCGAGGAACTCCTGCAGCGATGTCCTGGGGCTGTGATGATTGACCTCCAACCACCACAACCATCTTCCTTTGTGCTAGGTATGACTCCAGCCAGTGGAGAGATTTCCCCCCCGATTCCCATTTTCAGTTTTACTAGGGCTCCTTGATGTCGCACTCGGTCAAATGCTGCCTTGATGTCAAGGGCAGTCACTCTCATCTCACCTCTGGAATTCAGCTCTTTTGTCCATGGTTGGGCCAAGGCTGTAATGAGGTCTGGAGCAGAGTGGTCCTGGCGGAACCCAAACTGACCATCAGTGAGCAGGTTATTGGTGACTAAGTGCTGCTTGATAGCACTGTCGACGACACCTTCCATCAGTTTGCTGATGATTGAGAGTAGGCTGATGGGGCGGTAATTGGCCGGATTGGATTTATCCTGCTTTTTGTGGACAGGACATACCTGGGCAGTTTTCCACATTGTCGGATAGATGCCAGTGTTGTAGCTGTACTGGAACAGCTTGGCTAGAGGCGCGGCTAGTTCTGGATCACAAGTCTTCAGCACGACAGCTGGGATGTTGTTGGGTCCCATAGCCTTTGCTGTATCCAGTGCGCTCAGCTGTTTCTTGCCATCATGTGGAGGGAAACGAATTGGCTGAAGACTGGCTTCTGTGGTGGTGGGGACCTCAGGAGAAGGCCCATATGGATCATCCACTCGGCACTTCTGGCTGAAGATGGTTGCAAACGCTTCAGCTTTGTCTTTTGCACTCGCGTGCTGGGCTCCACCATCATTGAGGATGGGGATATTCATGGAGCCTCCTCCTCCCGTTAGTTGTTTAATTGTCTACCACCATTCACGACTGGATGTGGCAGGACTGCAGAGCTTTGATCTGATCCGTTGATTGTGGGATCGCTTAGCTCTGTCTATAGCATGCTGCTTCTGCTTTTTAGCATGCATGTAGTCCTGTGTTGCAGCTTCCCCAGGTTGGCACTGCATTTTTAGGTACGCCTGGTGCTGCTCCTGGCATGCTCTTCTGCACTCCTTATTGAACCAGGGTTGGTCCCCTGGCTTGATGGTAATGGTAGAGTAAGGGATATGCCGGACATGAGGTTACAAATTGTGGTGGAATGCAATTCTGCTGCTGCTGATGGCCCACAGCGCCTCATGGATGCCCAGTTTTGAGCTGCTAGATATGTTCTGAATCTATCCCATTTAGCACGGTGGTAGTGCCACACAACACGATGGTGGGTGTCCTCAGTGTGAAGACGGCACTTTGTCTCCACAATGACTGTGCGGTGGTCACTGCATTCAATGCTGTCATGGACAGATGCATCTGCGACAGGTAGATTGGGGAGGACGAGATCAAGTAGGCTTTTCCCTCGTGTTGGTTCTCTCACCACCTGTCGCAGGCCCAGACTGGCAGTTATGTCCTTCAGTACTCGGCCAGCTGTAGTGCTACCGAGTCACTCTTCGTGAAGGACATTGAAGTCCCCCACCCAGAGTATATTCTGTGCCCTTGCTACACTCAGTGCTTCTTCCAAGTGGTGTTCAACATGGAGGAGTACTGATTCATCAGCTGAGGGAGGGCGGTAGGTGGTAAACAGCAAGAGATTTCCTTGCCCATGCTTGACCTGAAGCCACGAGACTTCATGGGGTCCGGAGTCAATGTTGGTTTTATTCTTATTTTTGTGTTTCGTAGCAGTTTGTTACAACTGAGTAGCTTGCGAGGCCATTTCAGAGGGCAGTTAAGAGTCAATCACATTGCTGTGGGATCTGGAGTCACATATAGGCCAGACCAGGTAAGGACGGCAGATTTCCTTCCCTAAAGGACATTAGTGAACCAGATGGGTTTTTACAACAATCCGATAGTTTCATGGTCACCATTACTGATACTAGCTTTTTATTCCAGATTTACTTAATTAACTGAATTTAAATTCCCCAGCTGCTGTGGTGGGATTTGAACTCATGTCTCCGGATCATTAGTCCAGGCCTCTGGATTACTAATTTGCTATTGGCGGAGATGTCAGACACCATCGTGGTGGCCGAGGTAAATCTGGTATCATCGGCTGACCCCATGCTTATCAATGAGGTTACGAAAGGACAAGTAAAAGGAGGGAGCGTTGGACACACCCTAAATAACTGTTAGCCATTACAAGAGGTAGTATTTCTCGCTAGTTGCCGTCTCTCACCTCATCCTGTCCATGAGACCTACGTCTTGCTCTCTTGACCTTATCGCCACTAAACTGCCAACTCCCAACTTCCCGTCCTGGCCCCCATGTTAGCTGTGTGGCAAATGGTTCCCTCTCCTCAGGTACTGTCCCTCTGCCTTTCAAATCTGCCGCATCACCCCCTCCTCAAAAAACCCACCCTTGACCCCTGTCCTTGTAAACTACCGCCCCATCTCCAATCTCCCCTTCCTCTCCAAAGTCCTTGAACGTGCTGTCACTTCCCAAATTCACGTCCATTGTTCCCACAACTCCAGGTTTGAACCTCTCCAATTAGGTTCCTGCCCCTGCACTGATACAGCCCTAATCAAAGTCACAAATGACATCCTCTGTGACTGTGACCATGGTAATCTATCCCTCCTCATCCTTCTCGACCTGTCTGCAGCCTTTGACACAGTTGACCACACCATTCTCCTCCATTGTCCAGCTGAGTGGGACTGCCCTCACCTGGTTCCACACTTACTTATCCAATCGTAGCCAGAGAATCTTCTGCAATGGCTTTTCTTCCCGCTCCCGCACCGTTACCTCTGGAGTCCCCCATGGATTTATCCTTGGCCCCCCTCCTATTTTTCATCTACTTGCTGCCCCTTGGCAACATCATCCGAAGACACTTCAGATTTCATGTGTACGCCGACGACACCCAGCTCTACCTCACCACCACCTCTCTTGACCCCGCCACCGCCTCAGTGTTGTCAGCCTGGATGAGCATCAATTTCCTCCAATTAAACATGAGGAAGACCAAAGCCATTGTCTTTGGCCCCTGCCACAAACTCCGTTCCCTCGCCACAGTTTCAGGCTGAAACAGACTGTTTGCAAAGCTCGACCATTATTTGGAAAGTAAAAGGTGCAACACTGAAGGAAGAGACTTTGTCATTAGTCCCAAAAATAAAATGCAAGCTTACGTACTGGTCGTAAATCTGAATATTAGCTGGAATGGCACTGATGAAACCCACTAATTTCTTGTTGGAGACGACCCGTACGCCGCAGTGCCACTGGAGCAGCCAGCCGGGGGGACGCAGAGCCCTAGAGAGGGGGCCAAACAACACATTTATTACAATTCAGCACTAAGGAAACCAGAGCGCGTGATGACTCCACGCAGAATGTAACCTGAAGGCACTTCTGCACTGATGGATAGGTGTCAGCAGAGTGTGCTAATAACAGACACCCACACACCCCGGCTTTACTGCATCGCTGTACTGGACCTGTTGGTGGGCCAATCAGAAGCAGCCGAGCATTTCCTGCACCTCCAACAGCTGTTCTTGGGATTCAACAAAAGTTGGGCCCCAGGCACAACTGGGAATGTGTGTGGCATTCACCTCGATGTTGAGTGTGTGGTTGATGTTGTTACTGAGTGTCTGCCTCCAACAGCACACGATCAGCATTAAACCAGTACCTAGTGTGCAGTTATTGACAAGTTAGTTTTAACACTACCATAGAAAGTGTGTTGAGCCAACTAGTTACAGCGAACACTAACACGGCTTGCACTCCAGCTCATAGGACATTCCAAGAGTTTGCTTTTTATTCCCATAAAGAAATGTATATGGAGAACAGACAGTTAATGGTATGTCAGCTACCTTTTTGTAGAACTCAATTCCCCTGCTAACTTGTTTAGATTATAGGAAAACATCATTTCAAGAGAAAGGTCAATTATCAGGCTGCATTTTCAAAAATGAATCCTAATTATTTCTAATATCTCTTTTGTTAAGTTCTTTAATTTCTAAATATTTTTTGTTTAAAGGAGGGGTGGTGATATCGTCTGGGGTACAGAGGTCCTTAACGTCTCACCGACAACGGCAAGGGAGCAAAACATTAGCAGGTATGAGATTGCAAACTCAGTCTGCTGCAGTGCAGTAACCCATCTCCCTCGCATCATGTCTCAGTAATCCTCGCACTGTATGGTACCCCATCTCCCTCGCACTATAGCTCAGTAATCCTCGCACTGTATGGTACCCCATCTCCCTCACACTATAGCTCAGTAATCCTTGCACTGTATGGTACCCCATCTCCCTCGCACTATAGCTCAGTAATCCTCGCACTGTATGGTACCCCATCTCCCTCGCACTATAGCTCAGTAATCCTCGCACTGTATGGTACCCCATCTCCCTCGCACTATAGCTCAGTAATCCTCGCACTGTATGGTACCCCATCTCCCTCGCACTATAGCTCAGTAATCCTCGCACTGTATGGTACCCCATCTCCCTCGCACTATAGCTCAGTAATCCTCGCACTGTATGGTACCCCATCTCCCTCGCACCATGGCTCAGTAATCCTCGCACTGTATGGTACCCCATCTCCCTCGCACTATAGCTCAGTAATCCTCGCACTGTATGGTACCCCATCTCTAGTGGGGGAGGAGCTAAATACGATTAAAATCACTAAGGAATTGGTACTCAGTAAAATAATGGGACTCAAGGCGGATAAATCCCCTGGACCTGATGGCTTACATCCTAGGGTCTTGAGGGAAGTGGCAGTAGGAATTGTGGATGCTTTGGTAATAATTTTCCAAAACTCCCTGAACTCAGCAAAGGTCCCGGCAGATTGGAAAACTGCTAATGTAACACCCTTATTTAAAAAGGGTTGTAGGCAGAAGGCTGGAAATTATAGACCAGTTAGCCTAACATCTGTGGTGGGTAAAATTTTGGAGTCTATTATTAAGGAGACAGTAACGGAACATTTAGATAAACAAAATTTAATAGGACAAAGTCAGCATGGCTTTATGAAGGGGAAGTCATGTCTGACAAATTTGCTCGAGTTCTTTGAGGACATAACGTACAGGGTGGATAAAGGGGAACCAGTGGATGTAGTGTATTTAGACTTCCAGAAGGCATTCGACAAGGTGCCACATAAAAGATTATTACTCAAGATAAAAAATCACTGGATTGGGGGTAATATTCTGGCATGGGTGGAGGATTGGTTATCTAACAGGAAGCAGAGAGTTGGGATAAATGGTTCATTCTCGGACTGCCAACCAGTAGCCAGTGGTGTTCCGCAGGGGTCGGTGCTGGGTCCCCAACTCTTTACAATCTATATTAACGATTTGGAGGAGGGGACCGAGTGTAACATATCAAAGTTTGCAGATGATACAAAGATGGGAGGGAAAGTAGAGAGTGAGGAGGACATAAAAAACCTACAAGGGGATATAGACAGGCTGGGTGTGTGGGCAGAGATTTGGCAGATGCAATACAATATTGGAAAATGTGAGGTTATGCACTTTGGCAGGAAAAATCAGAGAGCAAGTTATTATCTTAATGGCGAGAAACTGGAAAGTACTGCAGTACAAAGGGATCTGGGGGTCTTGGTGCAAGAAAATCAAAAAGTTAGTATGCAGGTGCAGCAGGTGATCAAGAAAGCCAATGGAATGTTGGCTTTTATTGCTAGGGGGATAGAATATAAAAACAGGGAGGTATTGCTGCAGTTGTATAGGGTATTGGTGAGACCGCACCTGGAGTACTGCATACAGTTTTGGTGTCCATACTTAAGAAAAGACATACTTGCTCTCGAGGCAGTACAAAGAAGGTTCACTCGGTTAATTCCGGGGATGAGGGGGTGGACATACGAGGAGAGGTTGAGTAGATTGGGACTCTACTCATTGGAGTTCAGAAGAATGAGAGGCGATCTTATTGAAACATATAAGATTGTGAAGGGGCTTGATCGGGTGGACGCGGTGAGGATGTTCCCAATGATGGGTGAAACTAGAACTAGGGGACATAATCTTAGAATAAGGGGCTGCTCTTTCAAAACTGAGATGAGGAGAAACTTTTTCACTCAGAGGGTAGTGGGTCTGTGGAATTTGCTACCCCAGGAAGCTGTGGAAGCTACTTCATTAAATAAATTTAAAACAGAAATAGACCGTTTCCTAGAAGTAAAGGGAATCAGGGGTTACGGGGAGCGGGCTGGAAATTGGACATGAGTTTGAGTTCGGATCGGTCAAGGCCCTGTGGGTAGCGGAGCGGGCCCAGGGGCCGAGTGGCCTGGTCCTGCTCCTACTTCTTGTGTTCTTTAGAGTTGAGGTTGGATCAGATCAGCCATGATCTCATTGAATGGCGGAGCAGGCTCGAGGGGCCGATTGGTCTACTCCTGCTCCTATTTCTTATGTTCTCATGTTCTCCCTCGTACTATAGCTCAATAATCCTCGTACTGTATGGTACCCCATCTCCCTCGCACTATAGCTCAGTAATCCTCGTACTGTATGGTACCCCATCTCCCTCGCACTATAGCTCAGTAATCCTCGTACTGTATGGTACCCCATCTCCCTCGCACCATAGCTCAGTAATCCTTGTACTGTATGGTTACCCATCTCCCTCGCACTGTATGGTACCCCATCTCCCTCGCACTATAGCTCAGTAATCCTCGCACTGTATGGTACCCCATCTCCCTCGCACCATAGCTCAGTAATCCTTTTCTGAGGTTGGGCTGAAGCACATTGCTGGATGTGAAGAGGCAGCTGTACTCTGCATCTAATTGTGATGTTATCTGACCCAAGAATGCCAACACATCCAGGCCAGGTACAGCATGGGTTAGAGCTGCAGCTGAGACACCTTTTCCCATAGTTGAAAGAAAATGTATAAATCGAACCAAAAGCCAGTTATTCTACTTACCACAATAAGAACTCAGGTGAGTAATCGAACCTAAACATGTTGTCATCATCCTCCACATAGTTCTCATTCAGCAGGGTGTACAGCTCCTTCAGCTGGGTGTTGAAACACACACAGGTTAGACTCATCTCAGGGTAGTAGCAGAACACTTCAACATGCATCAAGGGGAAGCCCAAACCCCAGACTTTGAATCAAATTCAGCACGGTTTTATTACAGTGGTACCTTCTCAAATGCAATACATGCTGCAGATAAACACTCCGAAGCACAACAGGACATTATCCTTCACGTAAGTAGAGAAACAGAGGATGTGTAACCAATTCTATACGGTGTATATTTTTAATCAGACATGGCCATTGAACAACCTTACATAAGAACATAAGAAATAGGAGCAGGAGTAGGCCATTTGGCCCTTTGAGACTGCTCCGCCATTCAATAAGATCATGGCTGATCTTCTACCTCATCTCCACTTTCCTGCACTATCCCCATAATCCCTTGATTCCCTTAATATTCAAAAATCTATCAATCTCTGTCTTGAATATACTCCAACAGTTTTATTTGAAATCATGAGCTTTCGGAGCGCTGCTCCTTCATCAGGTAAAGTGAAGGAATACAAATTAGCAAAGCATATATAGACAGAGAACAATGTGTAGCGTACAATGTCAGACGACTACATAGTCGTCTGACATATACTGTAGTCGTCTGACATTGTACGCTACACATTGTTCTCTGTCTATATATGCTTTGCTGATTTGTATTCCTTCACTTTACCTGACGAAGGAGCAGCGCTCCGAAAGCTCGTGATTTCAAATAAAACTGTTGGACTATAACCTGGTGTTGTGCGACTTCTCATTTTTGTCCACCCCAGTCCAACACCGGCATTTCCGCATCTTGAATATACTCAACGACTGAGCCGCCACAGCCCTCTGGGGTAGAGAATAACAAAGATTCATCACCCTCTGAGTGAAGAAATTCCTTCTCATCTCAGTCCTAAATGGCCGACCCCTTATTCTGAGACTGTGACCCCTGGTTCTAGACTCCCCAGCCAGGGGAAACAGCCTCCCTGCATCTACCCTATCAAGCCCTGTAAGAATTTTGTATGTTTCAATGAGATCGCCTCTCATTCTTCTAAACTCTAGAGAATATAGGCCTAGTCTACTCAATCTCTCCTCATAGGACAATCCCCCCATCCCAGGAACCAGTCTGGTGAACCTTCGATGCATTCCCTCTATGGCAAGTATATCCTTCCTATCCTAAGGAGACCAAAACTGTACACAATACTCCAGGTGTGGTCTCACCAGGGCCCTATATAATTGCAGTAAGACATCTTTACTCTTATACTCAAATCCTCTTGTAATAAAGGCCAACATACCATTTGCTTTCCTAATTGCTTGCTGTACCTGCATGTTAACTTTCAGTGATTCGTGTACAAGGACACCCAGGTCCCTCTGAACACCAACATTTCCCAATCTCTCACCATTTGAAAAATACTCTGCTTTTCTATTTTTCCTACCAAAGTGGATAACTTCACATTTCTCCACATTATATTCCATTTGCCATGTTCTTGCCCACTCACTTAGTCTGTCTATATCCCCTTGAAGCTTCCTTGCATCCTCCTCACAACTTAAATTCCCACCCAGCTTTGTATCATCAGCAAATTTGTATATATTACATTTGGTCCCCTCATCCAAATCATTGATATAGATTGTGAATAGCTGAGGCCCAAGCACTGATCCTTGCGGTACCCCACTAGTTACAGCCTGCCAACCCAAAAATAACCCGTTTATTCCTACTCTCTGTTTTCTGTCCGTTAACCAATCCTCAATCCATGCCAGTATATTACCCCCAATCCCATGAGCCCTAATTTTGTTTAATAACCTCTTGTGTGGCACCTTATCGAATGTCTTCTGAAAATCCAAATACATCACATTCACTGGTTCCCCCTTATCTATTCTGCTAGTTACAACCTCAAAAAACTCCAACAGATTTGTCAAACATGATTTACCTTTCATATATCCGTGATAACTCTGCCCAATCTTATTATTTTCTAAGTGCCCGGTTACCACGTCCTTAATAATAGATTCTAGCATTTTCCCTACTGATGTCAGGCTAACTGGTCTGTAGTTCACGGTTTCACTCTCCCTCCTTTCTTAAATAGTGGGGTTACATTTGCTAGAGTCTATGGAATTTTGGAAAATGACAACCGATGCATCCACTATCTCTATAGCCACATCTTTCAAAACCCTAGGATGTAGGCCATCAGGTTCAGGGGATTTATTGGCTTTCAGTCCCATTAATTTCTCCAGTACTATTTTTTTTACAAATACTAATTTCTTTCAGTTCCTCATTCTCGCTAGAGCCTTGGTTCTCCACCATTTCCGGGAAGTTTTTTGTGTCTTCTTCTGTGAAGACAGACACAAAGGGCTGGATTTTACCAGCCCGGAGGAGGCAGGTTTGGAGGCGGGACTGCTGGGAAAGTCAAAAAGAATGAGAGCGGGTCCCGAAAGCGCTCCCAAAATACCTCCAACCAATCTTCCCGGGAGTCGGGTCCCCGATTTGCGCAGGGACCCGACTCCTAGCGGCGGGAAGAGGATTATAGCCAGTTAACAGGCAGTTAAGCGGTTTTTCCAATTTTTAGACTTCTGCTGCGGGCTTCTTGATGTCAGGGAACCCGCCAGGGTAAGTGAGGCGTACTGTGGGTTTGTTGTTATGTTGGTGTTTGGATGACAGCTGCAGAATTGGTGTGAAGGATACAATGGAACACTGGTGAGTATCAGAGGTAAGGAAATGTTGGGAAAGTCATTTTTAATGTGTTTAGATTTTTCTGTAGATGACAAGCTTTGAAGTGTTTGTGCGGCCTCACCTCAATGGGAGAAGTGACAGATCGCTTCTGTAGCCTCACCTGCAGCTGCCATCTGTTTTATCCTAAGAAGAGTGTCACTGGAGAGTCTGGGTGCAAGGGCTCACCTGTATACAGTGATTGTCAGTGTTTGACAGCACTTCAATGCTGTCAAACACTGTCAAATCATGTCAAAAATTTATGGTTCATGTGCCTTAAGAAAACCAGCAGGTGAAGCATCATCAACTGATACATCGGCTTTCCCTTAATTGGCCAGCAAGCCCGTAGGACGGGCTTAACAAGGCCAGTCAGGGGAAAATGGCGTTTGCGCGTTGGACATCACTGGGGGCGGGACTAGAACATGGAAGGCAGCAGTCCCCCATGATCACTGTATTACCCTAGTTACATGCCCCTCTAATTTCCTGATTTATACTCTGTCCTACATTACAACCACTGTCTGGGGGGTCTATAAACAACTCCCACCAATGTTTTCTGCCCCTTGCTGTTTCTTAGCTCCACCCGAACTAATTCTACTTCTTGATTTTCGGAGCTAAGATCCTTTCTCTCTACAACAGGCAATACCTCGAACCCAAACCAAATTCACATGGTTGAATCGTTAATTCACTGCTTACAATGGCCGCTCACGCTGTTTAATTCAGACAAGTGGAGCGCTTTGTAAGCATTGGGTTTGGTTGGGGATTCGCGGATCAAACTGCGTGCCAGCTCTGTGGAGCAGGAATCCTACCCGAGCGGATTCTGGTGCGCTATAGCTGATCCTGAACCCAGCTCCCGTTCACACTACAGCCCAGCTTTGGGACAGACCTAGTACTGGAATTTAAACCAGAGTGTCAAGATCAGCTGGACTGTTAGCTCTAGTGTGACGTCATGGCATGGCACAGCGCATCCTGTCCATGCCTTACAGCGGGTCCCAACACTCAAATTTACATTTCTATGTTAACTGTACCTTCAGCTGCTTAGAATGAACAAAACACTCCAGGAACAAATCTATTGCACTGTACATAGAATGTTCCAGCCAAACATTATTTACCTAAACACACTCTTTGGCTCACATGTTGCTGATGTGATAAGAAGTTTCTGTTGGAACTTTGTCCAACACACTCTGAAATACAGTGCCCCTTGCAAACCAACTCTCCTCCCATTTAAAAGAGACATGCAACATATTCCCAGTAACTTTTATATCCTGTACAAGCCAACAGCTGGTGGTGTGTTAATCGATGGGCAGATCCACTCGTTTACAGCCACTGAATGGGTCAAATTCTATAAAAGAGCAAAATGCTACAGATGCTGGAAATCTGAACTAAAAACAGAAAGCACTGGAAACACTCAACAGGTCACGGAGTGACTGCATATTCAAAACTGCTGCCTGACCTGCTCAGTGCTTCTAGCCTTTTCTGTTTTTAGGTCAAATTCTATGTTTATTGCATGGGATTACACAATTGTTAATGGTGTTTGGGGGGAGAATAGTGTTCATGATTCTGTCGATTTTTCTGTGACAACCACAAATCAGTGGCCTTGTTCAGGGAGCTCAGTTCCATTGAGGTTTGCTGCGTTCCCACTAACTGGCCTAGCTGAGAGGAAGCACCATTGCTCCCTAGTGGTTTACCTGGGACCAGAACGCACTGCACAGGATAATCACCAGAGCTCACTGCACAAGGTAATCCCAGCTATGAACCCATGCCCCATCAATCTGCCATGCAACATGCCAGCACACCACCCACCATTTTATTGGACTGCCCCTCCCTTGAACCTCCCCCATCACCATTAAATTTTGCCCTCGTCAAGATAAATGATGTTAGAATTGAGGAATGGAACCCTTCCCGTTTAATTTGCCCGGCCTTACCGTGAAACACTCCAGGTCAGCTACAACACCGGTTAGATGCAGGGCAAAGCTCCCTCTACTCTATCCAAGCAATATGCCTCGATCTCAATCTCAGAACATTCTCTCCCCAGCAGTGACATTGTTTCCATTTCCTACATCAACATCCTGTGGTCTGAGTGGGATTGTCAATCTGCTACCAGTTGGTGCTGAATTGAGTGCAGTTTTATACTGTGGGACTATGGCCTTTAGGAACTGGATTGAGACGACACAAACTCATCTCATTTATAACTCTTCAAACCAGCAGATAGAGGAGACTTCATCCCATTTGTCTAGAATGGATTTGAACCCAGCCCCAGGTGAAAGGACAGTGTCTAACACAGTGGAGCACCCACCTTAAGACATCACGTACTACATTGACTGTATATTTTGGCCATCAATGGTACCAAAGTGCAACCTTCTTGAGCAAATTTCTCATTAAACACTGCAACACTCATCCAACAATGACTCACCACTTCAGCATTGCCAAGGTCCAGGGCATCCCACAGAAATCCCTGTGGTAGACTGTAGGGCTCTTGTCGAATATTATCCTTGTCTGGCTCAATAGGGCCATGGACGGTCACTACCTCACCTGCAATAAGATGAGAGCTTGAAACTTCAGTTTCTAGTGAATTATCTAAACTCTATCTAGCTCAGACAGTGTAAGCACACATCCACCAATACTGTACCAGGCATCAGTTGAGGTACAGAGCCACCGATACAAGTTACAGAATGATCAGCACGTTACCCTTCACTGTCCTTGGAGGACATAACAGCTCCACTGTTTGAAGGTATATCGGCGTGACCAGGGAGAGGTTGAGGGGTCTAGACCCGAGGACCAAAGCAAAGGATAAGGTGGTCAGTAGGATCACCATCACAGGGAATGTTAGAGCAAGATAAGGAAGATATCCACACTGCCATGGTCACTATGATGGACGATAGGTTGGGAAGAAAGGTAAACGCCACCTCATGAACACCTCCTCCTCCTCACATAGATAATTGGCTGCAGTGAAAACCTTGGTAATCCAAGACCAAGGAACGTAGGCGACTGCACCAAAGTGCTTGGGCTCTCATGGTGTATACTATCCAAGGAGCTTTGCAGTCAGGGCTGGACAGTCTTGGAGAGAGGCTGCAGGCAATGGTGAGAGGGGCATTTTCTGACCATAGAGATGTAATGATCTGCCTACAGATACTGGCAGCCATGAGCAGATGCCAACCACCTGAGAGGATACAGGACCATGCTTGTCCATGGTGTCCAAATCGGTGAAGTCGAGGCACTCAATGCTCTAAAACACCACTATCGGAGTGCAGCCGCCCAATCCTTCTACCAGCCCTTCAAACCAGAATCCTCCTTTTAGCCAAACTCTCTCTCCAGCCCTACAACCCTCTGAGAACTCTGCATTCCTCTTCTATCAATAGTACTGCTGCTGAAGGGAAGCAGAGAGAGCTCCTCTGCAAGTACAGCCACAGTCTGGAAAATATCAATTGACCCAGCATCCACAACCTTTTTGGGGGAAGAGTTGCAGATTTCCACATGCTTTGTGCAGAAAAAGTGCTTCCCGGTTGCACTCCTAACTGGCCCCGCAGCGCAGACTCTGGAGCGAACACTAAACTCCTGCCAAGTTTAACAAAAATACACAAAAGGTGGAGACAATGTTGGAGAACCACATTTACAGATGCAGGGTCTTCAGCATTGGGGTTTCCAAAAGGAATTCCGGGCTGCATGGTTATCTAAGAGAGACAGTAAGTTACTGGAGGTGACACACACAGTATGACACTTTTAAAAAGAGCCCAGTCCTCGGTGAGTGACAGCCTCTTTACAATTTGGTTTTGGACAACAACAATTATAGAGCGCCTTTAACGCAGCAAAACATCTCAAGGTGCTTCACAGGAGCGTTATCAAACAAATTGTAACACCGGGCCACATAAGGAGATGTTAGGTCAAGTGACCAAAAGCTTGGCCAAAGAGGTAGGTTTTAAGGAGCATCTTAAAAGGAGGAGAGGTAGGTATGCAGAGAAGTTTAGGGAGGGAATTCCAGAGCTTAGGGCCTAGGCAGCAGAAGGCACGGCTGCCAATGGTGGAGCGATTAAAATCGGAAATGTGCAAGAGCACAGAGATCTCGCAGGGTTGTAGGGCTGGAGGTTACAGCGATAGGGAGGGGCGAGGCCATGGAGGGATTTGAAAACAAGGATGAAAATTTTAAAAATCGAGGAGTTGCCAGATTGAGAGCCAATGTAAGTCAGCGAGCACAGGGGTGATGGATGAACGGAATTTGGTGCGAGTTAGGATACGGGCAGCATAGTTTTGGATGAGCTCAAGTTTACGGAGGATGGGTATATATTTTAGACATATAAGGGGAGAAATTCATTATAGCACTGTTTGGGGTGCTAAACTTTTAAAAGTTTGGAAAATTAGCGCCAGGCAGTAATGTTTCTAAACTTTAAAAAAATTCAGTTTTGCGCTCCAAGAAGGAAGTGGAGCTAAATCAAGCCCCCCACTTCCTTCTTGGAGCGCAATCGGCAGCAGGCGGGGCGGAGACTTCAGCAGTGTTGCACCCTGGGGGCGCAAAGGCACCCAATTTCGCCCCCATAGACTATTTTCTCCCCCACTCACCCCACTGGCCCCATGTCTTGAGCACCTAGGAGCGTGGGGTGGAGTGAAGGGGGAAGCAGGGGGATTGAACTGCTATAAAAATAAAGAGTTTCACCAAAACTAAAATGTTTTAATATAGTCAGCAACACTGCTCCATTCCTTCAAAGGATACTGCAGATATGCTGACCATACAACCTAAACACATCTGATATTCCCTGTAAAAAGCTTTCAATGTTGCACAGATACATACCAAGCTTTGGCACTGGCTGGGTGTCCCAGAACTGGTAACTGCGTTTAGTGGCCTCCTCCATGCTCTTCGCTGGACCCTGGCCAACAGAAAATAGCTCAATGGCCTTCTGGATCTCCTGGAGCTTCTCTGCAGGCAACGAATTAACCTGAAAGACAACATTTAGCACAAAAGAAATCTAAATATCTCAATCATGTAACCATTCTGCAAAGCACCCGGTGACATTGGGAGTTCTGGGCGGGAGGAGTGCTCTCATACTCCACCACTTCAGATCCAGCCTTTCCATGAATTCAACAGCAGGCCTGCACCACAATTCAAACCTAACCCCCAGAGGGAATGATTACGATCGGCTGTCAGAGCGCTGTATAATCTGCACTATACTCCTCCAAATGTCCATTTTCAGAACGTTAACTATTTGCCCAGTATACACCTCTGTAAAGACTCTGCCCGGAGCTTGTACAGCTGTTACTCAACTGTAAGACCTCCAGATGTTCAGCTCTGTAATTAGTTGTTTAAGCAGTTAAAAAAATTATCCACACTTAACAGTGACTGGGTAAAGGATCTAGTAATAATACCCCTCTCATTCCCATGCAGACTACGCTCGCCACATAGTTGTTAATAATGATAATCCCGATATATTCAAGACTGCCACAAACTCCAGAAGCAGGGGAGAAGAGCTCAAGTTTTGAAAATTGGGTTGGGGAGGGGACAATTTGAATGTAACTACTTTATGCACAGAGTGGTGAACACGTGGAATGAACTGCCCACGGGGCAGTTAATGCGGAAAGATTTAGGGGAAAATTGGATGATATTCGAAAGAACAGGGGATTGAGTTTGTGGGGCTGGTCCGATGTTTATCCGATCCTGTACCTTCCTGTTGTATAACATACTGCAACAAGCCAGAAACACAAATCGTAGAGTCAATGGTATCCCTAGGCGTCAGTCGGGGCTGCGTTAATGGGGTGGGTTAAAACCCATATTAGAGATAGAGAGATATCTATCTCAGGTACTTCAAATCCTAATGTGAGGGGCGAGGGGTCCGTAATATGCATGACAAAAATCACAAACCTAAAACAACATTCCTTGAACATTTTAGCCATTCTTTCTTCCCACAGTGACACAGGTGGGAGAATCCTATTTACTTTGGATAGGTGGAATATCCAAATGACTCCACAGATCCAGTTATCACGTACGTACCCTGTACACATGACATCCCGACGAGGAATGCACGTTCTAATGATCTTTGGTCACCGGGTCCTGCAGTGTGGGTCTCCCAAAGCTATCGACCGTATCAAAACAAACACTGGATTTTTGAACTGTATCTGCCCGCTGATCTTCCTGCGGTCAACACACTCGCTGCGCACTATGTTGGCGCCGCCACGACATCACCACTCGGTGCCCACACAAAATGGTTAGTCTGCGCACGTGGATTGATGGGCCTCCTTGGTGCAGCCAGTTTATCAGAAGGTAAATGCAGGAGAACAGTGCAGTTAGCTCACTCCCCCAAGACTGGGGCCCCAATATAAAAAGTAGCTCCGAGAAAATTTCAGCAGAATACCCAGAGACCACCGATAGATAACGAGCAGTTCTCAAGCACTCCCCCTCCCTGACCCACCCATCGAATGTTGCTGGAGCGGTTTGCCAGGGAAAGGAAGTGCACTCAACATTAACAGCTGGCATGAGACAATTAATAACCTTTTCAAAATGCAAGTCTGGCATTCTGCTACCAGCAGCTCTGGCCCAGTGATGACAGGTGAGAGTTATAAACTGACAAAAATATGGAAAAACTAAAGCTTCCAGAAGGTCAAAGAGAACAACTGCGAATATTTCTATCAACGATGCAGAGACTTACATTTCAAACCCTCTAGTAGGACAAATGATAACAATGAAAATCTCCTGATGGGAGAGCTCAGTGTAAAATAACTAAAACCTTTCCTTTTTTAAAAATGTAATACAAGGCTATAGTTAAACGATACAATAAAAAGGGCACAGTTCAAAGACACTTACTCGAGGGCTTTAGTGCAAAGATCTACTTCAGAGATTAGAACGCATACCAGCCAGCATTTCCTCTTACAATCTTCGACTGCATTTCTTCAGGGTAAGGTCATAATACTTCTCCTTTCCCCCCCCCCCACCTTGCTGGGGGCAATGTGCCCGTGACAATAATAGCTAAGTGGGTATGTGTGCGGTTTCACCCAGGCTCCCCCAGTTTCACATTGAGTTGCCTGCTAGGAGGTGCAATGGGAACAGCCAGAGTGATTCTCCCTCCCCGAGGGGTGGGGGGTACCTCCGGGGTGTGTTGCAATGGAGCCTGGATGGGGGGGTAGTTGGAGAGAAATCAGGAAAACAGCACCATGAAGAAATGAAAGCTGAAGCTCACCACAGTGCACGGAGAGGCTCCATGCAACAGAGCACCCTCAGTTGGTCAATTAAATATTTATAATTAATAAAAAATTAATCATTAATCTATAATTAATTAACAATTAGTCGCTCTCCTGTTGCTTTGCACAGAGAGTCAAGACCAAGTGTAGTGTTCAGGTGAAGCCGATTAGATGATAGGGTAGTAATTGGAAAAGGGCACACAAGCGTTAGTCAGTCCTCACTTTAAAGTAATACATTCTGTCCTTGTTTTTATATAATATTTTAATTTGCTATCATGTACAGTTAAATAGGAAAAGTTTGGGCAATTTGGGAAGCGGAAAAGTAGGGTTGGTTGGAGCCCAGGAGTTTCTGTGCAGGACAGGCTGAGGAGCTGGGAGATGTAGAAATGAGGCTCTGTAGTGCCACCACTGGTGGGAGGGTGTAGTCACAGGGTGACAAGTTTACATAGGCAGTATCCAGTATAAATGTGGACATAGGAATTTATGATGGAAAAATTGATATCAGCATGACAAAAACCACGACAACAGGAAGTAGATTTTGTAGCAGAAAGTGTGTGAAGATTTTAATATTTTATAGTTCAAGCGTACCATACTTCTGGTATCTACCAAGAACATGGCACGCTGTAAACAAGACAGAAATGGAGCGTTCAGATTATGTGGACAGTATGTTTAAGTAGCTCATGCTGTTCTAAATGAATATATCAGCATGCTGCACTGTTCTCTCCTCATCAGAGGAGCCAAAACATTTCACAGCAGGTCAGCTTGGCTCAGTTGGTAACACTCCTGCTTCTGAAGCGGTCAATGAACTGTGCTGTCAGCGGTTGAGAACTCTCCTGTTTAAATCCTCTCAAGGTCTCGCTCCTCCCTACCTGTGTAACCTGCTCCAGCTCAACAACCGCCCACACCCCACCACTGCACTCTCCATTCCTCTCACTCCAGCCTCTTGTTCATCGGCTCTCCCTTTGCCTCGTCATCAACAGCCTTCAGCCTTTTATACCCTATACTCTGGAATTCTCTCCCTAAACCTCCAGCTCCCTTTTTTTCCAAGACCACCCTTAAAATCCACCTTTGACCAATCTTTTGGTCACCACTAATATCTCCTTTGGTTCGACATCTATTTTTTAAAAAATATGCCTCTGAAGCACTTTGGTACATTATTGGGGAAGAAATTCGGGTCTCCACGGGTGAGTGCGCGCTGTGTACTCACCCGTAGGGCCAACGGAAGTGCCGGTTTCGTGAAAGAAGGGGTTCGAGGGTCAACCGCGTGCGCCGGAGAGGCAGCGCGCACGCAGCGAACTTCGTTTTTTTTTTCAGGTTTCTCTGTGAGGGTATGGAGAAGCTGCGCAGGAAAAAAGGAGGTGCAAGGCCTGCTTTTAACAAGGTAAGTGGTAAATTAAATACAATTTAAACATTTTTTCAAACAGGTTTATCTTTTTTACATACTTTAAAGAAAGGTAAGTTTATTTTTAGCACCTGTTAAAAAGTGTAATTAATTTTTTCAAAAATTTAAATTTTTGTTTAAAGTAGTTAATCTATGTAATTTATAGTTATTTTAAAAATGTGATTTTTAAAAAAAAATTATTTGAAGTTTTAGTTAGGTTTTGAGGGCCGATCTCTATTCATAGATTTGACAGGTCTTCCTGTCAAAATCTATGAATGGAGATTCCCTGCTCCGATTGGCTCTCCATGGCCCACGTGATCCCAGGGGACGCTTCGAACTAACTGCGCCCCTGGGATACGCAAGCACTGCACACTGGCAGCCGCAGGAGGCCCAGGAGCCGAAGTCCACGCGGGCCTGAAGCACAATGGCAGGCGCGGTAGGTAAGTACGCGCGCGATCCTTGCACCCGTGGGAAGCCGGAGAGTCGAATTTCTGGCCCATTATACATTAAAAGGCGCTATTTAAATGCAAGTTGTTCTTGTTAAGTGATTCAGTTGTGAAAGAGGCAATGAGAGGACCTCGTGGGAGGTATAGAAGGAACGGAGTGGAATCGTAAAAGGTCAACGCTCAGCACTATTTTCAGTGAAACTACAACTAGATTCATAGAATTGCAGAATGATACAGCACAGAAGGAGGCCATTCGGCCCATTGTGCCTGTGCCGGCTTTTTGAAAGAGCTCTCCAATTAGTCCCACTCCCCTGCTCATAACATCAGAACAGGCACATAAATAAAAGAGAGAGGTCGGGATGGGAATAGGGTCACTAAGGGATGGACAGGATAATACCACAGGCAGCAATAGAGAAATGGCAGAGATATTAAGTAATTACTTTGCTTCAGTATTTATCAGGGAGATAGAACAGGTGGACAGGACATTGGATGATGAGATTAGTAATGAGTTAACTGCATTTAAAATAAAGAGGAGATATATTAAATAATCAAACTCAGAGGATAAAACCCCTGGGCGGATGGATTACATCCGCGCATTTTAAAAGAATCTAGGGAAGAGATAACAGAGGCATTACTACACATATTTAATAATTCGTTAGAAAAAGGTGTAGTGCCCGAGGACTGGCAGATAGCTAACGTAATACCTATATTTAACAGCCTTCTCAACTTGTCCTGCCACCTTCGAAGATTAGTGTACATACATTCCCAGATCTCTCTGTTCCTGCACCCTCTTTAAAATTGCACCATTTAGTTTATATTGTCTCTCTTCATTCTTCCTACTAAAATGCTTCATTTCACACTTCTCTGCACTAAATTTAATCTGCCACTTGTCTGCTCAATTTATCCAGTCTGTGTCCTCCTGAAGTCTGTTACTATCCTCTTTACTGTTTACTACATTTATGAGTTTTGTGTCAGAGTCATAACGGCACAGAAGGAGGCCATTCGGCCCATCGAGTCCGTGCCAGCTCTCTAGAGCAATCCAGTCAGTCCCATTCCCCCGCTCTATCCCCATAGCCCTGCAAGTTTATTTCCCTCAAGTGCCTATCCAGTCTCCCCTTGAAAACATTGAGTCTCTCCGCTTTCACCACTTCCCTCGGCAGCGAATTCCAGGTCCTCACCACTCGCTGCGTAAAAAAGTTTTTCCTCACATCCCCCCTGTATCTCTTGCCCAAAACCTTAAATCTGTGTCCCCTAGTCCTTGTGCCATCAACTAGTGGGAACAGCCTTTCCCCGTCTAGCCTATCCAAACCCGTCATAATCTTGTACACCTCTATCAAATCACCCCTCAACCTCCTTTGCTCTAATGAAAACAAATCCAGCTTCTCCAACCTGTCCTTGTAGCTACGATTCCCCATCCCCGGAATCATTATGGTAAATCTCCTCTGCACCCTCTCAAGTGCCTTCACATTCTTCCTAAAGTGTGGTGACCAGAACTGAATGCAATACTCCAGTTGTGGCCTAACCAGCGCTTTATAAAGGTTCAGCATAACTTCTCTACTTTTGTACTCAATACCTCTATTTATGAAGCCCAAGATTCCATATGCTTTGCTAACCACTCTCTCAATATGTCCCACCACCTTCAGGGACCTATGCACATTAACTCCCAGGTCCCTCTGTCCCTGCACACTCTTTAAAACTGTGTCATTAACTGTATATTGCCTCTCCCTGTTCCTTCTGCCAAAATGCATCACCTCACACTTCTCTGTATTAAATTCCAACTGCTAGCCTATCTATGTCCTGTTGCAGTCGATTGACATCATCCTCACTGTTTGCCACACCCCCAAGTTTGGTGTCATCGGCAAATTTAGAAATTCTACTCTGTATTCCAATATCCAGGTCATTTATATAGATCAAAAAAAGCAGTGGCCCCAGCACTGACCCTTGGGGAACATCACTGTCTACCATCCTCCAGTCTGAAAAGCAGCCATTTCCCACAACTCGCTGTTTTCTGTCCTTATCCAAGCTGCCACTGACCCACCTATTCCATGAGCCTCAATTTTGTTAACCAGCCTTCTATGTGGTACTTTGTCAAACGCCTTCTGAAAATCCATGTAGACAACATCCATTGCATTCCCTTCATCAATTATCCCGGTTCTTCATCAAAAAATTAAATTAGATTAGTCAAACACGATCTGCCTTTTACAAATCCGTGTTGGCTCTCCTTAATTAGCTTAAACCTCTCCAAGTGCCCTTTAATTTTTTCCTTGATTATTGTTTCTAAAACTTTACCCACCACTGATGTTAAACTGACCGGCCTGCAGTTACTGGAAGTGTCCTTGCACCCTTTCTTGAACAATGGTGTCACATTTGCCACTTTCCAATCCTCAGGCACCTTCCCCACATCTAGGGAAGATTGGAAAATTATGGCAAGCCCTTCTGCTATCTCCTCCCCCAATTCCCTTAGCAACCTGGGATGCAAGCCATCTGGACCAGACGACTTGTCCACTCTAAGCATACCCAGCCTTTCTAGTACATCCTGTCAATCAATTTTCACCCCTTCCATTGCTTCTACCTTTTCCACTTCTACCGATATTTTGTCAGCATCCATCTCCTTAGCAAACACCGATACAAAGTACTCATTGAGTATTCTAGCCTTGCCCTGCGCCTCTAAGCATAGGTCACCTTCTTTGTCCCTAATAGGCCCCACCCCGCCTCTACTACCTGCTTACTGTTTGCATGCTAGTAGAAGATTTTGGGGTTCCCTTTTATGTTAACCGCCATTCTACTCTCATATTCTCTCTTTGCCAATCTTACTTTCATCTTCACTTCCCCTCTCAACTTATTGTATTTGGTCTGGTTCTCTAGAAGAATTCACCTGACATTCATCATACACCCTCTTTTTTTGTTTCATCATCTTCTCAATCTCCCTGGTCATCCAAGGAGCCCTTGCTTTGTTTCCCTTACCCTTCCCTCTTGTTGGAATGTACCTAGCCTGTACTTGGAACATCTCCTCCTTAAAGATCACCCATTGTTCCGTTACAGTTTTTCCTGTCAGTCTTTGGTTCCATTTTACCCTGGCTAGATCCTTTTGCATCCCATTGAAGTTAGGCCTATTCCAGTTTAGAAGTTCCACTCTAGATTGTTCCTTGCTCCTCTCCATTGCTAATCTAAATCTTATGATATGATGATCACTCGTACCCAAGTGTTCTCCCACAGACACTTGGTCGACCTGGCCCACCTCATTCCCCAGCACCAGATCCAGCAATGCCTCCTTCCTAGTTGGGCCAAGAGCATACTGGTCAAGGAAATTCTCCTGAACGCATTTCAGAAATTCCTCCCCCTCCTTTCCCTTTACCCTAGCATTATCCCAATCGATATTTGGGTAATTAAAGTCCCCCAATATCACCACTCTATAGCTCTTGCATGTCTCTGCGATTTCCCTGCAGATTTTCTCCTCTACCTCCCTCTCACTATTTGGAGGCCTGTAGAATACCCCTATAGTGTGATCAAACCCTTTTTGCTCCTCAACTCTAACCAAATGGATTCTGTCCTTGTCCCCTCAAGAACCTCCTCCCTTTTCAACACTACAATGTCTTCCTTAATCAGCACTGCCACCACACCTCCCTTTTTTCCTTCCCTATCTTTTCTGAACACCTTGTACCCTTGAATATTCAGGGCTGGATTTTACCAGCCCTGAGGAGGCGGGACTGCTGGGAAAGTCAAAAAGAATGGGTCCCGAACCCGCTCCCAACCCGCCTCCAACCAATCTTCCCGGGAATTGGGTCCCCGATTTGCGCAGGGACCCGACTCCTAGCGGCAGGAAGAGGATTATAGCCACTTAACTGTCTGTTAACAGGTAGTTAGCAGGCAGTTAAGAGGCTTTTTCCAATTTTTGGGCTTCTGCTGTGGGCTTCCCGACATCAGGGAACCCCGCCAGGGTGAGTGAGGTGTGCTGTGGGTCTGTTGTACTGTTGGTGTACAGATGACAGCTGCAGAAGTGGTGTGAAGGATGCAATGGGACACTGGTGAGTATCAGAGGTAAGGAAATGTTGGGACAGTCATTTTTAATGTGTTTAGATTTTTCTGTAGGTGACAAGCTTTGAAGTGTTTGTGCGGCCTCACTTCAATGGGAGAAGTGACAGATCGCTTCCGTACCCTCACCTGCAGCTGCCATCTGTTACATCCTAAGGAGAGAGTCATTGGAGAGTCTGGGTGCAAGGGCTCACCTTTGTACAGTGATTGTCAGTGTTTGACAGCACCTCAATGCTGTTAAACACTGTCAAATCATCTGTCAAAAATTTATGGTTTATGCGTCTTTAAGAAAACCGGCAGATGAAGCGTCATCAACTGACGTCATCTGACACCGGCTTTCCCTTAATTGGCCAGCAAGCCCGCAGGGTGGTCTTAACAAGGCCAATCAGGGGAAAATAGTGTCTGTGCGTCGGACGTCGCTGGGGGCGGGACTAGAACCCGGAAGGCAGCAGTCCCGCCCCCAACTCGTCTCGGTGAGTAAAATCCAGCCCTAAGTGCCCAGTCCTCACCGTTTTTAAGCCACGTTTCCGTTATTGCCACATGGCTAATTGTGCTTGTAGCTCACCAACCGTATTCACCACACTTTGTGCGTTTACGTACATGCATTCTAAACCCATTTTTGAATTTTTCGTAGTCTTTCTTAGTCTGCTCCTATCTAATATGGTACTACTTCCGCCTCCAGCACTACCTTGCCCTCCAGTACCATCTAACACACTCACTCTTCCATGCACCCCATTCCACCCCTCCACTCCTATATGCTGGTGCCCATCCCCATCAAGCTAGTTTAAACCCTCCCCAACAGCACTAGCAAACCTCCCCACGAGAATATTGGTCCCGGCTCTGTTGAGGTGTAACCCGTCCGGCTTGTACAGGTCCCACCTTCCCCAGAAATGGTCCCAATGCCTCAGGAATCTAAAGCCCTCCCTCCTGCACCATCTCTCCAGCCACGCATTCATCTGTTCTATCCTCCTATTCCTGTACTCACTAGCACGTGGCACCGGGAGTAATCCGGAGATTACTATCTTTGAACTCCTGCTTTTTAATCTCTTTCCTATCTCCCTATAGTCTGCCTGCTGGACCTCATCCCTCTTTCTGCCTATGTTGTTGGTACCGATATGGACAACGACTTCTGGCTGTTCACTCTAACCCCCTTCAGAGTGTCCTGCAGCCGCTCAGTGACATCCTTGACCCTGGCACCAGGGAGGCAACATACCGTCCTGGAGTCACGTCTGCATCCACAGAAACGCCTATCTGTTCCCCTAACCAATGAATCATCTGCAAACTTTGAAATTATGATCTGTTTACCCAAGTCCAAGTTATTAATACATATCAAAAAGAGCAATGGTCCCAACACTGAACCCTATGGAACACCACTGTATACCTCCCTCCAATATGAAAAACAACCATTCATCTCTACTCTCTGCTTTCTGTCTCTTAGCCAATTTCGTAATCACATAGCCACTGCCCCTTTAATCCTATGGGCTTAAATTTTGCTAACAAGTTTATTATGTGGTACTTTATCAAACACCTTTTAAAAGTCCATATACACATCAACTGCACTACACTCATCAACCCTCTCCATTACTTCATCAAAAACTCAATCAAGTTAGTCAAACACAATTTGCCGTTAACAAATCTGAACTGGCTTTCATTTATTAACCCATATTTTTCCAAGTGCCAATTGATTTTGTCCTGGATTATTGTCTCTAAAAATTTCCCCATAAGGAGTTATCTCTGTTCAGCTGACTGACATGCAGTTGACGGGTTTATCCCTCTTCCCTTTTTTGAACAGGAGTAGAATTTTTGCAGTACTCTGGAACCACTTCCATCCCCAAGGAGGATTGGAAGATTGTGGACAGAGCCTTTGCAATTTCCACCCTTACTTCCTATCTAGGATGCATCCCATCTGGACTGGGTAACTTTTCTACTTTGAGTGCTGCCAACCTTTTAAGTACCTCCTCTTTATTTATTTTTGTCCTATCTAATTTGTCTACTACCTCCTCCATTACTGTGACATTGGCAGCATCCTCTTCTTTGGTGAAGACAGATGCAAAGTGCTTATTTAGTACCTTGACCATGCCCTCTGCCTCCACAAGAAAATCTCCTTTCTGGTTCCTAATCAGCCCCACCATTCCTTTGACCACCCTTTTGGGTTCTATTTTACGTTACCTGCTCATCTGTGGTCATACACTCTCTTTGCCCATCTTATTCCCTTTTTCAGTTCTGCTCTGTAGGACAAGAGGATATAGGTACAAACTGCTAACAGCAAGCTCAGGACTGGTGTCAGGAAGCACATTCACATGGAGTGATCAATGCTTGGAATGGACACTAGGTGGATAGTGGACACAAAAACACTGGAATCATTCAAGGAGAAATTAGGTGCTGTGATGGATGGACAAGCTAGACAGGCCAAATGGCTCCACAAATCTGCTACTTGGTTGAGCATCTTCACTTGGGGAAGACCCAGGTAAACAAATAGATGGAACCTGGGGAATTCAACTGAATCCCAAGCCCAGAGAGGGACAGGTCTCTGCTAGAAAAAGTAGAATGACTGATTTTATAGAATCATAAAAATTACAGCGCAGAAGGAGACCATTCAGCCCACTGCGCCAGTGCCAGCTCTTCAACTCTACTCTAATTCCGTTTCATTACTCTTGCCTCGTACATTTTCAGATTCTCCTTTTACAAATACTTATCCAATTCCCTATTAAATGACGCTATAGTCTCTGCCTCAATATCCACTTGTGGTAATGCACCCCATGTTCTAATAATCTTCAAGGCGATTAGTTAAATGTCTAGCTGTAGAGATTCAGGGTGAATCTTGGCAATAGATAGGAAATTGGCTGAAGAGTAGAACGCAATGAGTGCTTGTTAAAGGAGTTATCTTGGGTGAGGGAGGGGAGTGCACAGAGTGGGGTGCCCAGGGCTCAGTGTCGGGATCATTACTGTTTCTAATTTACATAAATGACTTGCATTTAGAAACTTAATGCAAAGCGACAACATTTGTAGATGATACCAAACTAGAAAGGGCAGTGTAATTGTTTGAGGTTGTCCAGAAATGACAATTGTGGATTTGGGTAAAATATCTATGTGGAAACTTGGAATGGAGATATCAGAGAGGTTAACCTATAAAAGGTTTACAAGATGGTTAGGGAAAAGGAAAAGATAAATCTGGGATTTTATTTTAAATTATATCAAATCAAATCAAAAGACTAGGCAAGGCAACACATGTTCAAATAGCAAATTTAAGACTGATATCAGGAAGTTCTTCTACACACCAAGAGTGTGTCTCGGGGTGGATGAAAAAAAGATGGGCTGCACAACATTCCTCGTCCATAATTATCTTGCAACCCTGTGAACTTTTCCCTTTGTTCTTTAAAAAAAAAGGAAGACAGAGCTAACCTGAGTAATTACAAGCCAGTTAGTTTAACATCTGTGGCAGGAAATATTTTGGATCTTTAATTAAAGATGAAATGACCAAATATCTAGCTGAAGAGAAAATAAGTAGAAGCAATCAACGAGTTTCAGAAAGGAAGATCGTGCTTGGCAAATCTAATTGGGAGGTGACAGATGAAGATGGATGGGGGAAATGCAGTGCATGTGACTTTCAGATAGCCTTGGACAAGGTACCACACAGTAGACTATTGAAGGAGATTAAAGGGTATGGATTTAAGGGGAAGGTAGCAAACTGGATTAAGAACTGGTTAGAAGGGAGGAAACAGAGAGTAGGAGTTAAAGACAGTTTCTCTGAGTGGTTGGAAGTGGGTAGTGGTGTCCCACAGGGTTCAGTTCTGGGACCACTTCGTTCACTGTGTACATCAATGATTTGAATAAAGGGCTAGAGGAAGTGGTGTCATTGATAATGTTGTAATTTCCATGTAATTTTATGTAATACTAATGCTCTGTCTACACCCCTTGCTAGTGATTCATTAACCAGTGAAACAATCTTTATTCGTAAAGCCATTCACAATTTTGAAAAGTTCTAATAGATTCTCCCCTCCCCGGTTTGGGAAAAAGCCCCATTTTTTTCAAATGTTTCTTTATAACTATAATCTCTTACTTCTGGTATTAATCTAGTGAATTTTCACTGCCTCCTTTGCATGGCTCCAATATCCTTCCTATAAATGGGTTGCCCAGAGCAGCCCAGAATACTCCAACTGTGTCCTAGCCAACTTCTTGTATACATTTAACATCACTTCCTTGCTTTCATATTCAATGCACTTACGTATAAAACCCTGAATCCTATTTGTCTTTGTGTGGTCTTTTCTACCTGCACCTCCATCTTTAAAGATCTATGTATCTACACCCAGAGATCTCTCCGTTCCTCCACTGTGTTAAGGATTTTATCAGTAATGTTGTACCTACTTTCACTGTTCTTCAGCTTAAAATGTACAACTTGACATTTCTCTGCATCTGCCACCTATTTGCCTACTTGGCTAACTGCAATCTCCTGCAATGTTCCTCTAATTTGGTATAAGCAAATGTCAACATCATTCTTCTTGTACCTTATAGATGCAGGTCATTTATATAAATGGAAAATGAGAAAAAATAAGCTTATGCTTTTTGTCAGAGTTATAAAATGTTTTGAGACGGCTCCATATTCAGCAGGGTCAGAGAACAGTAGCAGCTGAAACCACGGATTAACTAATTTAGCAATGTGATTGGTTGAAATTGCAAGCTTTCAGATCGCTGCTGATCTGTATTCAGCCAATCAAAATGTTTAAGTTAAGTAAAAAGAAAATTTCTGTAAATTTGAAATAAAAACCAAAGAAAGCCAGAAATATAGAGCAGGTCAGTCAGCAACAGAGAAAAGACCTCTAGGGTGTGTGGCCTTCATCACAACTATGGTTAAATTCAATATTTGAACAAATAATACACTTGATTTTTCTGCTCGGAAGGATTTAAGCTGTTTAATGTGTGGTCTGCTATATGCAAAACTTTTAATTATATAAGGAGGAGTCAAATCAGAGAAAGTGTGCAGATGCCTTTTTAAAACTGCTAAACTTGCTCTATATTTCTTCAAGAAAATGGTTGCCTGTAGCATCGAGATTCCTGGATGCTGCAGATCGCTTTCTACCCTAAACCATACCTTCGATTGATCGTCCGAGTCTAGCTTCCCTCCACCCTTCTCTTTCTTCCGTTTCGGTTTCCTTTTCTTCTTCTTTGCTCCCGTTTCATCCCCTGGGCTCTTACTGTTTTAGAAAAGAAAAACAGTTGGAAAAATTCAGAACGGCGAAAAATCGTACGGTTGGGAAGGTGAGGTTTTTATGAAGGAAGAACCCAGCCAGACTTTAGTTGTAGCGCAGGGCACAGCTGGGAGTAGGAGAATTTTTTAAGCTCCCCGATAACATTGCTGCAGTGCTACAGACTCTCGACAAAAAATCATTCAAAAGATGGATTGCTAGAATTGTTTGCAATACTTTCTAACTTAGAACGCAAGAGGATGTAATCTACTAAAAAGAAACATTTAAGCACTGTAATTCGATTTTACTGAAACATGTGATGAGGTTATAGGTACCATCCCTGGCTCCAATAATGAATAAGCAGGTAGCCTGCCAATGGGTTCTAGCGATATTGGGTTCAGTTGTCTGTTCATTCCCACAAAGAGTCTTGGAGTCTCACTCCAACAGTCCACCCATTAGGAAGCTACCATATAGGAACTGCAGGGGTGAATCATTGCCTACTGTCACATGTCTCAGTTCCGTTTTACTCCAGAATGGCACCACACTTGTTGTATAAACCCTGGAGTTATACTGGAACAGAAATTCATCTTGCGCTCCCCAATGCAGCAGCTGGTGAAGGCAGCATGAAAGTGACCCACAGTGCCCTGGGTTTGGCAGGTCTGTGCCAAGCAAACTGATCTCAGACGGGGTGGCAATAGAGACACAACAATCCGTCTCGGTGCCCCTAGGTTCCCTACTCCAGATCACTATCCAGCAACCCCCCTAATGGAAAATGCAGGATTGTGGATGTCTGATAAGACGAGGTACAGGCTCTGCCGTGACATCCCGACAGTTGAATAGCCAAGACACATTACCTCGGCTCACACATGAACGGCCACAGCACCAGGAGTCAGCACCTTAAGGAATGGAGGGGATTAAGTTGACATAAAAGAAACTTACTGGAGCGTAAACTAAATCAGAATCTGTAAATGTAAACATATTTATCTAATGCGTCACCAGTACTCATCTTTCAGGATTTTTTTTAAACCTTTTTTCCCCACGGTTTAAAGTGTTTAGTTCTTAAAGCTGAGCATGTTTACAGAAGTTAGAAAAGGCACTGAGACAATAGGTGGCAAAAATGCAAAGTTTAGATGTTTTCTCGGACTGAAAATAATAATTAATTCATTGGCTTGTTTGGTAATCAATAAGCACTTCCAACCATTGCACTGGGAAGTATCTACTCCCTTCTGGCTGTGGACAGAAGGTGAAAAGCACAAGATACTGAAGCAAGCAGAAACGGAAAGCTGCAAGGGCAAGCTTTGGCCTAGCTTGGAAGAGTAGCATGCAGGAGGGTAGCCGGGAGTTATTTTGCTTAAGTAAGATCACCACTCACCAATGTGAGGAAGCATATCATGCTCGTTATTTTGTATCACGCAAAGACAGTGTTTGAACTAAGTGAATCCGATCAAAACAGTTGCTCTGTTGGTTCACTCACTATGAAGTAAAGCAGCTAAAGGATTCACATCGGAGATCTGGCCTCGTCTCACCAAGTGTTTCCTCAGCCTGCTTTCGAAAAGACTGAAGCAGCACACGTGAAAGACAGTTATCACATATCGGGTTGCACAGAGTTCAAGGGCTTGTAACAGTGGAGAAGGTCCCAGAGATACTGAAGGGCGAGACCGTGGAGGGATTTATCACAAGGGTGATAATTTTAAATCTGAGATGATGGAGGACTTGAACCTAACGTAGGTCAGAAAGACAGGAGTGATGGGCCAGCAGGACTTGAAACAGGGTAGGATACAGGCAGCAATACCCTCCTGTGAACTGAACTAGATATTCGTGTCTTTTGTACACAAGCTCCTTCAATCTCTTTGAAGGCAGGTTGAGGAAATACTTGGTCAGACAAGGCCAGACATGAATCATTAAGCTGTTTAGTTCAGAGTGAACATGCAGAGCAACAGTTATGATCTGATTCACTGATTTAAACAATTATAATCTTTGTGTAATAATACAAAATAATGAACATGCCACGTGTCCCCACATCAGTCAGTCGTTTTACTTAAAACAAAATAACTGCTAATTATCTTCCAATGCGAAACGTCTGAGCCTGGCCAAAGCTTGCCCTTACAGCTTTTATTTGAAGACCTGACTGACTTGGCAGACTTGCTACACCCAACTGCTCCTGCCAGTCTGTTTTGTTTTAAAAAGTCACCCCCCGCACATCCCAAAAGGAGCAAACTTTTCCCAACAAAGTGGGTGCAAGGTGTTTATCTATTACCGAGAAAGGCTAATTAATTGCTTATTGTTTACAGACTAAGGGGAAATAACATAAAAGCATAGCTTAAACATTTTAACCACCTACTGTCTCGGTGCCTTTTTTTAAGCTTGTGTGAATACACAACTGACTCAGAACAGGGCTCAAGCCGGAGGCTATCCTAGTCTGCCTGTCTCACCTACTTAGAGGCTGCACCAACTAAGCCACGGAGGGAGCTGATCTGTTGTTGACTGAGTGCAAATGCAGACAAATAGCTCCCTAGTTCATGTGCTTAGCACGTGGGCCTAAGCAGCACCTCGACCATCACTGCAACACCTGGCCTTGCGCATTGGTGTTAAAAATAGAAATTGATCTGCCAAACTAAAAATAAGTTTGAAAAGTGTTTATAGTAGTCAGAGCCTCAAGTTCAACATCCACGCAACACCTCAGGAAGAGCATCTCCAATTCCACTTCGTGTCCTGATACCACATGCTCAGAGCTGCTCTTGCTCATCCTATTTTAAAATTCTCTACAAACTTAGCAAAGCTTTCTCTACTCTGCTCCAGCAACGATTCTCAGTCATTACCTTACAACAGATTTCTGGCTAGGATAGATCTTGTATAACATACACAGAACAAGAAATCTCTCTATCAATTAAAGTTACAATTCAGCAAAATAGCTCAAAAGGAATTCTTCAGTTCTATCAAGTAATTTCAAAGCAAAATCTAGTGGGTAAAGGCACTGCCAGCTGAAGCACTAATCCATAAAGGCCAGAGAGTCTAGAGTTCAATTCTCATCTGTGCTATTAGCAGTCGGCAAAAAAGAAAGACTTGTATTTATATAGCGACTTTCTCGACCACCGGACGTCCCAAAACGCTTTACAGCCAATGAAGTACTTTTGAAGTGTAGTCACTGTTGTAATGTGGGAAACGCGGCAGCTAATTTGTGCACAGCAAGCTGATAATGACCAAATAATCTGTTTTTGTTATGTTGGTTGAGGGATAAACATTAGCCAGGACACCGGGGATAACTCCCCTGCTCTTCTTCGAAATAGTGCCATAGGATCTTTTACGTCCACCCGAGAGAGCAGACGGGGCCTCGGTTTAACATCTCATCCGAAAGACGGCACCTCCGACAGTGCAGCCAGCACTCCCTCACTACTGCACTGGAGTGTCAGCCTAGATTTTTGTGCTCAAGTCTCTGGCGTGGGACTTGAACCCACAAACCTTCTGACTCAGAGGCGAGAGAGCTACCCACTGAGACACAGCTGACACTATTAAGAGAGTGCGAGAAAAGAAAAAGTGAGCGTGTGCGTGATCCTGATTGTTATCCAGTAACTGGTGCTTTAATGTGTGCGTGTGGACAGAACTGGGTTCAGCTTCATAGCCACATGGTCTCTTGTAAGCTAGATTGCCAACTCTGGTTGGACGTATGCGTAGAGGTTTGATCAGGTGACAGTTGCCCGCTGTTTGCAAAAGCTATTGCATTTATATTATAAAGATGGGGTCTGCTGTGGCTCAGTGTCTATCTTCTTAAACCTGTATTTAAGTTGGCTTCTTTCTGCTTTCAGCAATCATGGAGACCACTACAACCCCAAGCCATTTCCCACGCAGGATGGGTTCCAGCCAGAATTCCCACCAGCAAGAGGGGGGTTGGAATATAAAAGTGAAGAGTTATGCTTCAGTTGTACAGAGCCTTGGTCGGACCCTATCTGGAGTAACTGCGCTCAGTTCTGGGCACCGCACCTCAGGAAGGATATATTGGCCTTGGAGGGGGTACTTCCTCTGGTGGATGAATTCGGAACATGGGGCATAATGTTAAAATTAGAGCCAGGCCATCCAGAAGTGGAATCAGGAGGGCTGTGGATGCTGGGGGTCAATTGGAGCTTTCAAGACCAAGATTAATAGATTGTTAGGTAAGGGTATCAAGGGATACGGGTCAAAGGCGGGTAAATGGGATTGAGGTACATATCAGCTATGATCTGACTGACTGATGGAGCAACCTCGAGGGGCTCAATGGCCTCCTCCTGTTTATAAGCCTGAGGCCTAAAAAGGTCAGAGCTGGATTAAGAATTCACCATCCTCCGTTCCCATTCCTGCAGTGAAATGCATGAAGAAATGGGCCCGTAGAATATTTACACACTGCACCAATAATAAAGCAAATCCGCAGGAGTAGAAGTGTAAGGGAGGATAACCCCCAGGCATGGTTGTTGAGATGGGTTTCGAAGTTGTGGCTGAGGTCTTCCTGTCAAATCTATGAATGAAAGATGGTCTGCTGCCATTAGCTCTCCATGGCCCACGAGATCCCAGGGGATGCATCGCACCAACTACGCCCCTGGGACACGCAAGCACTGCGCGCCGGCACTTGGAGCAGGCCCAGGAGCTGAAGTTCCCGTGGGCCCAGAGGTCAACGGCAGGCGCGGTAGGTAAGTGCGCGCGCGATCCTTACCCCTGCGGCAAGCCGGAGAGGCGAATTTCAGGGCCAATGTCAAATTAGGTACAGAAAGAGAAATAAAGGGAAAGAAAGAGAGAGACAGAAAGAATAAGTTAAAAAAAGTTTTAAATTTTACATTTTTAAAATCTCCAACAATTAAAACCTGAAGGAGACTTCACACTTGTAATAGTTAATTTTCAGTGCCAGAGGGGTTGACAGGCAGTTATCATGCCATTAAAGGATACTTAGACTGAAATGGACAAGACTTAACTTTCTGTGGCGAGTTTATTTTGTATCTACTACACAAATACAGCAACTTCACACTGTTCAAAAGTGTCAATGGTGAGGCAGACAGCGAAATGCCATTTTCAAAGCTAACAGTGCAGTGGCGTAACTCGAACATCATTTGGATTTCCGGATTTAATCGCGCATCTGCCCCTCGCCTGAAGGTGCTGTGGCATTTGCGTATAAATAACGTCAAGCGCCATTAGCCTCACCGTTATTTTGGCAGCGAATTGTGGGTCAATGAGTTAAAATCATTCAACAGTTACTGCAATTTGCAGTGTATTTCTACAACAGCTCTGCTAAACTACCATGGGTCCATTTTTGTCCTTAGTAAGATTAGAAAGACTTGACTTGCTGTGCTCCATCTCCGTGTTCTGTACGAACATCATCAAATGACGATCACCCCAAGTGACACTCCTCGGGCTTCCCCCAGGCCACCGTGTTTGGGGAGCAGGGTGGGCAGGATATTTTGGGAGTTGTAGTTCTGCACTGCCGGAGACCACCCACCACTGAAAAGGTAGAAACAAGACAAGAACTACAACTCCCAGGAAACATGCCGCCCATATGCACCGGACGGTCAGCTATCGCCATGGCAACGACTAAAAGCTCCACAGGTACAACGTGTAAACTCCTCTTCCCTGTTTTCTCAAAGGTTGTTCGCAGCAGTGCCCAGGAGATTCAGTTTGCATTCCTGGAGACTCCAGAACAATCTGGGCGGGTTAGCCACCTTACTGGGTAGAGGTTCCAGTCCAGCGTCAGCTTCGTTCCATGGTAGCACTCGCACCTCTGAATCGGGTTCAGTCCTCACTCTGGGACTTGAGCACACGATCCAGGCTGACACGCCTGTGCAGCACGAGTGAGTGCTGCACTGTCGGAAGTGCTGTCTTTTGGGTGTGATGTCAAATCAAGGCCCCGCCTGCCTGTTCAGGTGGATGTAACAGACCCCATGGCACTAATCAAAGAAGAACAGGAAGTTCTCCTGGCATCTGTCCTGGCCAACATGCACTCCTTGACCAAACACCAACAAATTATCTGGCCATTCGTTCATCTCCTGTTTGTGGAACCATTTCCAGATATTCTACCAGGTTCGGATGACAGGATTGATTAAGCTGCAGAGCAATTGTAACACAAGATTCATAAAGTGGTGATTATTGCAGCAGAACACGCCCACATCTGCTACCTGCACACACATTACGACTCTGGTAAAACAGCACATCCTCAGTCGACATTGCAGTTGATCACCCGTGTGGATATTACAGGGTAACCCTACAGCAGTTGCTGGACCAAGCTCCTGTGCAATGGATTTCCAGCAGCCACTGCAGCTATTTAACCTTGTTTCTAATTTTAAATTACTTACTCGAAAACACAGGACAGACAAATGTCTAGGCACCAAATGACAAGGTACCAATTAGCCCCAACACTACTTACATGTTATCGGGTATGTGGTTAATCTCATTAGTGGTCCATGGGGAGAGGAATCACTAATTTCCCGGTATTTGTACAGCAAAACCATATGGTGCATCACATGGGAGGGAGGGAACAATAGCAGAGCAAAACTGGAATGCACTCTGGGTTGAGTAGGGAGTGTCCATGCAGTTCCAGTGGCGAACAACACATACCAGCACTGTGCTCAATATACTGACAATTCCAGAACACACACACACACACACACATACCCTGCAATGCTTATTCAGACTCCAGTTTAAATTGCTGAACTGCTTTAACTTTACTGAAAAGTCTATTGAAACACTGGGTGGACTGTTTTGTTTAATGTAAAATAAGTGACGACACTTCAAAAGTACTTCATTGGCTGTAAAGCGCTTTGGGAACGTCCCGGGTTGGTGAAAGGCGCTACAGAAATGAAAATCTTTCTTTACAGATTGTATATCTTTCCACCCTGCCATGTTCTCTTTCCTTGACGTACTCCAAGGCAGGAGTGCCCATGATTCTGTCATTTTAGGCCAGATAGATGGGAACATGGAGCCTGATGGGGCCACAAATGAATCTGCAGATTTCACACATTGCTGATACTAACACACCTTGGGGTTCTGATTTAGAATTTGAGGCAACAGCATTAAAAACAGCCCTTTACAAACCTCCAGGACACAAAAAAACCCAGAACAAACCAGCGATTATAAAATACAGGTGGCAATTGGAGTCGGTTACCTGGGCTTCCCAGGGATGGATTGCCAGGGTTTAGAGGCATTAACCCGTTTAAAATAACTGGATAAATGCCGCCACTGAAACAGTGGAGGGGGGAATTTCAGACACTAGTATTGCATGGTGTAATCTCAGGACTGTGCTATTCTCTTGTTGGGCCACATTTCCATGGGTGCCAGCCATTGTCTGGTAACTCACCCGAGCGGCCATTTTTTGGTAAATGTTGGCAGGCTGCTCAGTTGGGAAGAGCATCGGTGTGTGTCTGATCTTGTCCCAAACTGATGACCAAATGGACCCATCAGTGACACACCTGTACCCACCAGTACTGTACCCTAGTGTTATACAGTGACACACCTGTACCCACCAGTACTGTACCCTAGTGTTATACAGTGACAGACCTGTACCCACCAGTACTGTACCCCAGTGTTATACAGTGACACACCTGTACCCACCAGTACTGTGCCCAGTGTTATACAGTGACAGACCTGTACCCACCAGTACTGTGCCCAGTGTTATACAGTGACAGACCTGTACCCACCAGTACTGTGCCCCAGTGTTATACAGTGACAGACCTGTACCCACCAGTACTGTGCCCAGTGTTAGTGACACACCTGTTGTACTCACCAGTACTGTACCCGTGTTATACAGTGACAGACCTGTACCCACCAGTACTGCACCCCAGTGTTATACAGTGACAGACCTGTACTCACCAGTATTGTACCCGTTAGTGACAGACCTGTACCCACCAGTACTGTACCCCAGTGTAATAGTGAGACTTGTACCCAGCAGTACTGTGCCCCAGTGTTATACAGTGACAGACCTGTCCCCACCAATACTGTACCCGTTAGTGACAGACCTGTACCCACCAGTACTGTACCCCAGTGTAATAGTGAGACCTGTACCCAGCAGTACTGTGCCCAGTGTTATACAGTGACAGACCTGTACCCACCAGTACTGTGCCCAGTGTTATACAGTGACAGACCTGTACCCACCAGTACTGTGCCCAGTGTTATACAGTGACAGACCTGTACCCACCAGTACTGTGCCCCAGTGTTATACAGTGACACACCTGTACCCACCAGTACTGTACCCATGTTATACAGTGACACACCTGTGAATTCTACCATCTTATCAATATCCCCTTGCAGCTTCCTCTGGTCCTCAGTCTTATTTACTATGCCTCGTTGTCTCAGTGGGTAGCACTCTTGCCTCAGAGTCAGAAAGTTGTAGGTTCAAGTCCCACTCCAGAAACTTGAGCATATATCCAGGCTGACATTCCAGTGCAGCACTGAGGGTGTGCTGCACTATTGGAGGTGCCATTTTTGGGATGAGAATTAAATGTCTGCCCTCTCAGGTGGACGTAAAAGATCACATGGCACCATTTCGAAGAGCAGGGGAGTTCTCCCTGGTGTCCTGTAGGGTTGCAAAATTCCAGGAATTTTTAAAAGAGGAAACTTTCCATGGGAATTTTCGGGAATTTAGAGTTTTTTTGCACACTGATGGTTTTTGTCTCTAACCCTTATATTATCTTTGTCATCAAAATAGACATACTGTTCCATACAAATAAAAACAGCTGATTTAGCCTGTAATTTGTCCTTATTTTGTCCCTTTGAGTCTTCTACTCATCATTGCTCCTCCTGATTCTCTGACTCTGGCTCTGACGTGTCCATTTCCTCCTCTGTGTCACTGTCTAGCTGTGTGGTGGACACTTCTGTATCTGGCTCAATAAGTTGTAGGCTCGCCCGGATAGCCACTAGTTTCTCCACTCTCGTTAGTCAACCTGTTGCGCACCTTTGTGCGTATTCCCAAAAAGTGACCAGTTTCGTTCAGAGGCCGCTGATGAAGGTGGGATTTGGAGTATCGCCGATGCAATGGGAGACAGGGCCTCAGATGCACAAAGTCCCTTCCACCAGGTATGTGCACTGATATGCTTGCATGATTCCCATATCCCGTCCCCATTTCAAAGACCTTGCTTGGTAGAGAACTTTGCCAGACTTCCCAGAACTTTGCCCACATCCAGATTGAGGTGGCGTGAGAGGGTAGAAATCACACTGTAAGCGCTGTTGATCTGTTCTCCCAACATGCTTTGGGTCCAGCATGTATGCTGCAGCATGAATCGGCTTGACACAAAATTCTTGACGCGTCTGTATGAATTGAACAATTGCCTTCTCCTCTGCTTTGAGCAGCAGGGATGTGGGTAGGGCAATGCTGATTTGTTCTTTTAAATCAGCAAAAAGCCTGAGAACATCTGACAAGACAGCGTCATCTCCTTCAATCTGAGCAATTGCAGATGCTACTGGTGAGAGTAGTTTAAGGCTGCTAACCACTCTCTCCAAAAACACATCATCCAGCAGTATTTTCTTGATGGTGGTTTCCATATCCCCAGACTGGGATATTGCCATTTCTTGCAGCGACTCCTTACCCTCCAGAGGCTGTTGTACATTATGACAACGCCACCCCATCTAGTGTTGCTGGGCAGCTTCAGTGTGGTGTTCTTGTTCTTTGTCGTTTGCTTGGAGTTGTAGGTTGCTGCAACTACCTGTTTTCCCCTGACATACTTAACAACTTGCTTGGCTCTCTTGTACAGTGTTTCCATGGTTCTCAAACCCATGATGTCCTTGAGGAGCAGGTTGAGCCCATGAGCTGCGCACCCAATAGATGTAATATGAGGGTAGGCCTCCTCCACTTGAGCCCAAGCAGCCTTCATATTCGCAGCATTGTCAGTAACTACTGCAAAGACCTTTTGTGATCCAAGATCGTTGATGACCGCTTTCAGCTCATCAGCAATGTATGTGCCTGTGTGTCTGTTGTCCTTTGTGTCTGTGCTCTTGAAGAACACTGGGAGAGGAGTGGAGACGATGTCGTTTATGATGCCCTCCCCTCGTACATTTGACCACCCATCTGAGATAACTGCAACACAGTCTGCCATCTCTATCGTTTCTTTGAGCTTTCCTTGGACTCTGTTATACTCAGCCTCCAGCAAATAAGTAGACAAAGCATGTCTGGTGGGAGGACAGTATGCAGGGCGAATAACATTGAAAAATCTCTTCCAGTACACATTGGCTGTGAGCATGAGGGGTGAGCCTGTCGCATATACAGCTCAAGCAAGGCACTCATCTGCATTCTTCTGGCTATGGTTATCCATTGTATCAAAGAACCTTCCAAGTGGGCCAGGAGTTGCTGATAAGGAGCCTGATGCTGAATGTGAACCATCATCTTCTTGAATGGAAGCAGAGGAACTCTGGGCTGACTGCTGTGAGCTTTGAGTGAAGTTGTTGCATTTGGATAAATGCTGCTGCATCTTTGTGGCATTCTTTACATATGGCTTTGTACAGTGTTTGCACATGTACACAGTCTTTCCATCTTTAATGCTTGGGGTAAAATGCTTCCACACATCTGATGGTAACCGTGGCATTGTTCTACGCAGAGAAATAAAGGGCATTCGTCTCTGTGTCGAACTGCAGTCGATCAGCACGATTGCAACAGGATGAATAAATTTTTCCTGATGCTCCATGTGATGGAAGCATGACCTGCGCACGCACGACGCTACATCACCAATAGAGGGAGCTAATCGCTCATCCACTTATCCAACCAATCAGGACACATTTGTTCATAGTCACACACAAAACTTGTAATTATTAAAACAAGCCAAGTAAGAAGATAAACATATATTGATTAAGAAATTCCTTAATAATTAAGATTCCATCTCTGTTAGTAATTTTAAGAGAGGACCTGTGAAAAAAAAAGAAATACAAAAAAAAATTATGCTAGTATGTGCTTTTTTGGGCAAAATTCCCGAAATCCCCAAGCTAAACTTCCCGTGGAAAATTTCCGGAAATTTCCCGGAAACTTTCCACCCCTTCGCAACCCTAGTGTCCTGGCCAATATTTATCCCTCATTCAACATCACTTAAACAGATTATCTGGTCATTATCGCATTGCTATTTGTGGGATCTTGCTGTGCATAAATCGGCTGCTGTGTTTCCAACATTACAACAGTGACTACACATCAAAAATACTTAATTGGCTGTAAAGCACTTTTGGACATCCTGAGGTTGTGAAAGACGCGATGGAAATGCAAGTCTTTCTTTCTTTTCCTATTTTAGTATCATCTGTAAATTTAGACAGCACTCCATCTAGCCCTGTATCCAAATCATTGATGTGCACAGTGAACAGATGTGGTCCCAGAACAGAACCCTGTGGGACACCACTACCCACTTTCAAGCACTCTGAGAAACTGTCTTTAACTCCTACTCTCTGTTTCCTCCCTTCTAACCAGTTTTTAATCCAATTTCGACCCTCCCTCCCCCCCAAATCCATAATCCTTAGCCTTCTCCAATAGTCTCCTGTGTGCTACCTTGTCAAAGGCTTTCTGAAAGTCACATCCACTGCAGTTCCCCCATGCACCACAACCGTCACTTCCTCAAAGAACAAAGCAAGCACGACATTGAACTGCTGGCTGTTTCTCACTATCCAAGCATTAGGCTTGACTGAAACCCTACTGATAATATTGCAGTTAGAAATCAGCTGAAGAAACTAAGTGGTAACAGTACGTATAACCATGTTGTTTAGAGATGAGGGAGGAAATTTGATGGCTATTGTCATAAAGGAAACATTGGGGTATTGTAGGTCTAGGAGCAAATTTAGCATCTATATAAAAAGAGAATAAATCTGACCCAGACAACTACAGTCCATTAGCCTGGTATCACAGGTAAAATAATGGACAGCATTCTTAGGAGTAAACTTGAGGTCATCTAAAACTCTGCTGCCCATGTTCTAACTCACACCAAGTCCCATTTACCCATCACCCCTGTGCTCGCTGACCTACATTGGCTCCCAGTTAAGCAACGCCCGGATTTTAAAATTCTCATCCTCGTTTTCAAATCCCTCCATGGCCTCGCCCCTCCCTATCTCTGTAATCTCCTTCAGCCCCACAACCACCAGCCCCCCCCCCCGCCCCCACAACCACCAGCCCCTCCCCCCCCGAGATCTCTGTGTTCCTCCAATTCCGGCCTCCTGAGCATCCCTGATTTTAATTGGTGGCCATGCCTTCAGCTGCCAAGGCCCTAAGCACTGGAACTCCCTCCCTAAACCTCTCCGGCTCTCTACCTCCTTTAAGACGCTCCTTAAAACCTATCGTTTTGGTCACCTGTAGCACTGTTGCCTCACAGCGCCAGGGACCCTGGGTTCGAATCCGGCCCCGGGTGACTGTCTGTGTGGAGTTTGCACATTCTCCCAGTGTCTGCGAGGGTTTCCTCTGGGTGCTCCGGTTTCCTCCCACAGTCCAAAGATGTGCGGGTTAGGTTGATCGGGCTATGATAAATTGACCCTTAGTGTTAGGGGGACTAAATACGAGGGGTTACGGGATAGGGTGGGATATGTGTCGGTGCAGGCTCGATGGGCCGAAATGGCCTCTATCTGCACTGTGGGGATTCTGTGATTCTGTGAATATCTCATGTGGTTCGGTGTCAAATTTTGTTTTATAACGCTCCTGTGAAGCACCTTGGGACATTTTACTACGTTAAAGGCGCTATATAAATGCAAGTTGTTGTTGAGTACCACCTGTGTGTCAATAATTAATAAGAACAAGCTACCATGGATTTAGAACGGCAAGATCCTGCCTGTCAAATTTCGAATTATTTTGAGAACATGACAGATAAAATATGGTGTCAGCCGTGGCTCAGTGGTAGCACTCTCGCCTCTGGGTTCAAGCCCCACTCCAGAGACTTTTACACATAATCTAGGCTGATACTCAGGGAGCGCTGCGCAGTCTGAGGTGCCGTCTTTCGGATGAGATGTTAAACCGAGGCTCCATCTGCCCTTTCAGGTGAACATAAAAAACCCAATGACATTTTTCAAAGAAGAGCAGGGGAGTTCTCCTGGCGTCCTGCCCAACATTTAACCCCAGCCAACATCACTAAAACAGATTATCTGGTCATTATCGCATTGCTGTTTGTGGGAGCTTGCTGTGCGCAAATTGGCTGCCGCGTTTCCTACATTACAACAGCGACTACACTTGCACTTTGGGACGTACCGAGGTCGTGAAAGGCTCTATATAAATGCGAGTTATTTTCTTTCCTTTGTTAAAAAAAAGGTAAATAGGTAGAACGCTCGATGATACAGCTGACCATCAAACACCTTCTGATAAAGTTCCCCATGAAAGACTTCTAATCAAACTATAATCCTTGGGAGTCCAGGTAAAACATAGGATTGAGTAAGATGCTAGGTTTAAATAAAAGTATAGCAAAGAGTCCTTACAAGACTGGGTGGAGTCCTGCTGGGGTCAGTGCTTGCAGCCTAGTTAGAGTCATAGGCTGCGATTTTCTGCTTCAAGGCGGCTTGGGAGCGGGTCAGCTGCCTTCCGGTTTCCAGTCCCGCCCCCAACTACATCCGGCCCACAGATGTAATTTTACGTCAATTGGCCTTGTTAAGCCTGCCCTGCGGGCTTGCCGGCTAATTAAGAGGACGTCATTTGATGACACGTCATCTGCTGGTTTTCTTAAAGGGACCACACACAATTTTTTTTGACAGCTGATTTTTCAGTGTTTGACAACATTGAGGTGCTGCAAACACTGACAATCACTGTACAAAGGTGAGCTCTTGCACCCAGGCTCTCCAGTGACTCCCTTCTTAGGCTAGAACAGATGGCAGCTGCAGGTGAGGTTACAGAAGCGATCTGTCACTGGTGAGAGAGGTTCTTCCAAAGAGGTGGGACTACACATACAATTCAAAACTTGTTACCAACAGAAAAGTTTAAATGCATTAAAAATGAATTTCCCAACATTTTCTTATCTGAAACTCACCAGTGGCTCCTTCACACTACTTCTGCAGCTGTCATCAATGCATAAACATTACAGCAGACTCAACACACCACACTTACCTGGCGTGGTGTCCGGACGTCGGGAAGCCCGCAGTAGAAGTGTCAAAATTGGAAAAAGCCTGTTAACTGCCTGTTAACAATCTGTTAATAAGCAGTTAAATGGCTATAATCCTCTTCCCGCCGCTAGGTGTCGGGTCCATGTGCAAATCGGGGACCCGACACTTGGGAAGATTGATTGGAGACGGGTTGACAGCAGGTTTCCGACCCGCCGTCAATCTTTGCGATTTTGCCGATGTCTCGCCTCCAAACCCGCCCCGAGCGCCAGCAAAATTCCAGCCATAGAGTCAGAGTCATAACAGCACATAAGGAGGCCATTCGGCCCATCGAGTCCGTGCCGGCTCTCTGTAGAGAAATCCAGTCAGTCCATTCCCCCACTCTATCCCCGTAGCCCTGCAAGTTTATTTCCCTCAAGTGCCTATCCAGTCTCCCCTTGAAAACATTGATTGTCTCCACCTCCGTCGACAGCGAGTTCCAGGTCCTCACCACTCGCTGCGTAAAAAAGTTTTTCCTCATGTCCCCTGTATCTCTTGCCCAAGACCTTAAATTTGTGTCCCCTAGTCCTTGTACCATCAACTAGTGGGAACAGCCTTTCCCCGTCTAGCCTATCCAAACCCGTCATAATCTTGTACACCTCTATCAAATCACCCCGCAACCTCCTTTGCTCTAATGAAAACAAATTCAGCTTCTCCAACCTGTCCTTGTAGCTAAGATCCCCCATCCCCGGAATCATTCTGGTAAATCTCCTCTGCACCCTCTCAAGTGCCTTTACGTCCTTCCCAAAGTGTGGTGACCAGAACTGGACACAATACTCCAGTTGTGGCCTAACCAGCGCTTTATAAAGGTTGCTGTAAGGTTGTCAAGTTTGCAGACAGTGCTAACACAGGGAGAGCAGTAGAGGCAGAGGATGCAATTGAAGATTTGGAGAAGGATCAGTTATGCAGGTGGATGGCAAAACGGCAGATGAGGTTTAATACTGACAAATGAAAAGCATTGTACATTGGGGAAAAAATGTGCAGCACAAATAGAACATGAATGGAATAGAATTAGCACAGGGAAATAGAAAGGTCTGAGTCAATGAGGAATAATTAAAAATATTCATTTCTGGTCACCACTCCACAAAAAGGCCATACAAGCATTGGAGAGGGCACAGAGAATAAGAGTGATCCGAGTGTAAAGGTGATGAGCTAGGAATAAAGATTAGAGAAGCTCAAAAAAAGTCTAGGGAGAAATGGTACGGGTGGGGCGGGGGGAGACCGCTCGGAACCTCATAGGGCTGAATAAAAGCAGACAAGATTGTTTCAAAGTCAACAACAACAGAAAACGCTGGAAAAACTCAGCAGGCCAGGCAACATCCATGGAGAGAGAAATAGAGTTAACGTTTCAGGTCGAAACCCTTCGTCAGAACTGAGAAAAGAGCAGGAAATGAAACAGATAAAAATGCAAGGGTTACCCTACGGCAGCTGTCTCTCATTCTGCCAGCATTTCACACTTCACCTTTTGTTTCTTAAACCTGTCCCATTACCATCTCGTCTTGCCTTGAGCATCTCTTAATGTCTCTACTTACCATAGTTAACCCCCCCCTCCCCCCAGCATTTTTATCGGTTTCATTTCCTGCTCTTTTCTCCGTTCTGACGAAGGGTTTCGACCTGAAACGTTAACTCTGTTTCTCTCTCCACGGATGTTGCCTGGCCTGCTGAGTTTTTCCAGCGTTTTCTGTTGTTGTTTCAATTTTCCAGCATCCGCAGTATTTTGCTATCGTATCGTTGTTTCAAAGCCAGTCAGGCTAGAAGGACCAGAGAGCAAATTTAAATAAATTTATATTGAAAGAACATCTTCACTTACAGGGTGACAATTCTGTGAAATGGCCTGGTAGATGGAGTAGCAGTGACAATGGTGTTGGGGCATTCAAAATATTTCAATGCAGGGCTGGGAATCATCCCGTTGACACTGCAGATCTAGCCAATAACGTGGCTTTTCCAGGGTCATGCGGCTCTGCATTACACTGGAGTCTTTCCAATAAAGGGACTCCAGCACGCCCGGTCACTGACGTCGGACAACGGCCTAGTAGGGACGAAGGCCTGATTGTGTGCCTGACAACTGGCAAGTAAAGTGCCGTTGGTGAAACTTTAGTCTGATAGAATTGTAGGAGTATAGCAGCTTTTAGAATACAAGTGCTCTCCTCTAGATTTCCCTTCATAGTCAAGCAAAATTTTACACTTCTGATTTTGTTTTCTAACATCCTCTTGATCACATGATTAAAAGGTTTCTACTTTACCCCATTTCTATCCAGGGAGCGAGCTGCGGAGCTGGCTGACCTAGAAGCAAGAACAGTCTCTTAACGCAGTCACTCTCAAGGCAGCTCTGTTTCCTGGAATATCCTAACTGATAAAGTTTCTCCCACCTCTGCACATTGTCAGGAAATAGCACATCCTGGCCTCAAGGATTTCCAGGATTCTGGACCATATTAACATGACCATAGGAGAAAATCCCCATATATGTACCTGACCACACATTTTTGTTTCCCCCAAACAAAGTGACTTATTGAGCACACTGGCACCAATAAAAATCACACTGTAGCCAACGCACCTCTTAATTCATCACCTGAAACTGCTCCCACAACTACCACCACAGTACTTCACCTCAGAGCTCAAAACAAAATATAAAAAGCAAAGTAAACTAACAAGGATAGAGTGACTGAGCACTTGAATAAATATCAGCTGATCAGATACAGTCAGCAGAGATTTGTTAAGGGTAAGTCATGTCTAACTAATCTTGGTGAATTTTTTGAGGTCACTAATCAGATAGACAAGGGAGTGTCTGTGGATGTTATCGGTATGGATTTCCAGAAACCATTCGGTAAAGTTCTACACAAAGATCATTGGCAAAAAGGAGATCACGGGATTGGAGGTAGCCTTTTGACTTGGGTTGGATGGTAAGAGACAGAGGGCTACTTTTAGCGCCCCGGAAAAATTAGCGCCCCCGCAACTGAAACTGAGTGGTAGCGCCCCAAGAGGGAAGCGGGGTGCTACTGGAAGCGCCCCGCCTTCCTCTTGGGGCGCTGCAAGGGAATATTGCGGCACATCGCGCCGCGGTATTGCAGGCTTTCCTCCCCTTCTTAAAGGGGAGGGGCCTTGCGCAGCGCGACCCGGGGCCCAGTTGGGCCCCCGTGGATCGGGAGTGCCAGCAAAAGAGCCCGGCACTCAAGAGAAGTGCCGGGCTCTTGGAGCGCAGCCGGCACAGGGGGGCGGGTCAGGAGGCCGGGAATGGGAGCGGAGGCAGGTGCTGGCAAGCGGCCAGCAACAAAAATGGCCGCCCGGCACCTCGCCTTTAAATAGCGCTGCCCCGGCTGCAGGTAGGCCCCCCTGACCCCGTCTGACATAGCGTCCGGCGGTAAGTCAGGGGGCGCTACCAAAGATCGCGGCCGGGGCGCTGCGCACGGCAATGACGTCATCGCTGGCGGCGCGCTAATGGTTACCGCCACCGCTAACCTCCCGCTGAATTTCGCGGGAGGCATTGGCGGCGCCGCGCCCGGGCGCGTGTTGCTTTGCACCCCATTAGCGCCCTCTTAGGGCGCTAACGGGAGGTGCAAATCAACCAAATTTTTCCCCCAGAGAGTGGGGATAAAGGGTTAGTACTCAGATTGGTATGATGTGACACGTCGTGATACCCAGGGATCTGTTTTGGGGCATCAATGTTTCACCATATTTATTAAATGACTTAGGTGAAAGAACAGAGTTGTATATCCAAGTTTGCAGATGACATTAAACTAGGACGGACATAAGTACAGCAGATGGGAGCAGGAAGTTGCAAAGGGACAAAGACAGTGGGAAAAACTATGGCAGATGGAGTTTAAGGTGAAGTATTTGGACCCAAGAAAGATAGATTGGAATATTTTCTAAATGGTGAGAAACTAGGAACCGTAGAGGAGCAGAGAGATTTGGGAGTCCAAGTACACAATCATTAAAAAAATAATAGACAGGTACAAAAAGCAATCAAAAAGGCTAATGGAATGTTGGCCTTTACCTCAAGGGAGGATGGATTACAAAGGGGAGCAAGTGATGCTTCAGTTATATAGAGCCTTGGTCAGTCCACCATCTGGAATAATGCATTCAGTTTCAGGCACTGTACCTCAAGAAGGACAACTGGCCTTGAAGGGGGTGCAGGGCAGATTCACTAGAATGATACTAGGGCTTAGAGGGTTAAATTATGAAGACAGGTTGTATAAACTTGGCTCGTACAACCTGGAGTGATCGGTGATCTGATCAAGCTGCTTAAAATGTTAAAAAGGGTTTGATAGGGTAGATACAGAGAAACTATTTCCTCTGGTGGGAGAAATCAATAACGAGGAGACATGATCTTAAAATGAGAGCTAGGCCATTCAAGAAATCAGGAAACACTTTTTCCACACAAGAGCATAGTAGAAATCTGGAACTCTTCTCCCAAAAGGCTGTGGTTGCTGGGGGACAATTGGAGATTTTAAGACTGAGTTTTGTTAGTCAGGGTATCAAGGGATATGGAGCAAAGGAGGGTAAATGCAGTGGAGCACAGAGCGGGCTGCACAGAGCGGGATTAAAACGGAGTGTACTTAAACAGAGTGTTTTATTTGGGAATTTGGAAATAGTGGGAATTCGCAGATGAGGGGGAAGGAGTTGCTGCTTTTTGCCTACACTGATTGTAGTGCTTTGTGTTACAGGTAGATATTTAATTTCAGTACCCATAGCTTATTCTAGATCAAGTAAGTAGTCAAGAAACTACATTGTAAACTAAGTTACCTAATTACAAATTTAATTAAATAAAACAAGGTCCTATAGGGATGGCAGTGCAGGTGGTGTGCCGCAACTGCAGCATGTGGGATTTTGTGAATAGCATTGTGATCCCGGATAACCACGTTTGCAGTAAGTGCCTGCATCTTGAGGAACTTCAGCTCAGAGTTTTTGAGCTGGAGTCTGAGGTACAGACATTGCAGGGCATCCGGGATGGGGAGAGAGTTACCTGGACACTTTGATCCAGGAGGCAGTCACACCCCTTAGGTCTGGTTAGTGGTCAGGGACAGGAGGGTGTGACTGCAACTCAGGCAGGTAAGGGGACCCCAGGTGCAGTGCTGGAGGAGCCTCCGCCTTTGCCCTTAGAAGATAAGAAATAGGAGCAGGAATAGGCCACTTGGCCCCTCGAGCCTGCTCCGCCATTCAATAAGATCATGGCTGATCTTGGGCTCAAAGCCACTTCCCCGCCCACTCCCCATAACCCTTCACTCCCTTATCTTGCAAAAATTTGTCTATCTCCCCCTTAAATGTATTTAATGACCCAGCCTGCACGGCTCTCTGGGGCAGAGAATTCCACAGATTTACGACCCTCTGAGAGAAGAAATTCCTCCTCATCTCAGTTCTAAAAGGGCGACCCTTTATTCTGAAACTGTGCCCGAGTTCCAGATTCCCCCACGAGGGGAAACATCCTCTCTGCATCTACCCTGTCGAGCCCCCTCAGTATCTTATATGTTTCAATAAGATCACCTCTCATTCTTCTAAATTCCAATGAGTATAGGCCCAGCCTGCTCAACCTTTCCTCATAAGTCAACCCCCTCATCTCCGGAATTAACCTAGTGAATCGTCTCTGAACTGCCTCCAATGCAAGTATATCCTTCCTGAAATAAGGAGACTAAAACTGTACGCAGTACTCAAGGTGTGATCTCACCAATACCCTGTACAGTTACAGCAGGACTTCCCTGCTTTTATACTCCAACCCCTTTGAAATAAAGGCCAACATTCCATTTGCCTTTTTGATTACTTGCTGTACCTGCATGCTAACTTTTTGTGTTTCATGCACAAGGACCCCCAGGTCCCTCTGAACTGTAGCATTTTGTAATCTCTCTCCATTTAAATAATAATTTGCTTTTTTATTTTTCCTGCCAAAGTGGATAACCTCGCACTTTCCCACATTATACTCCATCTGCCAAATGTTTGCCCACTCACTTAGCCTGTCTATATCCCTTTGCAGGTTCTTTGAGTCCTCTGCACAACTTGCTTTCCCACCCATCTTTGTATCATCCGCAAACTTGGCTACATTACACTCAGTCCCTTCATCCAAGTCATTAATGTAGATTGTAAATAGTTGTCCAACAGGTATGAGGTTGTTGCTGCTGTGTGGATGAGGGAAAAGCCTGCAGGATGGATGAGCAAGCTGACCAAGGTGCAGGAGGCCATTCAAGTGGGGGGAGTGAAAGGAAATGTAGTTGTGGTAGGGGACAGTAGTCAGGGGGATAGATACTGTTCTCTGCAGCCGCGACCGAGAGTTCCAAAGGTTGTGTTGCCTGCCAAGTGCCAGGGTTAAAGACATCTCCTCGCAGCTGCTAACTTGGAGTGGGAGGGGGAGGATCCAGTTGTTGTGGTCCACGTAGGAACCAACGACATAGGTAGAACTAGGAATGAGGTTCTTGCTGAGGGAGTTTGAGGAGTTAGGAATCAAATTAAAAAGCAGAACCTCAAAAGGTAATAATCACTGGATTGTTACCTGAGCCACGCACAAATTGGCATAGGGATTAAACAGATTAGAGGTTTAAAAGAGTGGTGTGGGAGGAAGAGGTTTCAGTTCATGGGGCACTGGCACCAGTACTGGGGAAAGAGGGAGCTGTTCCACTGGGACCGGCTTCACTTAAACCAGGCTGGGACCAGTGTCCTGGCGAACCGAATAACTGGGGCAGTAGACTGGGCTTTAAACTAATGAAGGGGCCGGGGAGGATTCAGGCAAGAGTAAATTTAAAAGCAGCGAGAGAAATGTCAAGTCTCTAGAGCAGAGTAGAGTTTTGGGTAAAAATAAGCAGAGTGCGTCAGGAAGGGACAGAGAGAGTAACAAAGGTAATAAGGCATCAGTGACTAAGGTGACATCAGGGAAAAATAGAAATAAGTCAAAGCTAAAGGCACTATATCTGAATGCACGAAGCATTCGCAACAAAATAGATGAATTAATAGCGCAGATAGAAATGAACAGGTTTGATCTAATAGCCATAACGGAGACGTGGTTGCAAGGTGGCCAAGGTTGGGAACTAAATATTCCAGGATACTTAACTTTTAGAAGAAATAGGCAAAATGGAAAAGGAGGAGGGGTAGCCCTGATAATAAAGGATGGTATAAAGACAGTAGAGAGAAATGATCTTAGCTCTGAAAATCAAGAAGTAGAATCAGTTTGGGTGGAGATAAGAAACAGCAAGGGACAGAAAACATTGGTGGGAGTGGTTTATAGGCACCCAAACAGCAGTTGTAATGTAGGGCAGAGTATAAATCAGGAAATTAGAAGCGCACGTAACAAGGGTAATACAGTGATCATGGGGGACTTTAATCTACATATAGACTGGGCAAACCAAATTTGCATTAACAGTGTGGAAAACGATTTCATGGAATGTATGCAAGATAGTTTTCTAGATCAGTATGTTGAGGAACCAACTAGGGAACAGGCTATTTTAGATCTAGTATTGTACAATGAGAAAGGGTTCATTAATAACCTTATAATAAAGGGCCTTTAGAGAAGAGTGACCATAATATGATAGAATTTTATATTGAGTTTGAAAGTGATGTCGTTAAATCCGAAACTAGGGTCTTAAATCTAAACAAAGCAAACTACGTAGGTATGAGGGGTGAGTTTGCCAAGGTAGATTGGGTAACTACATTAAAAGGTATGACGGTAGACAAGCAATGGCTAGCATTTAAAGAATGAATACAAAATTTACAACAAATATACATTCCTTTAAGGCACAAAAACCCCACAGGAAAAGTGGTCCAACCGTGGCTAACAAGAGAAGTTAAAGATAGTATTAGGTCAAAGGAAGAGGCTTTTCATGTTGCCAAAAAGGATAGTAAGCTGGAGGATTGGGAGGATTTTAGAATTCGGCAAAGGAGGACCAAGTAATTGATAAAGAAAGGGAAAACAGAATATGAGAATGAACTAGTGACATAAAAACAGACTGTAAAAGCTCCTGTAGGTATGTAAAGAGGAAAAGATTAGCGAAAGTAAATGTGGGTCCCTTACAGGCTGAGACAGGAGGAATTATAATGGGGAATAAGGAAATGGCAGAGAAATTAAACAAATACTTGGGGGCGATTTTCCCATTGGAGGTGGGTTTCGGTTTGGGTGGGTTCCAAACCCGCCTCCACTGTCAGGTGGGAAAAATTTGCGATTTTCCCCTAATTGGCCAGTTACTTTCAGAGGTGTGGGTTCCCCTGGGCCAATTCGTCTTTTGGGACTGAAACTCGTCTCTGCTGACGTCACTTATCCAGCTTCATTTAAGGGCTGCTTGCTGCCTTGGCTCATTCCACTGGTTTTTGGTCGATGCTGCACCACCTCCAAACTTTTATCTCCTTGAAGAATGGCCAGCTCCAAGGACCTTCCCAAGGTTCTCGGATGAGGTGTTGGGTACGCTGGTTGAGGGGGCGAAAGCTAGTAGGGAGGTGCTCTTCCCCTCATCTGGGGAAACCAAGGCTGTGTGGGTCCAGCTGGCAAGGGATACAACCTCCAGATCTGTGTGCAGATTGGGTGATTGTTTCTGTTTATTGATGAAATGTCATTCCTGTGTGAATGTATTAAAATTAGGTGATGGCAAACTGTTGGCGTGATGGCATATGTTATTTCGGCTGAGGCAGCTCCACATTGCGGGCTCCGCTACACTTACGTGGTCAGGTTGGTGGTCAGAGTGAAAGGAGGCCAGAGAGTTATGTCCATTGTGTATCATGTGTTAAGGAGGAGCCAAGCACATATGCCACAATGGGAAACCTATGCAAATCTGGCCAGGAGGAATGCATCCCTTGCATCACAGGCAGCCACGTGCTCGCGTGCTGCCGCTGCTGCTGGTAGATACGCCGCCGCTCGGTCCTCCTCCGCATCTGAGGAGGCTATGAACTGAGCCACTTGCTCATCAGGAAGCTGCAAGCCACAACACTGTGCCATGTTGTGCAGTGCACAGCTGACCACGATCATTCTGGAGACCCTGGCTGCTGAATACTGCAGGGCTCCACCTGATCTGTCAAGGCATCAGAATCGCATCTTCAGCAAGCCAATGGTTTGCTCGATGATGGACCTGGTCGAAATGTGGCTGGCGTTGTAGGGCTCCTCAGCCTCGTTAGCTGGCCTCCTGATCGGCATCATTAGCCACTTCTTCAGGCGGTAGCCCTTGTCACTAAGGAGCCATCCGTTAAGTTGGTTTGGCGGATTGAAGAGCGGAGGAACACTAGAGTTCTGCAGGATGAACGAGTCATGGCAACTACCACAGAACTTGGCGCAAACATGCAAAATCTCCTTCTTGTGGTTACACACCAGCTGTACGTTGAGGGAGTGGAAGCCCTTGGGGTTGACAAAGATAGTTGGGTTGTGATGGGGTGCCCCAAGGGCCACCTGTGTGCAGTCTATGATGCCCTGCACCATTGGCAAGCCTGCCATATTTGCAAAGCCAACTGAACGCTCGGTTATACTTGCTTGATCCCTTGGAAGTGGATGTAATTGTGCGCCTTTGCGAAAAGGACATCGGTAACCTGCATGATGCAACTGTGGGCGGCCGACTGGGAGATGCCGCTGACGATCCCTGGAAGGAGCCTGAGGCAAAAAAGTTGAGTGCGGTGGTGACTTTTACAGCCACTATAAGGGGTGTCCACCCGCTCCTCTGGGCTCCAGGTGTTGGTGCAGCAGTGCGCAGATGTCTCCGACAACCTCTCGCAAAAGTCTCAGCTTCCTTTGGCACTGCTGCTCAGTCATGTTGAGGTAGTTCATCCTCTGTCTGTAAACCGAGAGGGGGGTATCTCCTGCGGTGACGTGCTTCCAAGCGCTGGCGCCTTCTGCCCTGTGCAGCATCAGGTGGGCGAGCAGGAGGTTGGCGCTCCTGCTGCTGAGCTGCCTGGTTCTGCTGCTGCCGTGGCTGTTCCTCATCCGAATCGGAGGTCCATGATGAAAGGAAATAAATGATTCCTATGCTGCTGGCAGATACCTCCATTGGGGAAGTGCTCAGTCCAAGCGGGGAGAGGGTCTTCCAAGGAGGTTCCACTGTTGAGAGATAGAAGCTGCAGCACCTCTGACTTCTGCAGGCCTGCTAAAAGACCTGTGGAACAAAAGTTCTGCCACCTGCAACTGCTCCCTGATGAAAGCTCCGTTTTAATGGTGGAGCTGCAGCTGTGAGGAGGCCACCCACTTGTCAACCCGCCAGGATTAGCTGGCGTGGTTTAGGAGGGTCGTGCAACACGCACAAAATGTGGCAAAATAACAAAGGCCTGTCAAAATAGGATTGTAGAGGCCCTTAACGACTATTTTAGGGTCTTAACTATCTCTCCCGACTGATGGGGACGGGACCGAATCGCACCCATGAAACCCGCCTCCAGCAAAATTGCACGGAGGCGGGTTCCGAACCCGCCCTCACTTTTTGCGATTTTGCCAACTGTCCCGCCTCCTCGGGGCTGGGAAAATCGCCCCCTTTGTGTCTGTCTTCACGGAAGAAGACGCAAATAACTTCCTGGAAATACTGGAGAACCAAGGGTCTAGCGAGAATGAGGAACTGAAAGAAATTATTAGTAAAAAAATAGTACTGGAGAAATTAATGGGACTGAAAGCCGATAAATCCACTGGACCTAATGGCCTACATCCTAGGGTTTTGAAAGAGGTTGCTGTAGAGATAGTGGATGCATTGGTTTCATTTTCCAAAATTCCATAGATTCTAGAACGGTTCCCGCGGATTGGAAGGTAGCAAACGTAACCCCACTATTTAAAAAAGGAGGGAGAGAGAAAACGGGGAACTACAGACCAGTTCGACTGATGTCAGTCGTAGGGAAAATGCTAGAATCTATTAAGGAGGACGTGGTAACAGGGCACTTAGAAAATAATAACAGGATTGGGCAGAGTCAACACGGATTTATGAAAGGGAAATCGTGTTTGACAAATCTGTTGGAGTTTTTTGAGGTTGTGCCTAGCAGAATAGATAAGGGGGAACCAGTGGATGTGGTGTATTTGGATTTTCAGAAGGCATTCGATAAGGTGCCACACAAGAGGTTATTAAACAAAATTAGGGCTTATGGGATGGGGGTAATATACTAGCAAGGATTGAGGATTGGTTAATGGACAGAAAACAGAGAGTAGGAATAAATGGGTCATTTTCGGGTTGGCAGGCTGTAACTAGTGGGGTACTGCAAGGAGCAGTGCTTGGGCCTCAGCTATTCACAATCTACATCAATGATTTGGATGAGGGGACCAAATGTAATATATACAAGTTTGCTGATGATACAAAGCTGGGTGGGAATGTAAGTTGTGAGGAGGATGCAAAGAGGCTTCAAGGGGATATAGACAAGCTAAGTGAGTGTGAAAGAACATGACAAATGGAATATAATGTGGAGAAATGTGAAGTTATCCACTTTGGTAAGAAAAATAGAAAAGCAGTGTATTTTTTTTAAATGGTGAGAGATTGGGAAATGTTGGTGTTCAGAGGGACCTGAGTGTCCCTTTATTGCAAAGGGAATGGAGTATAAAAGTAGGGAAGTCCTGTTACAACTGTACAGGGCGTTGGTGAGACCACACCTGGAGTACTGCATACAGTTTTGGTCTCCTCATTTAAGGAAGGATTTACTTGGATTGGAGGTAGTTCAGCGAAGGTTCACGAGGTTGACTCCGGAGATGAAGGGGTTGTCTTATGAAGAAAGGTTGAGCAGGTTGGGTCTATACTTATTGGAGTTTAGAAGAATGAGGGGGGATCTTATTGAAACATACAAGATTCTGAAGGGGCTTGACAGGGTAGATGCAGAGAGGATGTATCCCCTCATGGGGGAATCTAGAACTAGGGGGCATAATTTCAGAATAAGGGGGCACCCTTTTAAATCAGAAATGAGGAGGAATTTCTTCTCTCAGAGGGTCGTGAATCTTTGGAATTCTCTTCCCCAGAGAGCTGTGGAGGCTGGGTCATTGAATATATTTAAGGTGGAGATAGACAGATTTTTGAATGATAAGGGAGTCAAGGGTTATGGGGAGCGGGCAGGGAAGTGGAGTTGAGGCCAAGATCAGATCAGCCATGATCTTATTGAATGGCGGAGCAGGCTCGAGGAGCCAAATGACCGACTCCTGCTCCTACATCTTATGTTCAAGTGGTATGTTGGCCTTTATTACAAGAGGATTTGAGTATAAGAGTAAAGACGTCTTACTGCAATTATATAGGGCCCTGGTGAGACCACACCTGGAGTATTGTGTACAGTTTTGGTCTCCTTACCTAAGGAAGGATATACTTACCATAGAGGGAGTACAATGAAGGTTCACCAGACTGATTCCTGGGATGGGGGGGATTGTCCTATGAGGAGAGATTGAGTAGACTAGGCCTATAATCTCGAGATAGAAGAATGAGAGGTGATCTCATTGAAGCATACAAAATTCTTACAGGTTTGACAGGGTAGATGCAGGGAGGATGTTTCCCCTGGCTGGGGAGTCTAGAACCAGGGTTCACAGTCTCAGAATAAGGGGTCGGCCATTTCGGACTGAGATGAGGAGAAATTTCTTCACTCAGAGGTGGTGAATCTTTGAAATTCTCTGCCCCAGAGGGCTCAGTCGTTGAGTATATTCAAGATGCGGAGATGCCGGTGTTGGACTGGGGTGGACAAAAATGAGAAGTCGCACAACACCAGGTTATAGTCCAACAGTTTTATTTGAAATTACGAGCTTTCGGAGCGCTGCTTCTTCGTCAGGTACAGTGAGGGAATACAAATCAGTTACAAAGCATATATAGACAGAGAACAATGTGTCTGCAGAGATACAATCCGTCAGGGAGGCATTACATCAAAGACACAGCAGACACTACTGTGTCTTTGATGTAATGCCTCCTGACGGATTGTATCTCTGCAGACACATTGTTCTCTGTCTATATGTGCTTTGTAACTGATTTGTATTCCCTCACTGTACCTGACGAAGAAGCAGCGCTCCGAAAGCTCGTAATTTCAAATAAAACTGTTGGACTATAACCTGGTGTTGTGCGAGTATATTCAAGACAGAGATCGATAGATTTTTTGGATATTAAGGGAATCAAGGGATATGGGGATAGTGCAGGAAAGTGGAGTTGAGGTAAAAGATTAGCCATGATTTTATTGAATGGCGGAGCAGGCTCGAGGGGCCAAATGGCCTTCTCCTGCTCCTGTTACTTATGGTGAGATACAGATCATCCATGAGTGTGTCTGATCTTGTCCCATCCTGATGGCCAAATGGACCCAATAGTTCTGTCCCCCAATGTTGTAGTGACAGACCTGTAGCTACCAGTACTGTGCCCCAGTGTTATACAGTGACAGACCTGTACCCACCAGTACTGTACCCCAGTGTTATACAGTGACAGACCTCTACCCACCAGTATTGTACCAGTGTTATACAGTGACAGACCTGTACCCACCAGTACTGTACCCCAGTGTTATACAGTGACAGACCTGTACCCACCAGTATTGTACCAGTGTTATAGTGACAGACCTGTACCCACCAGTATTGTACCCCAGTGTTATACAGTGACAGACCTGTACCCACCAGTACTGTACCCCAGTGTTATAGTGAAACCTGTACCCAACTGTGCTGTACCCCAGTGTTATACAGTGACAGACCTGTACCCACCAGTACTGTACCCCAGTGTTATACAGCGACAGACCTGTACCCACCAGTACTGTACCCTAGTGTTACAGTGACAGACCTGTACCCACCAGTACTGTACCCCAGTGTTATACAGTGACAGACCTGTACCCACCAGTACTGTACCCCAGTGTTATACAGCGACAGACCTGTACCCACCAGTACTGTACCCTAGTGTTACAGTGACAGACCTGTACCCACCAGTACTGTACCCCAGTGTTATACAGTGACAGCCCTGGACCCACCAGTACTGTACCCTAGTGTTATACAGTGACAGACCTGGACCCACCAGTACTGTACCCTAGTGTTATACAGTGACAGACCTGTACCCACCAGTACTGTACCCCAGTGTTATACAGTGACAGACCTGTACCCACCAGTACTGTACCCCGGTGTTATACAGTGACAGACCTGTACCCACCAGTACTGTACCCCGGTGTTATACAGTGACAGACCTGTACCCACCAGTACTGTACCCCAGTGTTATACAGTGACAGCCCTGGACCCACCAGTACTTCACATACGTATACAATTGAAAATACACTCTCCAAACACAAATAAAGTTTGGAAAGGCAAAGTCTGTAATTGTATTGCTGGGTGGTTTTATAATGGAAGTTATTTTAAACACAAGTAGCAGAGAAATGCAGGTAGGGGCCTGCTCCATATTTCCAACATGTTCTGTGGTTTTTCCAAGTAAAAGCAGTCTTGCCCTGAGCCGCTGCATTCTGTGACTTTCTAAAACAACCATCAGACCTACAGCAGGAAGTACAGCTGAAGGGTTGTAAATCTTTGGAATTCCCTACCCCAGAGGGCTGTGGGTGCTCAGTCATTGGGTATATTCAAGGCTGAGATCGATATCGTTTTTTGGACACTAAGGGAATCAAGTGATCTGGGGATAGGGCGGTAAAGTGGCGTTGATGTAGAAGTTAAGCTATGATCTTATTGAATGGCGGAGCAGGCTCACGGGGCCGTCTGGCCTATTCCTGCTCCTATTTATGTTCTTAAATCTTTCTTAAACTAGCTTTTGGATATTCACTGGAGCCCATGGTCACACAGGATATTAAAACATGCTGAAAAATTTACGGTGTCTCGTCCACAACTCTTTGTTCCATCCATATTTCCAGCTCACGAAGCTCTGGTAAATATTTTGGGGAGAAAGATAAACATATTAACTTCCCAACATTCTCTTCCCCGAAGGCTTTGCTTTTTTCTGGGGTACAACTAAACAGGTGCTGGCAGCCTTCCAGTAACTTCCTCACATGCTCATACAAGAATAGACAAGAATGTTGACAGGCTGTTCCACTACATGGGCATCACAGTTGACATTCAACATTCACCGGCATTACCATCGCCGAATCCCCCACCATCAACATCCTGGGGGTCACCATTGACCAGAAACTTAACTGGACCAGCCACATAAATACTGTGGCAACAAGAGCAGGTCAGAGGGTGGGTATTCTGCAGTGAGTGTCTCACCTCCTGACTCTAAAAGCCTTTCCACAAGGCACTTGCCTGGATGAGTGCAGCTCCAACAACACTCAAGAAGCTCGACACCATCCAGGACAAAGCACCCCATCCACCACCTTAAACATTCACTCCCTCCACCACCGGCGCACCGTGGCTGCAGTGTGTACCATCTACAAGATGCACTGCAGCAACTCGCCAAGGCTTCGTCGGCAGCACCTCCCAAACCTGCGACCTCTACCACCTAGAAGGACAAGGGCAGCAGGTGCATAGGAACACCATCACCTCCAAGTTCCCCTCCAAGTCACACACCATCCTGACTTAGAAGTATATCGCCGATCCTTCATCATCATCACTGGGTCAAAATCCTGGAACTCCCTGCCTAAGAGCACTGTGGGAGCACCTTCACCACATGGACAGCAGCGGTTCAAGAAGGCGACTCAGCATCACCTTGGTGCCGCGTTTCCCACATTACAACAGTGACTCCACTTCAAAAATACTTCATGGGCTGTAAAGCGCTTTGAGACGTCCGGTGGCCGTGAAAGGTGCTATATAAATGCAAGTCTTTCTTTCTTCTCAAGGGCAATTAGGGATGGGCAATAAATTACTGGCCTTTCCAGCGATGCCCACATCCCAGGAACGAATAAAAAAAAAAGTTGTTTCCTTGGTGCCCATACAGTGCACAATAGCGATTGAGTGGCAATCCTGGTCACTTTTCCCCTTTGTAACCCAGTGGCACCACAGCTAATGCCCTACTCAAGATCAGCTAACACCACACAGGCCAAGAAACTAACTGATCTGCACGGCTCGGAGTTACACCAAGCAGTCTTTACCGAAGAAGGCTAGACACTGCAAGGAGTTGAAGCAGAAACATTTCTCGCAAGCTATTGAAAGCTTAGTATTCCAGCAGAAGGTTGAGCCCTGGTATTCTGGAGGGGATGGAAAATGAAACATAATGCGGCGCTCCCTCACAAGAGAAAACGCATTGTGTTCTTATTAAGCACATTCTGCTGTTTGAATAGTATTCACCCAGGAGATGGGGAAGAAACCGATCAGCAGTGTGTCTAATAGCCAAAACCTACAAGAGTTTAAATTCTTCAGCAGAATGCACAATCACATCAAAAAGTTTCCAGAATCTAACAAAATACTCTGAATCTTCGTTGTTGGCTTTCTCACATCAATCAGCTCAATTCTACATCAAAAGGAGTAACTCAGAGGCTCATTGCTACTCACTTGACAAAACATCCAAATTGGGCTTAAACTCACATTCCAAGACCTTAAACTTTGGAGTAATAAAGGAAAGACTTGCATTTATATAGCGCCTTTCACAACCTCAGGACGTCCCAAAGCGCTTTACTGCCAATGAAGTACTTTTGAGCTGCAGTCACTGTTGAAATGTAGCAGAAAGGGCTTTGCACAGAAAGTGTTACAGCCTTTACCACTTGTACTACTAACAAACTGACCACCTGCACTCAGTCAGATCCAGGACATTTGAGAGATTCTCCATTCAGAATCACACTGCCAACTGCAGTGGAACCTGTACTCATGGTAACCTCTCTACAGCAGAGATACTAACTTTTTTGTTAATTTACAGTCTTTATTTGTTGTGCCCCTTTAAAAAGGGGGCACGTGCTTAACTTTAAACAGGCAACAGCCTGTGATAAAGAAAGATTCAGCAGAGCTACTTCATGGTCCTTGCTGAAGGCCAACACAAGTCATGTAATCCTATATGGAGAAGTCAGTCAGTCAGTGTGCACTGCAACAACAACCGCTTGGTCAGAGAGGTAGGTTTTAAGGAGCAACCTAAAGAAGGAGAGAGGCAGAGAGGTTTACGGAGGAAATTCCAGAGTGTAGGACCTAGGCAGCTGAAGGCACGGCCGCCAATGGGGCAATGACAATTGGGGATGTGCAAGAGGCCAGGATTGGAGGAGCGCAGAGATCTCAGAGGGCTGCAAGAGGTTACAGAGATAGGGAGGAGTGAGGCCATGGAGGGATTTTAACATAAGGATGAGAATTTTTAAAATCAAGGTGCTGCTGGACAGATCAATGTAGGTCAGCGAGCATAGGGGTGATGGGTGAAGAGGGCTTGGTGCAAGTTAGGATATGGGCAGCAGAGTTAACACAGCTACTGATCCAACCACTGCTTATTACAGTCACTGAACTGCACCTTCACTGACCTGACAAACCAGAAAATAGAGGCCACTGGCAATAAATGGAATAGAATTAACACGGAGACTGGAAAGAGGAACCACAGACACTTCACCTTCAATATCTAGATAAGGTGGTAAACAATTTAAAAACAGAATGTGGGGCTGTATAACCAGAATGGCTGAGTACAAGTTCAGACGTTGTTGCTGAATCAGCTCGGGAGGGTGTGGGAGGTGCCCTCAACAGATCATTATAGTTACTTGTGGCCACTGTCTTCCAATTCATAACTATACTGTGTGTTTTAGAAACATCACTGCAGTCTCCCGGACTTTGTTTCCAAAGACAATTGCTATAATTCTCAGAGAAAATGTATCTTCAAATGAGCAGCGAGCACTACTCTAGTTTAATGTATTTGCAGTCAAGTAATTTAATACAGTTCGAGGTGTTTTCCTCGTATGCACTGTAACATTGTTTTCACTTACTTGATAGTTGGAGTCCTAATTAAAAATGGTCAACTGTGAATTAGTCAATTTGGCCAATTCTGTGGGTAAGTACAATGTGCAGCAAACCTGTATCAGCTTAGCTCACTTGAAGCAGAAGGTCGTGGTTCAAGGGCTTGAGCACATTATCTAGACCTTCACTCCAGCATAGCAGCGAATGCAGCGTTGCATTGTTGGAGGTGCTATCCTTTCAATGAAAGACTGAACTATTCTAGTAGGCATTAAAGATCAGGTAGCACTACTTGAAGCAAAGTGGGAACTTCTACCCGTGTCCTAGCTAATATTTCACCCTTCAACAAAAAATTAACTGGTCAATCATCTTATTCCAGATTATGGGACCTTGCTGTGCGCAAACCATGACTACACTTCAAAAGTACTTCATTGGTTGTAAAGCGCTATGAGACGCCCCGAGATCAAGAAAGGCGCTGTAGAAATGCTTGTTTTTTTTTTTCTTTCTGTATGTTTGCCTACATAATAATTACTGCAATTCAAAGTTATTAATTGTAAGTGAAGTGCTTTGAGAATTTTCTGAGACTTGATGAAATATTTATATAAATATGTCTTTATCATTAGTCTTATTTAGCAATACATTTCTCATATCAATACTTCATCACTGCAAACTACTCCTTCCATCACTGACAAACTTTCAGTCTAAGGTTACACAGCCACACAAAGCCCAAATGTGGAATGACAAAATGTTTAAATTGCATTGCTAGGCTTTTCAGTTCAAGTAGATGTACAACAGAAATTTCACACATCGAGTTACACTCCACTGAAGTCCTGCTGACAAATGTTGAGTAAGTTTGTAACAGACACAGCCACACCTGCCACTCACCGTCACCGATCACTCAACATGCCAAAAAGAGATTTTCATTAAGAAATTGTTCGGCAGACTATTCATTACTGGTTTGAAAACCCACAGTACAATCAATCAAGAAATGCACCTCTATATCAGCACAGAGCAGGACAAATTTAAAAAAGCTCCTCTTTCCCCTCCACCCACCCACCCTCAAAATAGTATGTCGCTTTTTGTGAAGACAGTGCTTATTTAATGGCAAGATACACAGAAAGGGTAACCATATTACATCTGGAAGTGGCGCAACAGCCACATGTCAAACAGCATTTTATTAATGGACTTTGGAGTCAGAAGGTTCTGGCTCGAGCCCCACTCCAGAGACTGGAGCACATAATCCAGGCTGACACTCCAGTGCAGCACTGAGGGAGTGGGTGCTGCCTTTCCAATGAGGCATTAAACAGAGGCTCTGTCGATGGATGTAAAAGATCCCATTCGAAAGGCAGGGGAGTCTCTCCCCAGTGTCCTGGTCAATTTGGATCCCTCAGCCAGCATCGTTAAAACAGATTAAACGTTGGCTGTGGGCAACTTGACAGCTGTGATTTCCTAGGTGATTAGATTTTTAAAAGTACTTAATTGGGCAGTGAAAGGCCGAGGATGTGAGAGGAGCTACGTAAACCTAAGTTATTTTCCTTCCAATTATTGGATCTGACCAGCAAAAGTGAATATCTAACTTTTAAATAAAGCTCAGTTGGTGACAGTCCCAAATAAAAGTGCCCTGATAAATGTATTGCCCTGCCCGAGTCCCTTGTTGTAAGGAGGCAGACTCCCAGTAACAGGAGCCAGAGGATCAAACCCACGCCTTGTCAGAGGGAGGAGTTCCTTCAGCGGAAGCTGGCCGCGGTGATGGACGCGAGGGCCAGCCAACCCACAGCCGCCATAGCCCCAGCTCCCGCCCACCGCGCATGCCAATCGGAGGAGCCGGCCAATGGCCGCGCCGGGGAGGCGGGGCCTCGGGCTGTCACGCTGAGGTGAGCGGTGGGCAGCGCCGTCTCCCCGGGAGCCCGCCCGACGGCACGGCACCGCGCCTCGCCTCTTAAGGCGCCGCCGAGCTCCGTCACCGGCGGCCGCGCAACATACTCTTTACTGTGGGCGTCATCCTCTTCGTTCTCGCAGTCGCTGCCGCACCCATCGTGCTCTTCAATTTCTTTTGTCGCTGTCTCATTATCGTCTGCCATGATTCAGGAGGAACCACGATAAGGCGACTCCCGCAACAACGCTGCTACCGATTGGTCGGAGCGTCCCCCTCCCTCCGCCCCCCCAACTACCCATTAAATGGATTCGCCGATTGGTCAGCGGATTTGGCGGACGTCAGGGCTGTTTGACGACGTGCGCGCGGAAATGGGAGACCGGCGCGGGTGGAATGCTGGGAATTGTAGTTCGCCGACCGCGCGACGCCGGTGTGATGATCAGGTGAAAGGTCACCCAGAACTACAAGTACCAGGATGCCAGTTGGGTTTGGTCATTTGGAGAGCGAATAGATTTTTTTTTAACTCTTTAATTCACGCACGGTTAAAGACATTTCCATCAGCGTGCTGGGGAGCTCCAGCTTGCAGATCAGACTCTTCTCCCTGGGCACTGCGCCCGCCTTCCACGGGGCTGTCCCTGGCAACCCGGCTGCTAGGGACTGAGTAAGAGCTGCAGCGATTGGTCGGCTCTCGGCGCCCTTGCCAATGGGCGAGCGGGGTCTTGCGGTGTACTGTGGGTAAGGTGCGCTTGTCGAGGCGGCCGAAGGCTGACTGAAGTGAGTAGGGAGGGGACGGGCTGGGCTCTAAAAGCGCATATACCGGGGGGACAGCACTGGCGGCGGAGGAGAGGAAGAGGCCGCCCCCTACATCATGGGAGACGGTCCCGGGTTATCGCTCGCAGGCCACGTGGAGGCAGGGCCTGCGGGTGGGCAAACGCCAGGATCTCAGCCGGGCTGTACTTTGCTCCCCTGCCCTCCCACGCATACCTTCCTTTCTCTATTTCCCCTCCCTCCGCACCATTTTCTGAGGCACAATTCCGTGGGGCGCTGACTAACCTTATCCAAGTGGCCAGTCTTCACTTTGGAGCCTGGGCAGCAACTGCCTGGGGCCATTCCACCGTGGGAGGAATCGCAGCTGAGCTCACTCCTGTCCTTTGCCTGAGAGATTTACCAGGAACCCGAGCTGGTCATTCAACTTTCTAACCTAGGCACGCTGTAAGGTCCCAACCCCAACTCAGCAAAGACCAAGGATCAAACTTTCTTGAGCTGTTGCAAGATGTCTTTATTGACAGTCACTTTGTCTTCTATATACAATTCTAGTAGCAGATACCACAGGGATCCAGTATGCACTGGAAGACCCTGCATAAAATGTGTTCTGCATAGGGACTCCCTGCATTTGTGGATGCAAGTATTTGAGTTTGGGGGCAATGAATGATTAGCCGCAACAAAGACTTCACACATTGTACAATGCAATCTTATAGCCTAATTTTTTCAATGACCACTCCAACCTGTTTCCTACAACAATCTGCTTTTTATTTAGCCCATTGATTGATTTAGTGTGGATTTTACTACAAATACTATAGTATAACATGTATTATCCTTGATGCGGAGATGGACTGGGGTGGGCAAAAATGAGAAGTCGCACAACACCAGGTTATAGTCCAACAGTTTTATTTGAAATCACGAGCTTTCGGAGCGCTGCTCCTTCGACAGGTACCTGACGAAGGAGCAGCGCTCCGAAAGCTCGTGATTTCAAATAAAACTGTTGGACTATAACCTGGTGTTGTGCGACTTCTCATTTATGTATTATCCTTAATCTTTGAACCATACAAGAGCTAGTGACAGTTTATGAACTCTGTAAAAGACTAGTTTGTTTTACCGTAGCTGGCTCTGTTTCATCAATTTCTTCTCCAAGGATCATTTTGTCGAGATGTATTTTGGCACGAGAGGGGGGTGGGGGAAAGGAAAAGTTGGCTCTTGTGTACTTGTCAGCAGTGTTTTAATGGGATATAATATTGCCTCACCAAAAATATTGACACTGCCAATTTTTCTACATACCTTCAGAGGAAAACTGTTTCCCAACTTGTAATGAAACTGGTGATTCAACTCCGAGGTCACTGATTTAGGAAATTGAAAATGGTCACGCTGGTACAGTAGAGTGCTCTTTTGAGATTGGGGCTGAGACACATCGTTGTGCAGAATAGAGGGAGTTTTACTCTGCATCTAACCATTTGATTCTGGCACTTGAGTACCTGAAGTGGAAAGTATCCCATTCTCCAGCACTAACATCCCCTACCTCAATGAACACAAATAAAGTAAAATGTAAAAGATACTTCAAGACATTTCTGGTGCAGCAAGTACGTCAGCTGCAGTGCAATCTCACCTTGGTGTCATTGGAGCAGAGTTTTCAAACTTAACTGCTTCAGGAGTCCAGTGCCCATTTACATTGCAGGCTGCTATGCCCTGTTTATGCTGCAAGTTCAGAAAACTCTACATGCCCAGCTGTTCTCCTTCCCTGATGAAACTGAACTGTCAGCTGGCCCAGTAACATAAGCCAGCATAGGCAACATAGGAGATAGGAGTAGGCCATTCGGCCCCTCGAGCCTGTTCCTCCATTTGGTGAGATCATGGCTGATCATCCAAATTCAGTACCCTGTCCCTGCTTTCTCTCCATATCCCTTGATCCCTTTAGCCTTAAGAAATATAACTAACTCCTTCTTGAATATATTTAATGAATTGGCCTCAACTGCCTTCTGTGGTAGAGAATTCCACAGGTTCACCACTCTCTGGGTGAAGAAATTCCTCCTCATCTCAGTCCTAAATGGTTTACCCCTTATCCTTAGACTGTGACCCCTGGTTCTGGACTCCCCCACCATCGGGAACATCTAGTCTGTCTAGTCCTGTTAGAATTTTATAAGTTTCAATGAGATCGCCTCTCATGCTTCGAAACTCTAGCGACTATAAGCCTAATCGACCCAATCTCTCTTCATACCTTTGCCTTTAGAGACAAAGCAAAATCATCTAAAAAGGTGGTGTCCCTCACCACCAGAGGCAAGTAGACCACCTCGTTTATATTGCACAGCTACCTCTGGAGACAGGACTGTAATATAATTGTACACATGGCATGCTGTGTCTCTCTGGATGGCCCCGACAGACTTCCCCACACTTTGACAGTAAAGCTGCAGCATTCTCCAAATTCGATAAGTACAGATCAGGTATAAATTGCTTCTGTATCACCCCAGAGCCTCGTCTTGTGTCGTTCTCTCCATCATACCAGTCTAGAGTATTGATTGAACTTTTCTATTTATTGATACTGCAACTGAACTTTTCAACAGTTACTGATCGATTTACTGTGCTATGCCTGGCCTGATAATCTTGTCCGTGGCCTTTTCTCCTTCCTTGTGGACTATGGCCCTTCTGTTTCATGTAATTCTCCTGGAAGCTCTAATCTTGGCTGCTTGTGTAGGCACCATGCGGGCACAGTGCATCTGAAGATAATTAAAAATGTAACTGTTCAGGGGTGGGATAGACTCAGTCAGCGGCTGCTTTACCAGCTTTGTTCAATCCTCACAAGCCTTTTCATTTCTCTACTTGCCATTTTTATTTCCCCCAGAGAACGAGTGTTGGCTGACTATTTATTTATGGCAAAAAAGAAAGACTTCCATTTATATAGCACCTTTCATGATCCCAGAACGTCCCAAAGCAATTTACAGCTAATGAAGTACTTTTTGAAGTGGAGTCACTGTTGTAATATAGGAAACAGGGCAACCAATTTATGCACAGCAAGCTCCCGCAAACAGCAATGTGATAATGACCAGATAATCTGTTTCAGTGAAGTTGCTGAGATATAAATATTGGCCATTATTATATAAATATTGGAGAACTCTGCTGCTGCTCCTTTATGTCTACCTGAGAGGGCGGACGGGGGCCTCGGTTTAACATCTCATTCGAAAGATGGCACCTCCGACAGTGCAGCACTCCCTCAGTACTGCACTGGAAATAGCCACCAGCAGTGGAGACCTTGGCTGATATTCTCTCCTCCCCCCCACCACCCCCCCCAAAAAAAAAAAATCAGTCTAGCAGTCTGAGGCCATTTGTAACACCCCAACTGAGATCATAAAACTCAGGGCAGAGTGATAATAGAACTTGGTGCTCTTTTAACGGATGTTCAATTTCTACAGTTCCACAAAGTGTATACTTTTAGTCTGCTGCCCAAGTATTTAAGTGTCACATTTGTATTATTTTGTAGCTCTTCTAATTGGAGCTGAAATGAAACCTGCCTCTTGCTCTCTCTAAGGATTGTTACCATATCATTGGAGCTCTTCTGCTGCTCTGTAACATACTGCGTCTACAGTGGATCAAGTAACAATTGGATTGGAGTGCAAGACTAGAGGTCTCGGTTTCTTTCTCCCACTCATACTTTCTGCCTTCCTCGCCTAAAGATACTGATTCTGCTCCCTGGGCGTAGGCAGCCTTCCAGCACCTCAGCCAAGCAACTCTTTGAGTTTTAAGCTAGTAAACCATGGAAGGTATTCCTGTCATGCCCGATCTTGTCCTCCCTCGATATACTTACACATCGTCTTTCAGCACCAGTTACTAGACAGTGATCAGGAGTGAGAACCCTGCTCGCGTGTGCAAAATCTCCAGGGTGCTGGAAGACTACTGGTGCCCATGGAGCTATACCACTCCCCTCCCCTCCCCCACAGGAGTCCGAGTCTTCAGCAGAGAAGGGGAGAAATTTGCGGGGGTGGGTGTGGGGGGGCGCGGGAGGTGGTGGAATAAAGTAGAGTGGAGGCAATGCTTTGTACTATGATGGTATTCTTTCCAATCTGTTTCACTGTAATCACATGGTTTATTTATCAGCTCCTCCGGATTGGATTTCCGTCTGTAACTCTGACAGTATTATACGTACATCACCACCATACGAAAGTTAGCAAATTATTTGTTTGATGAAAATTACCATTGTTGATACATTTTCAGTTGGGATGATTGACAGGGGGCTTGATAGGGTAGATGCAGGGAGAATGTTTCCCCTCGTGGAGGAATCTAGAACTAGGGGGCCCATTTTCAGAATAAGGGGTCGCCCATTTAAGACGGAGATGAGGAGGAATTTCTTCTCTCAGAGGGTCGTGAATCTTTGGAATTCTCTACCCCTGTGGAGGCTGAGTCAGTGAATATATTCAAGGCGGAGATGGACAGATATTTGAAAAACAGGGGAATCAAGGGTTATGGGGAGCAGGGCAGGAAAGTGGAGTTGAGGCCAAGATCAGATCAGCCATGATCTTATTGAATGGCGGAGCAGGCTCGAGGGGCCGAATGGCCGACTCCTGCTCCTATTTCTTATGTTCTTATGACTTTGGTTTTGGCCAATGTTCTCCCTGCCCCCTTTCTCTCCCCCCCCCCCCCCCCCCAAACAAAGTGTTGACTCCTCCCTGGGGTAGGGTTCCCCTCTGGTACCCGAGGCAATTGATCTTCATTCATGTGTGACAGTGAGTGTTCGGCTGTTTGATTAGCAGGCGTCCTCACGGCAGAGTTCAATCCTGTCCTCACCTGATGTTCACACAGACACAGTTTCTGAGAGTGTGCATGGAGCCTAGGAACTTCAGTAAAACCCTTGTACACTATGGCTAATGACACCTGTTATGAAGGTTTTCAACCTGGTAGAGTACATACTCCCCTGTACTCTGTAGTACAGTAACTCAACCTTTCTGTTCTGATTTTAGAAAGAAGATGTTCCTGGTCGGCCTGACAGGTGGGATTGCCTCTGGTAAAAGCACAGTTGCCGCTGTGTTCCGTGAACTTGGGTGCCCAGTTGTGGACGCTGATCAGATAGCAAGACAGAGTAAGTTTTGAATGTCACAAAAAATTTACATACCCTGCGACATTACTGTGAAATGTAAAGATTGCTGTTTCTCTTTCTAGACGTTGTACCCTCTGTCAAAGTACAAGGTCTCTGTGATATTTGGTACATGTATTGAATAGGCTGAAAAATGAAATACCTGGCCTGGAGGGGTTATTACTTTCACCTCACCTTCACTCGCAGACTTGGAGTTGACATTAACTACCATGGCAATGAAAATCGAAGCACAGTTCTTATAATGGCTCTAATATATGTTCATGTATAGTAGGCAGCACATGGCCAGTAACCAGAGTCTGCCCTGAATGTCACTAACCAACTACCTGCAGGAATGAAACCCAACAGCATAGAAATTTGGCTAATTTTGTGCAAACAAATGTGGGTGTCATTGGAGTTTGATTTAACTGAATTATCGTCCCTTTCCAGTCTGATTGGGTCCTGAAGGTGGGTGGCCGATCAATATCTGTTTCAGATAAGTAAATTTATCCCGTGCTGTACCTGCCCTGGGAGTGTTTGATGGGACAGTGTAGAGGGAGCTTTACTCTGTATCTAACCCGTGCTGTACCTGCCCTGGGAGTGTTTGATGAAACAATGTCATAAGAACATAAGAAGTAGGAGTAGGCCATATGGCTCCTTGAGCTTACTCCACCATTCAATAAGATCATGGCTGATTTTTGACTACTACTCCACCTTCCTGCCCGATCCCTTGATTCCCTTAGAATCCAAAAATCTCTGTCTTGAATATACTCAATGACTGAGCCTCCACAGCCCTCTGAGGTAGAGAATTCCAAAGATTCGCCACCCTCTGAGTGAAGAAATTTCTCCTCATCTCCGTCCTAAATGGTCAACACCTTATTCTGAGACTGTGACCCCTGGTTCTAGACTCTCCAGCCAGGGGAAACAGCATCTAAGTATCTACCCTTCAGAATCTAATACATTTCAATGAGATCACCTCTCATTCTTCTAAACTCTAGAAAATATAGGCCCATTCTGCTCGGCCTTGTAGGGTAAACAAGGCGCTACCAGCTGTGTGTGGGCCGGAGCTTGTTTGCTTATGGTATAAAGACACCCTGGGACTTTGTGAGCATCTGGCTGCACAGTGAAAACACTTCATTTTGCAACAAGTAACCCGGTCTTTTTGCCCAATGCCCCAGGACATCGATGACTCAAGCAGCATCACTCAAAAATCATTTATCACACAGTCTTACAGCACAGCAGGAGGTAATTCGGCACATCGTGCCTTTGCCAGCTCTTTTGAAAGAGCTGTCCGTAAGTCTGTTTGCTGTTTATGGGCTCTTGCTGTGTGAAAATAGGCTGCTGGGTTGCCCTACATGACAACAGTATTGACACTTCAGAAGCGCTTCATCGCCTCTAAAGCGCTTTGGGACGTCCTGAGGTGGGAAAGGTGTTATCTAAAGGTAACTTCCTTCTTTCTGGGTAACTCCCCGTTCCCCGGGTCCCATGATTTATTTTGTCGTAACTTCTGATGATGAGCACCAGTCCATATCTCCCGTCCCTCACCCTCCTCCCACCAATACATACCCAGACCCAGAGCCATCCCTCCCTCCCACCAATACATACCCAGACCCAGAGCCATCCCTCCCTCCAATACATACCCAGACCCAGAGCCATCCCTCCCTCCAATACATACCCAGACCCAGAGCCATCCCTCCCTCCCACCAATACATACCCAGACCCAGAGCCATCCCTCCCTCCCACCAATACATACCCAGACCCAGAGCCATCCCTCCCTCCAATACATACCCAGACCCAGAGCCATCCCTCCCTCCAATACATACCCAGACCCAGAGCCATCCCTCCCTCCCACCAATACATACCCAGACCCAGAGCCATCCCTCCCTCCCACCAATACATACCCAGACCCAGAGCCATCCCTCCCTCCAATACATACCCAGAGCCAGAGCCATCCCTCCCTCCCACCAATACATACCCAGAGCCAGAGCCATCCCTCCCTCCAATACATACCCAGAGCCAGAGCCATCCCTCCCTCCCACCAATACATACCCAGAGCCAGAGCCATCCCTCCCTCCCACCAATACATACCCAGAGCCAGAGCCATCCCTCCCTCCCACCAATACATACCCAGAGCCAGAGCCATCCCTCCCTCCCACCAATACATACCCAGAGCCAGAGCCATCCCTCCCTCCCACCAATACATACCCAGAGCCAGAGCCATCCCTCCCTCCCACCAATACATACCCAGAGCCAGAGCCATCCCTCCCTCCAATACATACCCAGACCCAGAGCCATCCCTCCCTCCCACCAATACATACCCAGACCCAGAGCCATCCCTCCCTCCAATACATACCCAGAGCCAGAGCCATCCCTCCCTCCAATACATACCCAGACCCAGAGCCATCCCTCCCTCCCACCAATACATACCCAGACCCAGAGCCATCCCTCCCACCTTCCCCAGAACCAGACCCACCCCACCCTTCGTCCATGCCCAGACCCTGGGCCATCCCTCCCCCCAGACCCTGGGCGATCCCTCCCCCAGACCCCGGGCGATCCCTCCCCCCAGGCGATCCCTCCCCCCCCAGACCCCAGGCGATCCCTCCCCTGTCACCCCCCCCCCCAGACACCGGGCAATACCTCCCTCTCTCCCTCCCCCCCCCCCCCCCCCCCCCCCCCCCCCCGCAAAGACCCCGGGCGATTTCTCTTTCTCCCCCCCCCCCCCCCCCCAAAAAGACCCCGGGCGATCCCTCCCCCCCCCCCCAGACCCCGGGCGATCCCTCCCCCCCCCCCCCCAGACTCCTGGCGATCTCTCCCTCCCTCCTGTTGAGACGCAGTACATCTTCAAATGCTTGTAAAAGGATTGACCTGTTCCATGACTCTGTGTGTGCATTTCACAGCTGGTGATGAACTATTTGAAACAGAATGCTCACCGAATTATTTACTACAACATTGCAGATTTTATAAGTAGGAAGAATGAAGCCGCTACGAAATGCGCTAATGCAGGGCCATCTGGGCACATCGGGTTTCTTTCTTGAGCCAGTCAGAACAACAAGTACCAGACGCACTTGCATTACACAACAGAATTACCCGACATTTGCAGGCTTGAGATTGATGTCTCTCTGAGCAGATTCACTGCAAGGACATTCTGATTGGTTCCACAATTGTGCATTAGGTTCAGTGAATCCGACCTCACGGAAAGCATGTTGAGTAAAGGGCAGGCCTGTTGGTGCAGTAACTCCCATTTAACACACAGCCAGCACGCCAGAGAGAAATGAACCCTCAGAGGGTAACCAGCGCAGCCCCACCCACACGGTGCATTTACACTAAAACCGCTGCATCTCTGCAAGGCAGTTTCATTCTGTACCAGTGATGCAGTTTTGGTGTAAATGCGACTTGAATGCTGTCTGAATCTGATCAGACACCTGAACAGAGCCGAGTCAAACTCCCTGGATTGGCAAGTCTCAATCTACTTCACTTCAGGTCTTCGTACCCAACATACACTCCAGAAATTGAGCATTGATGCAAAACCAAGCCCGCGGTCTGTGCACTGAGAGAGCCCCCGCCCCACGGTCTGTGCACTGAGAGAGAGAGAGAGAGAGAGAGAGCCCCCGCCCCACGGTCTGTGTACAGAGAGAGAGAGAGAGAGAGCCCCCACCCCCACTCCACGGTCTGTGCACTGAGAGAGAGAGAGAGAGCCCCCGCCCCCGGTCTGTGCACTGAGAGAGAGCGAGAGAGAGAGCCCCCGCCCCCCGGTCTGTGCACAGAGAGAGAGAGAGCCCCCGCCCCCCGGTCTGTGCACAGAGAGAGAGAGAGAGCCCCCGCCCCACAGTCTGTGCACTGAGAGAGAGAGAGAGAGCCCCCACCCCACGGTCTGTGCACTGAGAGAGAGCCCCCGCCCCCCGGTCTGTGCACTGAGAGAGAGAGAGCCCCTGCCCCCCGGTCTGTGCACTGAGAGAGAGAGCGAGCCCCCGCCCCACGGTCTGTGCACTGAGAGAGAGAGAGAGCCCCCGCCCCCCGGTCTGTGCACTGAGAGAGAGCCCCCGCCCCCCGGTCTGTGCACTGAGAGAGAGAGAGCCCCCGCCCCCCCGGTCTGTGCACTGAGAGAGAGAGCCCCCGCCCCCCGGTCTGTGCACTGAGAGAGAGAGAGCCCCCGCCCCCCGGTCTGTGCACACAGAGAGAGAGAGAGAGCCCCGCCCCCCGGTCTGTGCACAGAGAGAGAGAGAGAGCCCCCCCGGTCTGTGCACTGAGAGAGAGAGAGCCCCCGCCCCCCGGTCTGTGCACACAGAGAGAGAGAGAGAGAGCCCCCCGGTCTGTGCACTGAGAGAGAGAGCCCCCGCCCCCCGGTCTGTGCACTGAGAGTGGGTGATTGAGCTTTAACGTGACTTGTATTGGAGACACAGACATGGTGCTGGGTGTCTCCATGTGTCTGACACCTGGCTGACTAAATCTGCGCTGTGGAATGTTTTTCTACATTAAAGGCACTATATAATTACAAGTTGTTGTTGTTGTTTAAAGGCAATGTAACTATAGAGTCTCCACTGCTGGTTTTTACACTGGCATAAAGAATGGTGGAATTTGAGGGCGATTATGTTAATGAAAACTCTACGAATTTCTTCAGGTTTAATTCTCAATGTTCTGTTTGCAGTAAATGTAATGACTGGAGGGTTTTCCTAGCCTGTGAGTGTAACCTGCCCACTGGGCGCTCTGTAGAACTGGTGGTTAGAAATTACTTCTTTTGGGCTGATGTGAAAATCAAAGGGATGTGGATCCTAAAACTTCCAATTTACATGGAATTTCACAGCATAGAAACAGGCCGTTCGGCCCAACAGATCTATGCCGGTGTTTATGCTCCACACGAGCCTCCTCCCGATCTACTTCATCTGACCCTATCAGCATATCCTTCTATTCCTTTCTCCCTCATGTACTTATCTAGCTTCCCTTTAAATGCATCGATGCTATTCGCCTCAACTACTTCCTGTGGTAGTGATGTCCCGATAGGATGCAGATACTTACACTGAGAAATCTAAATGCTAGTAATACCGCTCCTTAAACACAAGGCAGTATTGAAAAGGGTTTTGGATGATGTGCTGGCTAATGGCCAATTTTCTTTCCAATTATTTTTCTTGCTGTTCTCACTCCCCTGATGGTTTAGTGAAGGTAAAGGCAGTTTCTTGAGAGGCACAGAACCATAGAGACCTGAAGGACGCATCCTTGCTGTGTGCTGTTTTAGCCAGGGCAGCAGTTCAGTCACGGTCCACAGACTAGTGAGTAAAATAAGCAGTTAGGGTACCAGGTTCCGAACCAGTGAACTCTGCCACGAGGTGCCCCTCGCCCCAGTAACCGTCAATGTGTTGAGGGGGGTCGTCCGGGAAAACAAAGTGTTGAATTCAAATGACTTTTTATAATTGCCAGGTTTTGTAGGACCTGATGAAAATTGATTTTTTAAAGAAACTGAGAAAATTTCAGATTGGGGATGTGGGACTTGGTGTGCTGGCTTTCTGGAAAAGGCTCACAGTATTCACAGGCAATTTCTACGGGCGAATTGCTGGAAAACTCAGTGCTTTGTATCAACTCGTACGGTTTGGTAGGAAGAATAAGGATGCCACATACTCCTTGGAAAGTAGGTCTAAATAGGATAGAGGTACAGATATACAAATCACTAAAAGTAGCGACGCAGGTTAATAAGGCCATAAAAATAGCAAACCAAGCACTGCTGGAGTTCATTTCTAGAGGGAAGGAATTGAAAAGCAGAGAAGTTATGTTAAACTTGTATAGAACCTTGGTTAGACCACACTCGGAGTGCTGTGAACAGTTCTGGTCTCCATATTAGCAAAAGGATATAGAGGCACTGGAGAAGGTGCAAAAAAGATTTACAAGGATGATACCAGAACGGAGAGATTATACCTATAGATTGAACAGGCTGAAGCTTTTTTCTCTAGAAAAGAGAAGGCTGAGGAGTGATCTGATAGAGGTCTTTAGGATTATGAAAGGGTTTGATAGGTTAAAAGTAGAGAAGATGTTTCCACTTGCAGGCCAGAAGAGCACTCGGGGCAATAAATATCAGATAGTCACTAATAAATCCAATAGGGAATTCAGGACAAACTTCCTTACCCAAAGAGTGGCGAGAATGTGGAACTCGCTAGCACAGGGAGTAGTTGAGGCGAATAGCACAGATGCATTTAAGGGGAAGCTAGATAAACACATGAGGGAGAAAGTAATAGAAGGATATGTTGATGGGGTGGGAGGAGCCTTGTGTGGGGCATAAACACCGACATGGATCTGTTGGGCCAAATGGCCTGTTTCTGTGCTGTAAATACTTTGTAGATTTTGCAGTGACATTGTATTGTAATGAGTGCCCTGCATTTATTTCTCCTAAGTTGTTGAGCTGGGCTCACCAGTGTACTGGGCAATAGTGCGTTCCTTTGGTGAGGAGATCCTGCTGGAGGACCGACAAATCAACAGGGAGAAGCTGGGCAGCATCATCTTCTCCGATATGGAGAAGCGGCAGCTCCTGAATTCCATCACTCACCCAGCAATCCACAAAGCCATGTTCAAGCAGATCTTTAAATACTTTATACAAGGTAAGAGCTGAGCTGCAAGCACTTTCTTTTTACTTTGCATTATGTTTATGCTGCAAAAATGTGACTACTGTCATTTTTATAAATACCTCTGCCTCTGTTTGCATATTTACATTTTTATTTATTCCTACGAACGTAAGACAATGCCACACAGCAAAAGTCCTGCTGGTTCATCCAGCCTGTCCCCTTTAGTCATGATCCCTTATCCATCACAATACAGGCACTCCCTTCAGCCCGGAACCATGGAATCTCCTGGGAGAGGCAAAAAAAGTTCGAAACCCAAGCCAATTTGAGGCAAAAAAAAGTCTAACCCCTTTAGGCGATCAAGACTAGTCCAGGAGATCACATTGACCCTGACTGATATTACAAGTTGCCTACCTCAAGAGGTTATTAATCAAAATTAGGGTTCATAGTATTGGGGGTAATATACTAGCATTGGATTGGTTAACGGACAGAAAACAGAGAGTAGGAATAAACGGGTCATTTTCGGGTTGACAGGCTGTAACTAGTGGGGTACCGCAAGGATCAGTGCTTGGGCCTCAGCTATTCACAATCTACATCAATGATTTGGATGAGGGACCAAATGTAATATATCCAAGTTTACTGATGATACAAAGCTGGGTGGGAATGTAAGTTGTGAGGAGGATGTAAAGAGGCTTCAAGGGGATATAGACAGGCAAAGTGAGTGGGCAAGAACATGGCAAATGGAATATAATGTGGAGAAATGTGAAGTTATCCATTTTGGTAGGAAAAACAAAGTCAGAGTATTTTTTAAATGGTGAGAGATTGGGAAATGTTGGTGTTCAGAGAGACCTGGGTGTCCTTGTACACGAATCACTGAAAGTTAACATGCAGGTACAGCAAGCAATTAGGAAAGCAAATGGTATGTTGGCCTTTATTACAAGAGGATTTGAGTATAAGAGTAAAGACGTCTTACTGCAATTATATACGGCCCTGGTGAGACCACACCTGGAGTATTGTGTATAGTTTTGGTCTCCTTACTTAAGGAAGGATATACTTGCCATAGAGAGAGTGCAATAAAGGTTCATCAGACTGGTTCCTGGGATGGGGGGGATTGTCCTATGAGGAGAGATTGAGTAGACTAGGCCTATATTCTCTAGAGTTTAGAAGAATGAGAGGTGATCTCATTGAAACATACAAAATTCTTACAGGGCTTGACAGGGTAGATTCAGGGAGGCTGTTTCCCCTGGCTGGGGAGTCTAGAACCAGGGGTCACAGTCTCAGAATAAGGGGTCGGCCATTTAGGACTGAGATGAGGAGAAATTTCTTCACTCAGAGGATGGTGAATCTTTGGAATTCTCTACCCCAGAGGGCTGTGGAGGCTCAGTCGTTGAGTATATTCAAGACAGAGATCGTTAGATTTTTGAATATTAAGGGAATCAAGGGATATGGGGATAGTGCAGGAAAGTGGAGTTGAGGTAGAAGATCAGCCATGATCTTATTGAATGACGAAGCAGACTCGAAGGGCTGAATGGCCTACTCCTGCTCCTATTTCTTATGTTCTTGTATGAGGTTATCTTGGGCCCAGCCAGAAACCGGTCCAGCTCTCACCTTGAATGTATACAGTGAATCAGCAGTCACTGCACAAGCCGGGAACCTGTTCCACAGGTCCACTATACTCTGGGAAAAGAAGAACTGCCTTACATCCAACCTAGTTCTGCCTTTACATAACTTGTAAGCATGACCCCTGGTCCTCTCTAACCTAGTAAGTTGAAATAATTGGTCCACATAAATACAATCTGGTCGCTTCATTATTTTAGAAACCTTGATCAAATTGCTCCTGAATCACATGCGCTACTATTAGAAAACGCCTCACGTTTACTCACACAATACAGATAAATGTACTCCATGTGTATATTTACTTAACAAATCTACCATTCAGTAATCAAGGAGGTAAAGCACTCCCAATGATCCAAAAACACTTTTTGTCTTACCATTTTGCTAACAAACGCCCAAATAGGTTAAAGTTCACATGCATACACCATGCAAATATAATGATTGAGATCATATACCCAATGATGATGTCTGTTACTCATTATTTATTTACTGATCAGAAATTTAATTAGCCACATTTGGATTCTCAATTAGCCATGTTTGCAGTCCCAATTAGCCATATGGCTAGTAGTTTAGTTCAGTCCCCTAACCATTACACAGCTGTACACAATTCTTTTCTGTCAATTTTTGTGCACATCGAGGTAAGGGGTGCTGGTACTGGCCCGTTTCCATTTTGCTCGCCATGCCAGCATCCAGCACTCCCAGGCAAGGGGCAGAGCTACGCTTCCTCTACTGCCCCAACATTCTGCTTACTTGCAACCTCAATAGCACCCCTTACTGCATTCGACATGTCCCCACTTCTCACACGAGCCACTTCATTGAATGGGATTGTCAATTAATGCTGTATTGGGGCGGGATTGTCGATGCTGAATTAGGGGCGGGATTGTCGATGCTGAATTAGGGGCGGGATTGTCGATGCTGAATTAGGGGCGGGATTGTCGATGCTGAATTAGGGGCGGGATTGTCGATGCTGAATTAGGGGCGGGATTGTCATATGCTGAATTAGGGGCGGGATTGTCGATGCTGAATTAGGGGCGGGATTGTCGATGCTGAATTAGGGGCGGGATTGTCGATGCTGAATTAGGGGCGGGATTGTCGATGCTGAATTAGGGCGATGTCGATGCTGATAGGGGGATTGTCGATGCTGAATTAGGGGCGGGATTGTCGATGCTGAATTAGGGGCGGGATTGTCGATGCTGAATTAGGGGCGGGATTGTCGATGCTGAATTAGGGGCGGATTGTCGATGCTGAATTAGGGGCGGGATTGTCGATGCTGAATTAGGGGCGGGATTGTCGATGCTGAATTAGGGGTGGGATTGTCGATGCTGAATTAGGGGCGGGATTGTCAATTAATGCTGAATTGGGGCGGGATTGTCAATTAATGCTGAATTAGGGGCGGGATTGTCAATTAATGCTGAATTGGGGCGGGATTGTCAATTAATGCTGAATTAGGGGCGGGATTGTCGATGCTGAATTAGGGGCGGGATTGTCGATGCTGAATTAGGGGCGGGATTGTCGATGCTGAATTAGGGGCGGGATTGTCAATTAATGCTGAATTAGGGGCGGGATTGTCGATTAATGCTGAATTAGGGGCGGGATTGTCGATTAATGCTGAATTAGGGGTGGTTTGTGCTGTGGGATTATGGTCATTGGGGACTGCCAGCAGAGAGACGATTCTCACAGCCCATTAATTAGAGCTGGTTTTGAACCTAGTTTGCTGAGGTGAAAAGGCCATCATCTAACCCACACCACCCAGTCCCCCCTCCTGAATTCACCAGCCTATTTTGACTTTATCTTTAGAATTGTAATCTGTAAAGAAAACAGTAGTTATCTGAGGACACATAGGTTAGAAACTGGTTCATTTTGGCTAGTGCAGTACAAGAGTGTAACCCTGTTTTTTGTTCTCTGCAGGGTACCGGTACGTTATCCTCGATGTCCCACTCTTGTTTGAGAGTAACAAGTTGGCCAAGTTTATGAAGCATACTATAGTTGTTTACAGGTAAGTTTGTGTAAAGCTGTAGACAGCAAATAGGTGAAAGCCAGTGGCTTGGTGATGCCAGCTGTCTGTGTGTATCAGTGGATTGTGGGTATCCTGTATTCTCTTCCCAAAGTTCCCAGTTTAAGTTGGTGCTGAGGAAAGGTGTTCAGGAGCACTGACTGGTAAAGTACAGTTCTGTATTGGGAGTGGGGGTGGGGGGAGGCTGGGAAAGTGTCCCCATTACGGACGTGGTCATGGTTGATCAGGGAGTTAGGGAATGTTGAGGATAAATCACTTCACTTCCCCTCACCTTAGTCTGGCAACTTTTGTATCTGAAGTAACTGAGGACAGAGCAGAGACGAACCTCGATTTTTAACTCTAAACAGAAGTCGGGCAGGCGTGGGCCGAGCTGGGTGGCAAACTGTCCTGACCTCAATGAGAAGTCGCACAACACCAGGTTATAGTCCAACAGATTTATTTAATTTTACAAGCTTTCGGAGCTGTCGCTCCTTCGTCAGGTAAGTTAGCAATGAGAGAATCTCCCAGAATTCACAATTTAAACCCAGACAAAATCTATTCACATTATTCGCTACAACAAAGAGCACAGCCAAGACAATGAGATGTGTCCCAGGGGGTCCAACGTGTCAAACCACCTGCTGGCTGCATATCCTGTCAATTTGTGTTCTTGTGTTAGCCTTTTTAAAAAAAAACAAAAAAAAAAACAAAAAAAAAAAACACCTGGGAAGACCGGCCATGATGTCAAGTCACGTTCTGTATCGTGACATGAACCCGATATCGCGATTGAGGCCATCCTCATGAGTGCGGAACTTGGCTATCAGTTTCTGCTCTATGATTTTGCGCTGTCGTGTATCTCGAAGGCCGCCATCAACAGGTTCCATCCCACCATCAAACTCACCATGGACTACTCCTCAGAATCGGTTTCATTCTTGGACACACGAATCTCCATCAAAGACGGACGCCTCAGCACTTCACTCTACCGCAAGCCCACGGACAACCTCACGATGCTCCACTTCTCCAGCTTCCACCCTAACCACGTTAAAGAAGCCATCCCCTATGGACAAGCCCTGCGAATACACAGGATCTGCTCAGACGAGGAGGAACGCGATGGACACCTACGGACACTGAAAGACGCTCTCGTAAGAACGGGATATGACGCTCGACTCGTCGATCGACAGTTCCGACGGGCCACAGCGAAAAACCGCATAGACCTCCTCAGAAGACGAACACGGGACACAACCAACAGAGTACCCTACGTCGTCCAGTACTTCCCCGGAGCGGAAAAACTACGCCATGTTCTTCGCAGCCTTCAACATGTCATCGATGACGACGAACACCTTGCTAAGGCCATCCCCACGCCTCCACTACTCGCCTTCAAGCAGCCGCCTAACCTCAAAAGTACCATCGTTCGCAGCAGATTACCCATCTTTCAGGAGAACAGCAACCAAGACACCACACAACCCTGCCACGGCAACCTCTGCAAGACATGCCAAATCATGGACACAGATACCATCATTACACGTGAGGACACTACCCACCAGGTACACGGTACATACTCATGTGACTCGGCCAACGTTGTCTACCTGATACGTTGCAGTAAAGGATGCTCCAGAGCATGGTACATCGGCGAGACCATGCAGACACTGAGACAACGTATGAACGGACACCGCGCAACAATCGCCAGGCAGGAGGGTTGCCTCCCAGTCGGGGAACACTTCAGCAGCCAGGGGCATTCAGCCTCGGATCTGCGGGTAAGCGTTCTCCAAGGCGGCCTTCGAGATACACGACAGCGCAAAATCATAGAGCAGAAACTGATAGCCAAGTTCCGCACTCATGAGGATGGCCTCAATTGCGATATCGGGTTCATGTCACGATACAGAACGTGACTTGACATCATGGCCGGTCTTCCCAGGTGTTTTTTTTGGTTTTTTTTTTTTTGGTTTTTTTTTAAAAAGGCTAACACAAGAACACAAATTGACAGGATATGCAGCCAGCAGGTGGTTTGACACGTTGGACCCCCTGGGACACATCTCATTGTCTTGGCTGTGCTCTTTGTTGTAGCGAATAATGTGAATAGATTTTGTCTGGGTTTAAATTGTGAATTCTGGGAGATTCTCTCATTGCTAACTTACCTGACGAAGGAGCGACAGCTCCGAAAGCTTGTAAAATTAAATAAATCTGTTGGACTATAACCTGGTGTTGTGCGACTTCTCATTTTTGTCCACCCCAGTCCAACGCCGGCATCTCCACATCATGTCCTGACCTCAGCAGAGAGATTTTAACTGTGAGAGTGTCCTGAGGGGCACTACTGTGTGGAGGCCCTGGTCTCTTTTCTCTCCCCACACCTTTTGAAAAATTTGGAATATCATTTACTTTGGGCCATTTTGAGAGCAAGTTCCTACCTGTCCCCTTCAGCTGAGAGTGGTGAATGGAGACCAGGAAGGGGTTAAGGGCGACAATTAGTCCAGAAGGGAATTTTCTCCTGAACAAAAAGAAAAAACTCTTGCTTATTCTATTTTGCTCCAGTTTCCCCCCCCCTATTCTGTTGATGACTCTGACTCCTGCGATACTGATCATCGGCCCTCCAGCCCCATTCTCCACGTGTGAACCCAGGGAGTGTGTTGGCTGGCCGTTTCCCCATGGAGAAAATGGCAGAGAAGGCCTTTATAGTCGGGAGGATGGGGTTTGAGGAGCTGCGTAACTAACAGGAGTAGGCAACCTGTCTGACTCTCTTATTTTTCCCCTCTCTAACTTAATAGCCCAGGTTTTGGCACCTGCTCAGATCAGCTAACTGAGCAGCTCAGGAATGGGACCCGGGCCCTTCCTACTCTGTATAGCTCAGTACCAAACCACTCAGATTTACCCATTAACCAACTGAGACAGCTTGTAAAATCGGAAATCGATGAAACCACGGTGTTCATAGAATGATACAGCACAAAAGGAGGCCATTCAGCCCATCGTGCCTGTGCTGGCTCTTTGAAAGAGCAATCCAATTAGTCCCACTCTTTTGCCATAGCCCTGCAAATTGTACCTTTTCAATTATTTATCCAATTCCCTTTTGAAAGTTACTATTGAATCTGCTTCCACCACCCTTTCCAGATCATAACAACTCGCAGCTTAAATAAAATTCTCCTCATCTCCCCCTGGTTCTTTTGCTGGAGAAGTCTTCTGTCAGTGTGCCTGTGCTGATTGCCTGTGGTGTACGGCTGACGGCTGTATTTGTTGTGCCACAGTGACCCTCAGGCCCAGCTGACCCGGCTGATGAAGCGGAATAGTTTGACGCAGATGGCGGCAGAGCAGCGCATCGGTGCCCAGATGCCATTGGAGCAGAAACGGAAGCTGGCGAGCCATGTGATCGATAACTCTGGGGACAGTGCCAATACGTACCGGCAGGTTTGCAAACTGCACTCTCAGCTTGAAGACTCCCTGGACTTTTTAGCAGTCCGGTTGCTAGCCGCGGTAACTCTCACAGGAATTGGAGGTCTTTTCTACATTTTGATAAAAAGGTGCATTTTTTAAAATTAAGGACTGCTCCGAACCAAGATAAAGTCAGGACTGATGTTTCACTTTCGCGCGAGAAGGTCCTATGTAAGATTGGAGTATAAAGCATAGGGTGGAAGTGCTGCTGCTGAACAATCTTCGTTTAAACCTCTTTTCCCCTTCTCCCCATGATAATTGTCATTATCCCTCTCCGATATCGCTGTAAAACTGCAGAGATCAACTCTGAAGAGACCTTTGCCCAAATTATGGATAGTCCGAGTCCTCCTTCTGCTCTGCCAGCTTCTCGGGGCTAAGATGCACCAATCAAGTGATGGATTTTCCAGTACATAGAGACAGTGATTGCTGGAGCACTGCTGCTCACTTGCGGCTTTTAACCACGCCAAGTGTGCAAGCTTTAATTTGGATATCGAAGAAGAGTGACTGGATACTGTTTACTTCCTTGTTAGTCTGAGCGAGCACTCGAGAGATGTTTGTGAAACCTGACCTTGTGTAAGTTGCGCTCTGTGGCCCGCAGATACCGGAAACCGTTGCTGCCTCTTTAACTAGAGTGACCGAGGTGAATCCTAAGCAGGCTGGTGGCGTTGCACCAAGCTGACGCCTAAATTTCTGACCCATCGCCTGTTTATTCCAGAGAAAAATACGGCTCGGTCAGGGAGCAAGCGCAATGCATATGGTGGCGCAGTGTGTGGATTGCCACTTAACTGCATCTGCTGTCCGGTGCTGTGATTTTAATTACACTGTGTCAGCTGTTGGTTGATGCTGTGCTTTTTTTGTTTCAATAATGTCAAACACACTTTGCAGTCACTTTATTTGGTCGGGTGAGTTTGGATGGTGGTGGTTAGTATATTTTTAGTGGCCCACTTTATGTTAATCCGTTGGGTATCATTCCCATGATGTGCAGAGCAAGTTTGGAATCTTGATGAACGTGAGATCAGAGAAATAAACCTCTGTCCTAAATTCTGTGTCACCGTACCGCGGTGTGCTGAATCCTGTAAGTAGTCTGGTGGGAGTGCATGAAGCAGCAGCAACCACATACAATCTAAACAGCATGCAATATCATGCAGAAGAATCTCGCTTTTGATTCCCAATTCAAATAAATGAGATGGCGAGTCCTAACGCATTGACTTTGTTGACATCATGGAGAGCGCAATTGGGGTGAAATTGGCCTTTGCCGATAGCGAATCGGAAGCCTGTTTTGTACCCATCCTGATTTTCTTTTCCATTGAAGTTGATGCAGATCGGGCAAGGTGTAAAACGGGCTATCGTCCATTTTGCACTATCGCCAAAGACCAATTTCACCCCCAGTACCTCCTTAAAGCATTGCTGTTCATCGTACTGTTTACTGAGTAGTTGCCATAGTACTTCTGGGATTCCTGTTTATTCAGGTGACGGGCAGATGGGGGTTAGACGGGCGAACCCGGCCAATCTCCAATCAAACAAAGGCTTGATTTTAAAAAAAAGGAATATATAAAATACTTCAAAGAAGAAATGTATAAAATACTTCCCTTCTGCCGCCACCATCTCCAGGGCTTTTTCCCCCTTTAACCAGTTCTGTATCTGCCCTGGGAGTGGATTCCCTCACACCAGTGCTGTATCTGCCCTGGGAGTGGATTCCCTTTAACCAGTGCTGTATCTGCCCTGGGAGTGGATCCCTTTAACCAGTGCTGTATCTGCCCTGGGAGTGGATCCCCTTTAACCAGTGCTGTATCTGCCCTGGGAGTGGATCCCCTTTAACCAGTGCTGTATCTGCCCTGGGAGTGGATTCCCTTTAACCAGTGCTGTATCTGCCCTGGGAGTGGATTCCCTTTAACCAGTTCTGTATCTGCCCTGGGAGTGGATTCCCTTTGACCAGTGCTGTATCTGCCCTGGGAGTGGATTCCCTTTAACCAGTGCTGTATCTGCCCTGGGAGTGGATCCCCTTTAACCAGTGCTGTAAAAGCCCTGGGAGTGGATTCCCTTTAACCAGTTCTGTATCTGCCCTGGGAGTGGATTCCCTTTGACCAGTGCTGTATCTGCCCTGGGAGTGGATTCCCTTTAACCAGTGCTGTATCTGCCCTGGGAGTGGATCCCCTTTAACCAGTGCTGTATCTGCCCTGGGAGTGGATTCCCTTTAACCAGTGCTGTATCTGCCCTGGGAGTGGATCCCCTTTAACCAGTGCTGTATCTGCCCTGGGAGTGGATTCCCTTTAACCAGTGCTGTATCTGCCCTGGGAGTGGATCCCCTTTAACCAGTGCTGTATCTGCCCTGGGAGTGGATTCCCTTTAACCAGTTCTGTATCTGCCCTGGGAGTGGATTCCCCTTTAACCAGTTCTGTATCTGCCCTGGGAGTGGATTCCCTTTAACCAGTGCTGTATCTGCCCTGGGAGTGGATCCCCTTTAACCAGTGCTGTATCTGCCCTGGGAGTGGATCCCCTTTAACCAGTTCTGTATCTGCCCTGGGAGTGGATCCCCTTTAACTAGTTCTGTATCTGCCCTGGGAGTGGATTCCCTTTAACCAGTGCTGTATCTGCCCTGGGAGTGGATTCCCTTTAACCAGTTCTGTATCTGCCCTGGGAGTGGATTCCCTTTAACCAGTTCTGTATCTGCCCTGGGAGTGGATCCCCTTTAACCAGTGCTGTATCTGCCCTGGGAGTGGATCCCCTTTAACCAGTTCTGTATCTGCCCTGGGAGTGGTTTCCCTTTAACCAGTGCTGTAGCTGCCCTGGGAGTAGATTCCCGGGTGCCATCACTCCCCCGTCACACGCCTAAGTGACATTCTTAATCTGTGAGCCTAGACAGTGAATACCAGCATGTTGTTGGCACCCAACATCAATGCGTGCACTTTCCAGCAGGGTTACTGGATAGTGATTATTCCCCCCCACCACCACCCCTAATCCCAGGGGAGCTGTTGTCAATTGTAATGCCCTTTACTGCCAGCTAAAATTGGCTAACTCCACGCACACTAGCTCAATAGTTTTTCTACAAAAAATATTTGCTGCTTCTCTGGAATAACAAGGCTGTACTAATTGTCTTCTTTCCTCATTCACGGTAAGACCATAAAGGTGGCCCATTTACAGGCCAAAGTGAATGTCCCGAATTGTCTCAATATACTCAAATGGAATATCTCCTCCAGGGAAGATGAATGTCCTTGCCACTTCAGTTCAGGCTGTGTTCTTGGTTTCAGGACAAATGACAGACAGAAATTAAAATCAAACAGTGGGGCCATGAAGCTTCAGTTTCTGTCCATCTAGTTTAAGCCTCACGATGCCCTGAGTGTATAGAGACGCAGACCTGTCTCCCACATGTGCATTCTGTGTAATTGCCCGCGTACGAAGCCTGTAATTGGGTTGCTTTCCCTGAAGTTGTCTTTGTAAATGATGTCTGGCATATATAAATAAACCTGCATTGTCCTGCCTTTGAATCAGTTTGAAAAGAATGGCGTTTGAGGCTGAAAGATCTGTTGAAATTATTTGCTGCTTTGCTGATGTCATGCTTTTACCAGCGCAAATCTTTAAGAAACTGCCTCCTGCTACATGTGTCAGTGCGAGTATAATCTTCAAATAGCGTGAGCTGATGACATTTGGCATTTTCTCTGCTTTGAGCGTGACAGCAGGGCAAGGTCTGCTGTGTAATCAGATCAAAGTGCTGCAGGCTGGCCGCGTTATCAAGGCAATGCTATAAAAACAGCAAATGTGGACCAACTTCATTCATCGATACGGAGTTCGGTTGCCACTTTTTGCCAAGTCCAAAGTCCCACTTTTGCCGAATCCCCAGCTGCCACCTTTCATTCAGTGATTTGTTCCTACAGACTGGCCGGGGCAGACAATAAAGCGTCTTACAGCCAATGAAGTACCTGTCAAGTGTAGTAACTGTTGTAATGTAGGAAACGTAGTAGCCAATATGCGCACAGCAAGGTCCCACACGGCAATGAGATATTGATCAGCTAATGTTTCTGGAGACATTAGTTGAGAGATAAATATTAGCCAGAACTCTGGGAGAGCTCCCTTCCTCTTCTGCGAAATAGTGCTGTGGGATTTTTCACATTCACCTGAACAAGCAGACAGGGCCTCATCTGGATTCCCATGTGATGCATAGGCTGCTTGTTCTGGAAACAATATTTCGATGTCCATTTATATTTTAGAGACACCTTGCTCAAGACCTGTGCTGTCCACACTGAAACAAAGCACTTGGTACCTCTGGAGCTTGCGGAGGCCTGGGACACAGCTGAAGCCTGGCCCTTCGAGGTGTCGCGCATAGCTCAGTGGGTAGCACCCTCGCCTCTGAGTCAGAAGGTTGTGGGTTCAAGTCCCACTCCAGGGACTTGAGCACATAATCTGGGCTGACACTCCCAGTGCAGTACCTAGGGAGTGCTGCACTGTCGGAGGTGCCGTCTTTCGGATGAGACATTAAACCGAAGTGTCTGCCCTCTCGGGTGTGCCTAAAGGATCCTACGGCACTATTTTGAAGCAGAGCAGGGGAGTTAACCCCGGTGACCTGGCCAATATTTATCCCTCACGCAACATCACTAAAAGAGATTATCTGGTCATTATCACATTGCTAGTTGTGGGATCTTGCCGTGTGCAAATTGGTTGCTGCGTTTCCTGCATCACAAAAGTACTTAATTGGCTGCGAAGCGCTTTGGGACGTCCTGAGTTTGTGAAAGGTGCTATATAAATATAATATCTTTCTCTGATAGGAGTGATGGGGAGCTACAGGGGAAAAGAGAAAGAAAATGTTAATAAATTGCACCAAGACATGGAAACTATGAAGTGCATCTTCCCCCTCAGCCCTGTGCTGTTTCATGTCTTTTTGTCAAAGGTATTTTCCTTACTATTTCAATGCATGCACTTAAGTTGCAGCTCTGTTTACAGGTCTATGTGCACAGTAACACCTCCAACCCCACCCCCCACCAATTTACTTTAGATATGGCTCAGCATCATATGAAATCGCTGAAAAGTATTCTGATTTACATCGGTTTCCTTGGAAAACATTGGCAGTAACTTAGAAGCATACAGCACAGAAGGAGGCCATTCGGCCCATCATGCCTGTCCCAGCTCTTTGAAAAATAAATCCCACTCCCCTGCTCTTTCCCCATAGCCCTGCAAATGTTTCCATTTCAAGTATACAATTCCCTTTTCAAAGTTCCCATTGAGCCTGCTTCCACCGCCCTTTCAGGTAGTGCATTCCTGATCTTAACAACTTAAGGCTACTTTCTGTACCCTGTCCCATCAGAGAAGCTTCACCCTAAACGGAGGGTTTGCAATCTGATGGGTCTGACCCCGGCCTCTAACACTAGTTTCATCAATATTGTTCAATTTTTGAAGATTTCAGTAGCCTTATTCTTCTCTGCTCTTCCCGTTACTAAAGGATATTAATAAAGGATAACCTTTTGCTATGTGTAGAAAACAGTGAATTTAGAAATGCCTTATCACCTTCCTTATAATTATTGCTCATTTTGCCGCTGTGATAAAGCAATGGGGACATAGTTTGACTGTTAATGAGGGTGTTCACGATGCAATAGTTTCCAATTTATTTTGTTTTTAATGGGGCATTGTCTTTGTGAAAGATAGTTGGGCAACCCTTCCCTGTATGTTTGCTAAGCGCTGCTGTGCAGAGCTTGACACTGAGCAGTTCCCTAAAGGCTCAGCTGGTTAACGCAGTGAATAAACAAGCCGCGTAGACCAGAAGGTTTCTGGCCCATTCCCAGGTCTGTGCTGGGTTATCTGATCTCGCCTGGGGGGTGGCACATACCACTAGCCTCTGCTCCCCGGAGTTACAGAGGGAGAGGTCAGCCAGAGTTCCTGCTTCTGATGGGTGACCTTTGTTGGGAGGTGTGAAGATTGGGCTCTGCGATGATGCCCTCAATGGTTGAATTGCCTATTCTCAGTCTGTGCTCCGACATGAAGGATGGTCATCTTAGTGAGGTAACATTGGGCACCAGTGCCCATGGAACTGTACCCCAGCAAGGAGTGGAAGGAGAGAAAATACACATTGGCACACAAACTGCGTGGGATGTGTGCATGGCCCCTCCTCACTGGAAATGCTACTGTCCAAGACACCCCAGTAACTGAGACTCTGCCTCTTTAAAAATTCTGAATGTCATTGTGCACTAAGAAATGTAACTGCTTTAAAAATATATATAATGTCAGATTAGAGCTTTATATTATTTATGAAAATTAAACTTTATAAATATGAATGATATTCCAGAGTCTGTTCTATTCCTGTTGAATCACTGCAGCTGGTAATAAACTGATTCCTAAACTGCATCAACAGAAATGTTCTATGATATGAGTAGCAGGGGACTGACTGTCACGGTGTGACAGATACAGTCTGTTCAGCTCTGGGACTGAGGTTCCGATTCAGCCCAGCTCTCTGCACTGGCTGTACGTGACATGAGTTTGGGCAGTCTCAGTCCAGTTCCCAGTGGCACTAATTGGCAATCTCACTTTCAGCGAGGCCAGGTGCTGACCCCTGCAAGGATGGGACAGTCAGCTGAGTTATCTCGGCCTACTCTCACCTTGTATGAGCAGCTTGAAACTGGCATTGGTGGAATGGTTATGATCAGGTTTGGTTTATTTTGCAGTTGGTTATGACCCAGTGTGAGACCTGGGCCAGATTGGAAGATAGTCTCTGAGATGAAAGGTAAACTTCTATTGCACGACGACAACAACAACTTGCATTTATATAGCGCCTTTAACGTAGTAACACGTCCCAAGGTGTTTCACAGGAGCGTTATCAGACAAAATTTGCCCCCCTATCCACATAAGGAGATATTAGGACAGGTGACCAAAAGTTGATCAAAGAGGTAAATTTTAAGGAGCATCTTATATGAGGAACATAAGAAATAAGAGCAGGAGTGGGCCATATGACCCCTTGAGCCTGCTCCACCATTCAATAAGATCAAGGCTGATCTTCTACATCAACTCCACTTTATTGCCCCATCCCCATATATGTTGATTCCCTTCGTGCCCAAGAATCTATCGATCTTGGTCTTGAATATACTCAACGACTGAGCATCCACAGCCCTCAGGTAGAGAATTCAAATAAACTTTGTTCATTTGTTTTAACAAGAAATCCACGTGACTTCTGCTGCCTTCTTTGCGCCATTTTAATTCGGAACCTCGGGTGAAGTTGGTCCTAAGTATAACACAAATTGGACAAGAGGATGTGAGGCAGTTAGATATAAAAAGAACAGAAAGACTTGCACCTATACAGCACCCCTCACGACCCTAAGACATCGCAAAGCGCTCCACAGCCAACAAGTACTTTTCTTTTTGAAGTGCAGTCATTGTAGTAATGTAGGAAAAGCGGCAGCCAACATGCGCGCAGCGAGGTCCCACAAACACCAATGAGATAAATGACCAGATAATCTGTTTTAGTGATGTTGGTTGAAGGATAAATATTGGCCCCAGGACACCGGGGAGAACTCCCCTGCTCCTCTTCGAAATAGTGCCATGGGATCTTATGCGTCCACCTGAGAGGGCAGACAGGGCCTCGGTGTAACGTCTCATCTGGAGAGAGTTGGAGAGACAGAGGTTTAGGGAGGGAATTCCAGAGCTTATGGTCTTGGCAGCTGAAGGCACGGCCGCCAATGGTGGAGCGATTAAAATCAGGGATGCTCAAGTGGCCAGATTTGGAGGAGCGCAGAGATCTCGGCGGGTGTAGGGCTAGAGGCGGTTACAGAGATGGGGAGGGGCATGGAGGGATTTTAAAATTGAGGCGTTGCTGGACCGGGAGCAATACATGTCAATGAGCACAGGGGTGATGGGTGAACGGGACTTGGTGCGAGCACAGGGGTGATGGGTGAACAGGACTTGGTGCGAGCACAGGGGTGATGGGTGAACGGGACTTGGTGCGAGCACAGGGGTGATGGGTGAACGGGACTTGGTGCCAGTTAGGTTATGGGTAGTAAAGTTTTGGATGAGCTCAAGTTTACAGAGGGACTACATCACCTAGTTTCCTATACAAAGCAATCTGAAGGGTGATATAGCAGGGTGATCCCTATGATTGGTCTGTAATCACCAGTCGGTTTGTTATTTGATCAGCATTGAAGCCACTGTTATTTCCAGACCACTGCTGATATCACACTCCATTGGCCTTACTGAGACAGCAGGCAGAGACAGTCGTGCAGAATGCTTCATTACAGATGAACAGATGCAGCAGAAGTTAACTTACCATTGCATCTTGAAGCACATTGTATGATTATGCTCATTCAGGCCTGAGGGCTAAAGTTAGAAGTTATTGCCTTCAGCCAAAAGTGCATTGCAATTTTAAGCACTGCGATTCAATAAGACTGCCGTGTGGTGTGCTGCTGAGCCAGGGGAACTGGGACACGGATTTGATCTCTGATCTGTGCTGAATGTGCAGCTCTCAGTTGAGGCAACTATTCGGGTGCTAGAACTGGCCTGTGACGTAGGGAGGGGAAATTGGGCAGAGTTCCCGCTCTCGATCACTAGCTAGTGTCCAGCTGGAGATGGCATGTGTTTGGAGGGTCGGATCTGCTGTAATGCCCTCTACAGCCCAATAGCCACCTGACTTATGAAGAATGGCCCCTTGGGGGAAGTACTGGAGGGCTGTCAACACTTATGGAAGCCCAGGAATGAAGCTGGGAGAGGAAAATTGTGCTGAGCCAAGGGGCTGAATCATAGAAGCATAGAAGATAGGAGCAGGAGTAGGCCATTCGGCCCCTCGAGCCTGCTCCGCCATTTAATGAGATCATGGCTGATCATCCAAATTCAGTAGCCTGTCCCTGCTTTCTCCCCATATCCCTTGATCCCTTTAGCCTTAAGAAATATATCTAACTCCTTCTTGAATATATTTAATGAATTGGCCTCTACTGCCTTCTGTGGTAGAGAATTCCACAGGTTCACCACTCTCTGGGTGAAGAAATTCCTCCTCATCTCAGTCCTAAATGGCTTACCCCTTATCCTTAGACTGTGACCTCTGGTTCTGGACTCCCCCGCCATCGGGAACATTCTTCCTGCATCTAGTCTGTCTAGTCCTGCTAAGAATTTTATAAGTTTCAATGAGATCCCCTCATTCTTCTAAACTCTAGCGAATATAAGCCTAATCGACCCAATCTCTCTTCATACGTCATTCCTGCCATCCCAGGTATCAGTCTGGTAAATCTTCGCTGCACTCCCTCCATGGCAAGAACATCCTTCCTCAGATAAGGCGACCAAAACTGCACACAATACTCAAGGTGTGGTCTCACCAAGGCCCTGTACAACTGCAGCAAGACATCCTTGCTCCTGTACTCGAATGCTCGCTATGAAGGCCAACATACCATTTGCCTTCTTAACCGCCTGCTGCACCTGCATGCTTACCTTCAGCGACTGGTGCACAAGGACACCCAGGTCTCGTTGCACTTCCCCTTCTCCCAATCTATTGCCGTTCATATAATAATCTGTCTTCCTGTTTTTGCCACCAAAGTGGGTAACTTCGCATTTATCCACATTATACTGCATCTGCCATGCATCTGCCCAATCACCCAACCTGTCCAAATCATACTGGAGTTTCTCTGCATCCTCCTCACAGCACACACGCCCACCCAGCTTTGTGTCGTCTGCAAACTTTCCAGTAAAGCTGAGCTGCAAATGGACTTTAACGATCTCTGGTCAGGGTCGGGTAAACAGAGCAAAGCTCTAAATTGCAGGAGGTCCACTGTGCTGGATTGCTCCGTGCCATTGAGTTGATGGTGCAGTTCACACTGAACTCCCTAATGTCACTGGCCCCATTATAGGAAGATGTACGGCAGGGGCCAGGGCCTTCGCTCTGATGGGAGAGGGATAGTCTGAGGCAGGGTGAACCCCAGCTGTGCCCACACATCTTTTGACATATCAGCTACCTCCCCACAAAATGGCCCAGGATGAAGAAAAATAAATCGAGGATTGGAGAGAAATTGGTTTGTATTTGAAGCTGGGCCACATTTTCACTTGTACAGTTGAGTGCTTTCAATGGTTCAGATCCAGCTTTAGACACCAGCACTGTTCCATCCAATAGGATGCTGATTTGTCATTGCGATTGGGTTGAATGGCCCCCTTCTGTGCTGTATCATTCTGTGATTGCACAAATGAAAGGCTTTTAATCTTGGCGACAGGTCACATCACAGTTTTTTCAAAGAGGAACAAAGGAACTGATGCTAAGCCATTATGAAAGAGTTAGGAAATGACCAAAAGCATGTTTGAAGAGATGGGTTTTGAGAAAGCTTTAAGGTGGAAGGGGTTGATGGAACTCCATGGAGTAGGGCTGAGATAGCTGAAGACTGCCCCCCGTGGTGAGTTGGAGACACACAAGGCCAGAATCGGGACTGGAGGAGATTGTGGAGGTAGGGTCAGGAGAGGAGGTTGAGATAGGGTCGGGTGAAGAGGTTGAGATAGGGTCGGGTGAAGAGGTTGAGATAGGGTCGGGTGAAGAGGTTGAGATAGGGTCGGGTGAAGAGGTTGCGATAGGGTCGGGTGAAGAGGTTGAGATAGGGTCGGGTGAAGAGGTTGAGATAGGGTCGGGTGAAGAGGTTGAGATAGGGTCGGGTGAAGGGTTGCGAGGATTTGTAGATGACGGTGAGCACTTGAAGTTCGATGTGCTGCAGGACAGGGAGCCAGTGAGGACATTTTGACGGGCAAGCGGAACTCAATATGGGCGATGCAGTTTTGGATGAGTTGGAGTTTATGGAGAATGGTGTTCAGGAGGGTGTTGGAGAAATCAAGTCTAAGGATGACGAAGGCCTGGGACTTGTGAGTAATGTTGAGGGACACAGGGGAAATATTTGAATGGGAGGAGGAAGCTGCAGGCACTTGCTGCTGAAGTACAGCTTGCTCTTAGTGATTGTTCAGCTAAAACGCACACTGCTTCAATCTCTAGCTGATCGCAACCAGAGCAGTGGTAAGGGTGGAATCGCATCCCTGTACTAGTGAGGGAGGGAATCAACCAAGGTTCCTGCTCCTGGCCACTGCTCGGTGACCCTAAGCTAGAAATGTGTGGGCAGCAGACAAGGGCAGGATTGAGCCGGCACTGATGCTCCCCGTCATTCCCCATTGACCCTCATTAGCCGTTCCTTGTGGGTGAATCTAGACAGTGAATGCTAAGGGGCTTCCCAACTATAAGGTGACCTCACCGCTGGGCCCAATCCTGTCCATGCCTGCTCTGTGTACAGTGTAGGTTTACATGACGTAGATCCACAGGAGATGTGGGTGAACCATCTACTGCTTCCTGCATCACTATTTAAAAATAAAAACGGCCCCTTTAATTCCCGATTCTGTACGTTGATGTCAGAGTCACATTCCCAACTCACCTTTCCTGGTGATGTCAGTGACTTGACCATTGTCAACTAAAAAACATCAGAAATGCAGCTAGTTTTTTCTCTGGCACTGTTGCTGTATGACGGTATTGCACTGCAGCCCTGATGGTGCAGTATGTCTGTGTTTCATAAATACTTTTTAGATCCTCACTACCCCAGCCTATTTACATGCGGGCTCTAGGAAGATTTCACTATTGAGCTTGGCTGTGTCAGGTTACATTAATAAACAAAGTAGCATGATAAAAGCTGCCAAATTGTCAGTCACTGTGCACACTATGAAGTTTCACAGTGTCACAAGATTCCCCTCCCCTTCCTCTCCTACAGCAGTTGCCCATTGAGGTATGAGTACTTGGGCACCTGGCCCTCCTGTACCTCACCCAAGTGTGACACTTCTTCATATGAGCCTGTACAGTGACCATCAATGAGCTATTTGGGGATCTCACAGCCTTGCCCGCTCCTACCTTCACTTAATAAGCACACACACTTTCCAAGCACAGGTCACTAGCTCGTGATTGGGAGTGGGACACCAGCCACTCTGTAGGACAGTGTTCCAAAATATCAAAATGCAAAAAATGAGGCAACATGGAGGCTTTAGTTCCCACACTCCTCGTTTATGAACAAAAGCACAGCTTTGGTCTTTATGTTGCATATTGTTCTCTACAAGGAACACGCGAGTTGGGAAGTCTGTTAAGTGATGACTTTGCACATGAAAATCTGGAACCAATTCTCCAAATAGAAACTTCGTAGATACAGTGCTGTCGAAAACCACTATACAACCACCAGAAATTAGCACAGAAAGTGGGGAGACAGCAACACAACCGATGAGCGGACACGGACCACACAGTCACCTACTGTCACCAGAGCCAGGGAGGAATCAGCAGATGCAACAACTGGGACCCACAGTCAACAAGCCCAAAACAGGAAGACCGCTACATTTGACAAGTCCAGTACTGCATGTCAAGAATGCTTCAGGGTAATAAATTGATGTAAAGGTTACAATATCCAGACTCAAATACCACACTCAAACTACCTTCTGCAAACACAGAAAAATAAATTACAGATGAGAGAGGCCATTTGGGCCATCTTACCCCATCCAGCCAGAATCCTGCAAGCTCCCATCACAGCCTCCATCTGGCTCTTGGGTTTTTGGATCTTGGGTCTTTGCTTCCACTGCCTTATTTCGAAGTCTATTCTAAATGTTGATCGCTCTTTATCATGCCTTACTTTGAGTAGTCCTTCGGATTTTCCTTTTCTACACCATGTAACATGTTGCATGTTTCTGTACGAGCCCCTCAGTCACCTTTCAAGGACAACATTCCAGAGTTTCCCTAGTCTTCCCTGTGTCAGCCGTGCCTCAGTGGGTAGCACACTTGCCTCTGAGTCAGAAGGTTGTGGGTTCAAGACCCACTCCCGGGACTTGAGCACATAAATCTAGGCTAACACTCCAGTGCAGTGCTGAGGGAGTGCTGCACTGTCGGAGGTCTTTCGGATGAGACGTTAAACCGAGGCCCCGTCTACTCTCTCAGGTGGGCATAAAAGATCCCATGGCACTATTTTGAAGAAGAGCAGGGCAGTTATCCCTCAATCAACATAACAAAAAACAGATTATCTGGTCATTATCACATTGCTGTTTGTGGGAGCTTGCTGTGCGCAATTTGGCTGCCGCGTATCCCACATTACAACAGTGACTGCACTTCAAAAAGTACTTCATTGGCTGTAAAGCGCTTTGAGACGTCTGGTGGTCGTGAAAGGCACGAAATAAATGTAAGTCTTTTTCTTTATAACTCAATCTTCTAAGACTTGGGATCAAGTTTGTGATTATCTTCTGCACTGCCTTCAGGGCTTGAATGCCTCCCTTGTGTCTCTATGACAATATAAAACAGTAAAGGAGACAAGAAAGGTCATGGGTTGCATTTGCAGGGGGACAGAATACAAATCAAGGAGATTGTATTGCTGTCTACGGCATTGGTCAGATCCCAGCGGGAGCACAGTGGGCAGTTTTTAATGGTGGGGGGAGGATGGCACTGATGGATGATGACCTGCACCGTACCTTTGCTCAGGATCAGTTGACAACTACATGGCTACATTTGGATCCGGCCATGGCCCATTGGGTGAAGGAATATCAATTCCCGGTCTGTGCTGAACTTGCTGGTCACCGCCGGATTAGCAGCAAGGATGCTGCAATTGAGACAAGGTTACTGTTGACCAACTCACCGACACTTGGGATGAGGTATTACCCAACATCCGATACCACAGCAAAGGGTCCGCAGAGAGGAGAGAAAATTGATAAATAGAAATGAATTCCACTATTTTACTGTTGAAGTCGTTCACTGTGAGCACAGATAGAATATACTGAGTGCGCATCACCCATTGTATTGGCTCAGTGGTAGAATTCTCGCCTCTGAGTCAGAAGGTCATTTATTCAAGTCCCACTTCAGAGTACAAGATCCAGGCTATCACCTGAGTGCAGTGCTGAGGGAGTGCTGCACTGTCGGAGGTGTCGTCTTTCGGATGAGACACTAAATCAAGATGAGAATCCTGCCCTCTCAGGTGGATGTAAACAACCCCATGGCACTATTCAAATAAGTGAGAAGTCGCACAACACCAGGTTATAGTCCAACAGTTTTATTTGAAATCACAAGCTTTCGGAGCGCTGCTCCTTCGTCAGGTGAAGTGATATTCAAATAAGAGCAGGGGAGTTCTCCCTGGTAATGGCCAATATTTATCCCTCAGCCAAAACCTAAAACAGATGATCCGGTCATTATCTCTTTGCTTTTCGTGGGACCTTGCTGTGCACAAATTGGCTGCTGTGTTTCCTACATTACAACAGTGACTACATTTTAGAAGTACTTAATTGGCTATAAAGCATATTGGGATGTCCTCTTCTATACTCTCTGGAGTTTAGAAGAATGAGAGGTGATCTCATTGAAACATATAAGATTCTGAGGGGGATTGACAGGGTAGATGCTGAGAGGTTGTTTCCCCTTGGCTGGAGAGTTTAGAACCAGGGGTCACAGTCTCAGGATAAGGGGTCGGCCATTTAAGACTGAGATGAGGAGGAATTTCTTCACTCATAGGGTTGTGAATCTTTGGAATTCTCTACCCCAGAGGGCTGTGGATGCTGAGTCGTTGAGTATATTCAAGGCTGAGATCGATAGATTTTTGGACTCGAGGGGAATCAAGGGATATGGGGATCAGGCGGGAAAGTGGAGTTGAGGTCGAAGATCAGCCATGATCCTATTGAATGGCGGAGCAGGCTCGAAGGGCAGTATGGCCTACTCCTGCTCCTAATTCTTATGTTCTTATGTCCTGAGGTTGTGAAAGGCACTATATAAATGCAAGTTCTATCTTTCTCTTTCTAATCCCTGTTGTCTCAAGGACTACTCCCAGTATCAGCAGCAAGGGAAGGAACAAGCAATGCGGCAAGGATTAAAATCCAAAGGTTTTATAACAAATTGTTGAGCTTTATGTAGCAAGTTGACGTGAAATGGTTAAGCAGTGTGCACGCGCAGGAGATGCAACACATGCCCTTATACCTCCCCTCTTCCCACTGTCCAGGGCCCCAAACACCCCTTCCAGGTGAAACAGCGATTTACTTGTACTTCCTGCAATTTAGTATACTGTATTCGCTGCTCACGATGTGGACTCCTCTACATTGGGGAGACCAAACGCAGATTGGGTGACCGCTTTGCGGAACACCTCCGTTCAGTCCGTAAGGGGGACCCCGAGCTCCCAGTGGCCTGTCACTTTAATTCACCGCTTCACTCCCACTCTGACCTCACCGTCCTCGGCCTATTACACTGTTCCACGGAAGCTCAGCGTAAGCTCGAGGAACAGCACCTCATCTTTCGTTTAGGCACGCTACAGCCCTCTGGACTCAATATCGAGTTCAACAATTTTAGATCATAACCTCAGCTCTAATCACATTTATATTTTATTTTTATCCACCCTTTTATTTGTCCCCCCCCACCCTTTTTTTTTCCTCCTAGAAGCTGGCAGCTGTCCTTCATTCTGCCAGTGGATTTCACACTTCATTCAGCCTTAATCTGTCACATTAACACCACCTCTAGCCTTGCATATCTCTTAATGTCTCTTCATCTCCCCCTTTGTTCCTTTATCCCCTCCCCCTTTTCCCAGCTTTACCCTGGCCTTAAATCTATTTGATTTCCGGCTCTTCCCAGTTCTGATGAAAGGTCATCGACCTGAAACGTTAACTCTCTTTCTCTCTCCACGGATGCTGCCTGGCCTGCTGAGTTTTTCCAGCGTTTTCTGTTGTTATTTCGGATTTCCAGCATCCGCAGTATTTTGCTATCAAAGCAGTGTGGAGTGCTGGGCTGTGTTGGTAATTTGTAAAAAGAGCTTGCTATCTCTTTCCCCCCAGCACTGTCCCAGGCTCTGAAGCAAAAGAGTTGAGCCACGCTGAAAAGAGTAAAGAGTTGAGAACTGACATTCATCTCACATTATTCTGATTCAGTCTGAGTAGGATCCAGGCAACGGTTTAAATGTTTACAAGGAAGAGCTCAAGTGCAAACAGAGGCCATCAGATTGCTGTGTGAGTGAAGCCAGTTTGATTCAGCAACATTTCTTTGTACACTGTGGGCCTGAGGTGCCTGTTATCTGGCAAAGTATGAAGATAATAATGAACCCATAAGGGTCATATTGTGATATCCAAACAGAAAGAGATATTTATCAACCAGCAGACTTGTGGCTTTCTTTCATTTTAGAGACACCATATTGTGTGAAAGTTTGTTTCACTCCACCTGACATGAGGAAGCGGCTGAGTGCACTGGACACAGCTGAGGCTGCTGGCTCTGATAGTATCCTGGCTGTAGTGCTGAAGATCTGTGCACCAAAGCTAACTGCTCCCATAGCCTGGCTGTTGCAGTGCAGTCATGACACTCTACTGCATCTACCCGAGAATGTGGGAGATTCCCAGATATGTGCTATCCACAAGAAAACAGGATGAATCTAACTCACCCATTTACCGCCCCATCGGCCTCCTTCCAATCATCGGTAAAGTGATGGAAGGAATCATCAGTCGTGCGATCAAGAACACCTACTCACCAATAACCTGCTCACCGACACTCAGTGCAGGTTCTGCTACTCGGCTCCAGACCTCATCACAGCCTTGATCCAGACACAGATGCAAGAGCTGAATGCCAGGGGAGAGGTGAGAGTAGCTTTTTTTAAATTCGTGCCTGGAATGTGGGCTTCGTTAGCATTTATTGCCCATCCCTGATTGCTCTTGAGAAGGTGGTGGTGAGCCACCTTCTTGAACCGCTGCAGTCCGTGTGGTGAAGGTACTCCTACAGTGCTGTTAGGGAGGGAGTTCCAGGATTTTAACCCAGCGATGATGAAGGAGCGGCGATATATTTCCAAGTCGGGATTGTGTGTGACTTGGAGGGGAACTTGCAGGTGATGGTGTTCCCATGTGCCTGCTGCCCTTGCCCTTCTAGGTGGCAGAGGTCGCAGGTTTTGGAGGTGCTGTTGAAGAAGCCTTGGCGAGTTGCTGCAGTGCATCCTGTAGATGGTACACACTGCAGCCACGGTACGCCGGTGGTGGTGGGAGTGAATGTTTAAGGTGGTGGATGGGGTGCTTTGTCCTGGATGGTGTTGAGCTTCTTGAGTGTTGTTGGAGCTGCACTCATCCAGGCAAGTGGAGAGTATTCCATCATACTCCTGACTTGTGCCTTGTAGATGGTGGAAAGGCTTTGGTGAGTCAGGAGGTGAGACGCTTGCCGCAGAATACCCAGCCTCTGACCTGCTCTTGTTGCCACAGTGGCTGGTCCAGTTAAGTTTCTGGTCAATGGTGACCCCCCAGGATGTTGATGGTGGGGGATTCGGCGATGGTAATGCCATTGAATGTCAAGGTTTGGTGGTTAGACTCTTGCTTGTTGGAGGTACTCATTGCCTGGCACTTGTGTGGCACAAATGTTACTTGCCACTTATCAGCCCAATCCTGAATGTTGTCCAGGTCTTGCTGCATGCGGGAATGGACTGCTTCATTATCTGAGGAGTTGTGAATGGAACTGAACATTGTACAATCATCAGCGAACATCCCCACTTCTGACCTTATGATGGAGAGAAGGTCATTGATGAAGCAGCTGAAGATGATTGGGTCTAGGATACTGCCCTGAGAAACTCTTGTAGCAATTTCTTGGGGCTGAGATTATTGACCTCCAACAACCACAACCATCTTCCTTTGTGCTAGGTATGACTCCAGCCAGTGGAAAGTTTCCCCCTGATTCCCATTGGCTTCAGTTTTACGAGGACTCTTTGATGCCACACTCGGTCAAATGCTGCCTTGATGTCAAGGGCAGTCACTCTCACCTCACCTCTGGAATTCAGCTCTTTTGTCCATGTTTGAACCAAGGCTGTAATGAGGTCTGGAGCCGAGTGATCCTTGCGGAACCCAAACTGAGTATCGGTGAGCAGGTTATCGGTGAGTAAGTGCCGCTTGATAGCACTGTCGACGACAACTCCCATCACTTTGCTGATGATTGAGAGTAGACTGATGGGGCGGTAATTGGCCGGATTGGATTTGTCCTGCTTTTTGTGGACAGGACATACCTGGGCAGTTTTCCACGTTGTCGGGTAGATGCCAGTATTGTAGCTGTACTGGAACAGCTTGGCTAGAGGCGCGGCTAGTTCAGCATGACAGCCAGGATGTTGGGTCCCACAGCCTTTGCTGTGTCCAGTGCACTCAGCCGTTTCTTGATATCACGTGGAGTGAATCGAATTGGTTGAAGACTGGCTTCTGTGATGGTGGGGACCTCAGGAGGAGGCCGATATGGATCATCCACTCGGCACTTCTGGCTGAAGATGGTTGCAAACGCTTCAGCCTTGTCTTTTGCACTCACGTGCTGGGCTCCGCCATCATTGAGGATGGGGATATTCATGGAGCCTCCTCCTCCCGTTAGTTGTTTAATTGTCCACCACCATTCAAGACTGGATGTGGCAGGACTGCAGAGCTTTGATCTGATCTGTTGATTGTGGGATTGCTTAGCTCTGTCTATAGTATGCTACTTCCGCTGTTTAGCATGCATGTAGTCCTGTGTTGCAGCTTCCCCAGGTTGGCACCTCATTTTTAGGTACACCTGGTGCTGCTCCTGGCATGCTCTTCTACACTCCTCATTGAACCAGGGTTGGTTCCCAGGCTTGATGGTAATGGTAGAGTGAGGGATATGCCGGGCCATGAGGTTACAGATTGTGGTGGAATACAATTCTGCAGCTGCTGATGGCCCACAGTGTCTCATGGATGCCCAGTTTTGAGCTGCTAGATCTGTCCTGAATCTATCCCATTTAGCAAGGTGGTAGTGCCACACAACACAATGGAGGGTGTTCTCAGTGTGAAGACAGTCTGTTTTTATGTTTCTCGCTAGTTTACTCTCTTATTCTATTTTCCCTTTCTTTATCAATTTCTTGGTCCTCCTTTGCTGAATTCTAAAATCCTCCCAATCCTCAGGCTTATTACTCTTTTTGGCAACATTATAAGCCACTTCCTTTAATCTAATACTATCTTTTACTTCTCTTGTTAGCTACGGTTGGACCACTTTTCCTGAGGAATTTATATTTGTTGTAAATTATGTATTAATTCTCTTAAATGCGAGCCATTGCTTGTCTACTGTCACACCTTTTAATGTAGTTTCCTTAGCCAAATCACAAGACTTGTGCTCCAGAACAAGTCACGCCTCTAGCCAAGCTGTTCCAGTAAAGCTACAACACTGGCATCTTTCCGACAATGTGGAAAACTGCCCAGGTATGTCCTGTCCACAAAAAGCAAGACAAATCCAATCCGGCAATTACTGCCCCATCAGTCTACTCTCAATCATCAGCAAAGTGATGGAAGGTGTCATCAACAGTGGTATCAAGCGGCACTTACTTACCAATAACCTGCTCACTAATGCCCAGTTTGTGTTCCGCCAAGACCACTCGGCCACATGGACAAAGGCGCTGAATTCCAGAGGTGAGGTGAGAGTGACTGCCCTTGACATCAAGGCAGCATTTGACCGAGTGTGGCATCAAGGAGTCCTAGTAAAACTGAAGTCAATGGGAATTGAGGGGAAAACTCTCCACTGGCTGGAGTCATACCTAGCAGAAAGGAAGATGGTCGTGGTGGTTGAAGGTCAATCATCACAGCCCCAGGACATCGCTATAGGAGTTCCTCAGGCCAGTGTCATAGGCCCAACCATCTTCAGCTGCTTCATCAATGACCTTCCCTCCAACATAAGGTCAGAAATGGGGATGTTCGCTGATGACTGCACAGTGTTCAGCGCCATTCACAACTTCTCAGATAATGAAGCAGTCCATGCCCGTGTGCTACAAGACCTGGACGACGTTCAGGCTTGGGCTGATAAGTGGCCTGGTAACATTTGTGCCACACAAGTGCCAGGCAATGACTTTCTCCAACAAGCGAGAGTCTAACCACCTCCCCTTGACATTCAACGACATTACCATCGTCGAAACCCCCAACATCAACATCCTGGGGGTCACCATTGACCAGAAACTTAACTGGACCAGCCACATAAATACTGTGGCAACCAGAGCAGGTCAGAGGCCGGGTATTCTGCGGTGAGTGTCTGACTTCCCAAAGCTTTTCTACCATCTGCAAGGCACAAGTCAGGAGTGTGATCGAACACTCTCCACTTGCCTGGATGAGTGCAGCTCCAACAACACTCAAGAAGCTCGACACCATCCAGAACAAAGCAGCCCACTTGATTGGCACCCCATCCACCACCTTAAACATTCACTCCCTCCACCACCGGCGTACCGTGGCTGCAGTGTGTACCATCTACAAGATGCACTGCAGCAACTCACCAAGGCTTTTTCGGCAGCACCTTCCAAACCCGCGACCCCTTGCACCTAGAAGGACAAGGGCAGCAGGCGCATGGGAACACCACCATCTCCAAGTTCCCCTCCAAGTCACACACCATCCTGACTTAGAAGTATATCGCCATTCCTTCATCGTCGCTGGGTCAAAATCCTGGAACTCCCTCCCTAACAGCACTGTGGGAGCACCTTCACCACACGGACTGCAGCGGTTCAAGAAGGTGGCTCACCACCACCTTCTCAAGGGCAATTAGGGATGGGCAATAAATGCTGGCCTTGCCAGCGACGCCCACATCGCATAAACAAATAAAACAAACATAGATGTACAAAGCAAGAGACACCATAACTCTGATATTCCTCTCCATAATACTGGGGGAATGCTCAGAGGCAGAAAGAAAGACTTGCATTTCTATAGCGCCTTTCACAATCACCGGACTTCTCAAAGCTAATGAAGTACTTTTGAAGTGTAGTCACTGTTATAATGTGGGAAACGCGGCAGCCAATTTGCGCACAGCAAGCTCCGACTAACATCAATATGATAATGACCAGATAATCTGAGATATCACCTGTGATCTATATGGCACAGTGTGTTGGTGTTATATGGCAGAGTGTGATGGTGTTACATGGCAGAGTGTGTTGGTGTTATATGGCACTGTGTGTTGGTGTTATATCGCACTGTGTGTTGGTGTTATATGGGACTGTGTGATGGTGTTATATGGCACTGTGTGATGGTGTTATATGGCACTGTGTGTTGGTGTTATGTGGCACTGTGTGTTGGTGTTATATGGCATTGTGTGTTGGTGTTATATGGCACTGTGTGATGGTGTTATATGGCACTGTGGTGGTGTTATATGGCACTGTGTGGTGGTGTTATATGGCACTGTGTGTTGGTGTTATATGGCACTGTGTGTTGGTGTTATATGGCACTGTGTGGTGGTGTTATATGGCAGAGTGTGTTGGTGTTATATGGCACTGTGTGTTGGTGTTATATGGCACAGTGTGTTGGTGTTATATGGCACTGTGTGGTGGTGTTATATGGCAGAGTGTGTTGGTGTTATATGGCACTGTGTGTTGGTGTTATATGGCTCTGTGTGTTGGTGTTATATGGCACTGTGTGATGGTGTTATATGGCACTGTGTGTTGGTGTTATATGGCTCTGTGTGATGGTGTTATATGGCACTGTGTGTTGGTGTTATATGGCTCTGTGTGTTGGTGTTATATGGCACTGTGTGATGGTGTTATATGGCACTGTGTGTTGGTGTTATATGGCAGTGTGTTGATGTTATATGGCACTGTGTGATGGTGTTATATGGCACTGTGTGTTGGTGTTATATGGCAGTGTGTTGATGTTATATGGCACTGTGTGATGTTGTTATATGGCACTGTGTGATGGTGTTACATGGCACTGTGTGTTGGTGTTATATGGCACTGTGTGTTGGTGTTATATGGCACTGTGTGATGGTGTTATATGACACTGTGTGTTGGTGTTATATGGCACTGTGTGATGGTGTTATACGGCACTGTGTGATGGCGTTATACGGCATAGAATCATAGAAGATCGGAGCAGGAGTAAGCCATTCGGCCCCTCTAGCCTGCTCCGCCATTCAATGCGATCATGGCTGATCATCCAAATTCAGTACCCTGTCCCTGCTTTCTCCCCATATCCATTGATCCCTTTAGCCTTAAGAAATATATCCAACTCCTTCTTGAATCTATTTAATGAATTGGCCTATACTGCCTTCTGTGGCAGAGAATTCCACAGGTTCACCACTCTCTGGGTGAAGAAATTCCTCCTCATTTCTGTCCTAAATGGCTTACCCCTTATCCTTAGACTGTGACCCCTGGTTCTGGACTCCCCGACCATCGGGAACATCCTTCCTGCATCTAGTTTGTCCTGTCCTGTCCTGTCAGAATTTTATAAGTTTTAATGAGATCCCCTCTCATTCTTCTAAACTCCAGCGAGTATAAGCCCAATCGACCCAATCTCTCTTCATACGTCATTCCTGCCATCCCAGGTATCAGCCTTGTGAATCTTCGCTGAACTCCTTCCATGGCAAGAACATCCTTCCTCAGATAAGGCAACCGAAACTGCACACAGTACTCAAGGTGTGGTCTCACCAAGGCCCTGTACAACTGCAGCAAGACATCCTTGTTCCTGTACTCAAACCCTCTCGCTATGAAGGCCACCATACCATTTGCCTGCTGCACCTGCATGCTTACCTTCAGCGACTGGTGCACAAGGACACCCAGGTCTCGTTGCACTTCCCCTTCTCCCAATCTATTGCCATTCAGCTAATAATCTGCCTTTCTGTTTTTGACACCAAAGTGGATAACCTCGCATTTATCCACGTTATATTGCATCTGCCACGCTTCTGCCCAATCACCCAACCTGCCCAAATCATCCTGGAGTTTCTCGGCATCCTCCTCGCAGCACACACGCCCACCCAGTCTACAAACTTGGAGATATTACATCTAGTTCCCTTGTCTAGATCATTAATATATATTGTGAATAGGACCGATCCCTGCGGTACCTCACTAGTCACTGCCTGCCACTCGGAAAAAGACCCGTTTTTTCCAACTCTTTGCTTCATGTCTGCCAACCAGTTCTCTATCCAAGTCAATACCTTGCCCCCAATCCCATGTGCCTTAACTTTACACGCTAATCTCTTATGCGGGACCTTATCAAAAGCCTTTTGGAAGTCCAAATACACCACATCCACTGGTTATCCCTTATCTATTTTACCAGTTACATCCTCAAAAAATTCCAGTAGATTAGTCAAGAATGATTTACCTTTTGTAAATCCATGTTGACTTTGTCCGATCCTGTCACTGTTTTCCAAGTGCTCAGCTATTACATCTTTTATAATGGACTCTAGCATTTTCCCCACTACCGATGTCAGACTTACCGGTCTGTAATTCCCCGTTTTCTCTCTACCACCCTTTTTGAATAGTGGGGTAACATTAGCTACCCTCCAATCCATGGGTACTGTTCCAGATTCCATCGAATGTTGGAAGATGATCAGCAATGCATCTACTATTTCTAGGGCCACTTCCTTAAGTACCCTAGGATGTAGATTATCAGGCCCTGGGGATTTATCGGCCTTCAATTCCTTCAATTTCCCTAACACCATTTCCCTACAAATACTGATTTCTTTCAGTTCCTCCCTTTCATCAGACCCTATGTTCCCCAACATCTCTGGGAGGTTATTTGTGTCCTCCTTTGTGAAGACAGAACCAAAATATGTATTTAATTGGTCTGACATTTCTTTGTTCCCCATTAGAAGTTCCCCTGATTCTGACTGCAAGGGACCTATGCTTGATTTCACTAATCTTTTTCTCTTCACATATCTATAAAAGCTTTTACAGTCAGTTTTTATGTTCCCTGAAAGCTTACTCTCGTATTCTATTTTCCCCTTCTTAATTAATCCCTTTGTCCTCCTTTGTTGAATCTTAAACTGCTCCCAATCCTCAGGGTTACTGCTTTTTCCAGCCAATTTATATGCCCTCTCCTTGGATATTATGCTATCCCTAATTTCCCTTGTTAGCCACGGTTGAGTCACCCTTTTTGTTTTATTCTTATGCCAAACTGGGATGAACAAATTCTGTAGTTCGTCCATGCGGTCTTTGAATGTTTGCCATTGCCTATCCACCGTCAACCCTTTAAGTGACATTCCCCAATCAATCCTACCCAACTCGCACCTCATACCATCGTAGTTTCCTTTATTTAAATTCAGGACCCTAGTCTCTGGGTCAACTACTTCACTCTCCATCCTAATGAAGAATTCTATCATATTATGATCGCTCTGACCCAAGGGGCCTTGCACAACAAGATTGCTAATTAATCCTTTCTCATTGCATAATACCCAGTCTAAGATGGCCTGATCTCTGGTTGGTTCCTCAACATATTGGTCCAGGAAACCATCCCGTAAACACTCCAGGAATTCCTCCTCCATAATATTGTTACTAATTTGGCAGAGTGTGATGGTGTTATATGGCAGAGTGTGTTGGTGTTATATGACACTGTGTGTTGGTGTTATATGGCACTGTGTGTTGGTGTTATATGGCACTGTGTGTTGGTGTTATATGGCACTGTGTGTTGGTGTTATATGGCACTCTGTGGTGGTGTTATATGACACTGTGTGGTGGTGTTATATGGCAGAGTGTGTTGGTGTTATATGGCACTGTGTGATGGTGTTATATGGCACTGTGTGTTGGTGTTATATTGCACTGTGTGTTGGTGTTATATGACACTGTGTGTTGGGGTTATATGACACTGTGTGATGGTGTTATATTGCACTGTGTGATGGTGTTATACGGCACTGTGTGTTGGTGTTATATGACACTGTGTGTTGGTGTTATATGGCACTGTGTGTAGGGGTTATATGGCACTGTGTGGTCGTGTTATATGGCAGAGTGTGTTGGAGTTATATGGCACTGTGTGTTGGTGTTATATGGCTCTGTGTGTTGGTGTTCTATGGCACTGTGTGATGGTGTTATATGGCACTGTGTGTTGGTGTTATATGGCTCTGTGTGATGGTGTTATATGGCACTGTGTGTTGGTGTTATATGGCTCTGTGTGTTGGTGTTCTATGGCACTGTGTGATGGTGTTATATGGCACTGTGTGTTGGTGTTATATGGCTCTGTGTGATGGTGTTATATTGCACTGTGTGATGGTGTTATACGGCACTGTGTGTTGGTGTTATATGACACTGTGTGTTGGTGTTATATGGCACTGTGTGTAGGGGTTATATGGCACTGTGTGATGGTGTTATATGGCACTGTGTGTTGATGTTATATGGCACTGTGTGTTGGTGTTATATGGCACTGTGTGTTGGTGTTATATGACACTGTGTGTTGGGGTTATATGACACTGTGTGATGGTGTTATATGGCACTGTATGTTGGTGTTATATGACACTGTCTGTTGGTGTTATATGACACTGTGTGATGGTGTTATATGGCACTGTGTGATGGTGTTATATGGCACTGTGTGATGGTGTTATATGACACTGTGTGATGGTGTTATATGGCACTGTGTGATGGTGTTATATGGCACTGTGTGATGGTGTTATATGGCACTGTGTCTTGGTGTTATATGGCACTGTGTGATGGTGTTATATGACACTGTGTGTTGGTGTTATATGGCACTGTGTGATGGTGTTATATGGCACTGTGTGTTGGTGTTGTAATGCACTGTGTGTTGGTTTTATATGGCACTGTGTGTTGGTGTTATATGGCACTGTGTGTTGGTGTTATATGGCACTGTGTGTTGGTGTTGTATGGCACTGTGTCTTGGTGTTATATGGGACTGTGTGTTGGTGTTATATGGCACTGTGTGTTGGTGTTATATGGCAGTGTGTTGATGTTATATGGCACTGTGTCTTGGTGTTATATGGCACTGTGTCTTGGTGTTATATGGCACTGTGTGATGGTGTTATATGGCACTGTGTGATGGTGTTATATTGCACTGTGTGTTGGTGTGATATGGCACTGTGTCTTGGTGTTATATGGAAGTGTGTGATGGTGTTAAATGGCACTGTGTGTTGGTGTTATATGACACTATGTGATGGTGTTATATGACACTGTGTGATGGTGTTATATGACACTGTGTGATGGTGTTATATGACACTGTATGTTGGTGTTATATGGCAGTGTGTTGATGTTATATGGCACTCTGTGTTGGTGTTATATGGCACTGTGTGTTGGTGTTATATGACACTGTGATGGTGTTATATGGCACTGTGTCTTGGTGTTATATGACACTGTGTGATGGTGTTATATGGCACTGTGTGTTGGTGTTAAATGGCAGTGTGTTGGTTTTATATGGCACTGTGTGTTGGTGTCATATGACACTGTGTGTTGGTGTTATATGGCACTGTGTCTTGGTGTTATATGGCACTGTGTGGTGGTGTTATATGGAAGAGTGTGTTGGTGTTATATGGCACTGTGTGATGGTGTTATATGGCACTGTGTGGTGGTGTTATATGGCAGAGTGTGTTGGTGTTATAGGACACTGTGTGATGGTGTTATATGGCACTGTGTGTTGGTGTTATATGGCACTGTGGTGGTGTTATATGGCACTGTGTGGTGGTGTTATATGGCACTGTGTGTTGGTGTTATATGGCACTGTGTGTTGGTGTTATATGGCACTGTGTGGTGGTGTTATATGGCAGAGTGTGTTGGTGTTATATGGCACTGTGTGTTGGTGTTATATGGCACAGTGTGTTAGTGTTATATGGCACTGTGTGGTGGTGTTATATGGCAGAGTGTGTTGGTGTTATATGGCACTGTGTGTAGGGGTTATATGGCACTGTGTGATGGTGTTATATGGCACTGTGTGTTGATGTTATATGGCACTGTGTGTTGGTGTTATATGACACTGTGTGATGGTGTTATATGGCACTGTGTGATGGTGTTATATGGCACTGTGTGATGGTGTTATACGACACTGTGTGATGGTGTTATATGGCACTGTGTGATGGTGTTATATGGCACTGTGTGATGGTGTTATACGACACTGTGTGATGGTGTTATATGGCACTGTGTGATGGTGTTATATGGCACTGTGTGATGGTGTTATATGGCACTGTGTCTTGGTGTTATATGGCACTGTGTGATGGTGTTATATGACACTGTGTGTTGGTGTTATATGGCACTGTGTGATGGTGTTATATGGCACTGTGTGTTGGTGTTGTAATGCACTGTGTGTTGGTTTTATATGGCACTCTGTGTTGGTGTTATATGGCACTGTGTGTTGGTGTTATATGGCAGTGTGTTGATGTTATATGGCACTGTGTGTTGGTGTTATATGGCAGTGTGTTGATGTTATATGGCACTGTGTGTTGGTGTTATATGGCACTGTGTGATGGTGTTATATGGCACTGTGTGTTGGTGTGATATGGCACTGTGTCTTGGTGTTATATGGCAGTGTGTGATGGTGTTAAATGGCACTGTGTGTTGGTGTTATATGACACTGTGTGATGGTGTTATATGACACTGTGTGATGGTGTTATATGACACTGTGTGATGGTGTTATATGGCACTGTGTCTTGGTGTTATATGACACTGTGTGATGGTGTTATATGGCACTGTGTGTTGGTGTTAAATGGCAGTGTGTTGGTTTTATATGGCACTGTGTGTTGGTGTCATATGACACTGTGTGTTGGTGTTATATGGCACTGTGTGATGGTGTTATATGGCACTGTGTGTTGGTGTTATATGGCACTGTGGTGGTGTTATATGGCACTGTGTGGTGGTGTTATATGGCACTGTGTGTTGGTGTTATATGGCACTGTGTGTTGGTGTTATATGGCACTGTGTGGTGGTGTTATATGGCAGAGTGTGTTGGTGTTATATGGCACTGTGTGTTGGTGTTATATGGCACAGTGTGTTGGTGTTATATGGCACTGTGTGGTGGTGTTATATGGCAGAGTGTGTTGGTGTTATATGGCACTGTGTGTAGGGGTTATATGGCACTGTGTGATGGTGTTATATGGCACTGTGTGTTGATGTTATATGGCACTGTGTGTTGGGGTTATATGACACTGTGTGATGGTGTTATATGGCACTGTATGTTGGTGTTATATGACACTGTCTGTTGGTGTTATATGACACTGTGTGATGGTGTTATATGGCACTGTGTGATGGTGTTATATGGCACTGTGTGATGGTGTTATATGACACTGTGTGATGGTGTTATATGGCACTGTGTGATGGTGTTATATGGCACTGTGTCTTGGTGTTATATGGCACTGTGTGATGGTGTTATATGACACTGTGTGTTGGTGTTATTTGGCACTGTGTGATGGTGTTATATGGCACTGTGTGTTGGTGTTGTAATGCACTGTGTGTTGGTTTTATATGGCACTCTGTGTTGGTGTTATATGGCACTGAGTGTTGGTGTTATATGGCAGTGTGTTGATGTTATATGGCACTGTGTGTTGGTGTTATATGGCACTGTGTGTTGGTGTTGTATGGCACTGTGTCTTGGTGTTATATGGGACTGTGTGTTGGTGTTATATGGCACTGTGTGTTGGTGTTATATGGCAGTGTGTTGATGTTATATGGCACTGTGTGTTGGTGTTATATGGCACTGTGTGATGGTGTTATATGGCACTGTGTGTTGGTGTGATATGGCACTGTGTCTTGGTGTTATATGGCAGTGTGTGATGGTGTTAAATGGCACTGTGTGTTGGTGTTATATGACACTGTGTGATGGTGTTATATGACACTGTGTGATGGTGTTATATGACACTGTGTGATGGTGTTATATGACACTGTATGTTGGTGTTATATGGCAGTGTGTTGATGTTATATGGCACTCATTGTTGGTGTTATATGGCACTGTGTGTTGGTGTTATATGACACTGTGATGGTGTTATATGGCACTGTGTCTTGGTGTTATATGACACTGTGTGATGGAGTTTTCTGGCACTGTGTGTTGGTGTTAAATGGCAGTGTGTTGGTTTTATATGGCACTGTGTGTTGGTGTCATATGACACTGTGTGTTGGTGTTATATGGCACTGTGTCTTGGTGTTATATGGCACTGTGTGGTGGTGTTATATGGAAGAGTGTGTTGGTGTTATATGGCACTGTGTGATGGTGTTATATGGCAGAGTGTGTTGGTGTTATAGGACACTGTGTGATGGTGTTATATGGCACTGTGTGTTGGTGTTATATGGCACTGTGGTGGTGTTATATGGCACTGTGTGGTGGTGTTATATGGCACTGTGTGTTGGTGTTATATGGCACTGTGTGTTGGTGTTATATGGCACTGTGTGGTGGTGTTATATGGCAGAGTGTGTTGGTGTTATATGGCACTGTGTGTTGGTGTTATATGGCACAGTGTGTTGGTGTTATATGGCACTGTGTGGTGGTGTTACATGGCAGAGTGTGTTGGTGTTATATGGCACTGTGTGTTGGTGTTATATGGCTCTGTGTGTTGGTGTTATATTGCACTGTGTGATGGTGTTATATGGCACTGTGTGTTGGTGTTATATGGCTCTGTGTGATGGTGTTATATGGCACTGTGTGTTGGTGTTATATGGCACTGTGTGTTGGTGTTATATGGCTCTGTGTGTTGGTGTTATATGGCACTGTGTGATGGTGTTATATGGCAATGTGTGTTGGTGTTATATGGCAGTGTGTGTTGGTGTTATATGACACTGTGTGATGGTGTTATATGACACTGTGTGTTGGTGTTATATGGCACTGTGTGATGGTGTTATATGGCTCTGTGTGTTGGTGTTATATGGCACTGTATGTTGGTGTTATATGACACTGTCTGTTGGTGTTATATGACACTGTGTGATGGTGTTATATGGCACTGTGTGATGGTGTTATATGGCACTGTGTGATGGTGTTATATGACACTGTGTGATGGTGTTATATGGCACTGTGTGATGGTGTTATATGGCACTGTGTGTTGGTGTTATATGGCACTGTGTGTTGGTGTTATATGGCACTGTGTGATGGTGTTATATGACACTGTGTGATGGTGTTATATGGCACTGTGTGATGGTGTTATATGGCACTGTGTGATGGTGTTATATGGCACTGTGTGTTGGTGTTATATGGCAGTGTGTTGATGTTATATGGCACTGTGTGTTGGTGTTATATGGCACTGTGTGTTGGTGTTATATGGCACTGTGTTGGTGTTATATGGCACTGTGTCTTGTGTTATATGGCACTGTGTGATGGTGTTATATGGCACTGTGTGTTGGTGTTAAATGGCAGTGTGTTGGTTTTATATGGCACTGTGTGTTGGTGTTATATGACACTGTGTGTTGGTGTTATATGGCACTGTGTGTTGGTGTTATATGGCACTGTGTGGTGGTGTTATATGGCAGAGTGTGTTGGTGTTATATGGCACTGTGTGATGGTGTTATATGGCACTGTGTGGTGGTGTTATATGGCAGAGTGTGTTGGTGTTATAGGCACTGTGTGATGGTGTTATATGGCACTGTGTGTTGGTGTTATATGGCACTGTGGTGGTGTTATATGGCACTGTGTGTGGTGTTATATGGCACTGTGTGTTGGTGTTATATGGCACTGTGTGTTGGTGTTATATGGCACTGTGTGATGGTGTTATATGGCACTGTGTGTTGGTGTTATATGGCACTGTGATGGTGTTATATGGCACTGTGTGTTGGTGTTATATGGCACTGTGTTGGTGTTTATATGGCACTGTGTGTTGGTGTTATATGGCACTGTGTGTTGGTGTTATATGGCACTGTGTGTTGGTGTTATATGGCACTGTGTGTTGGTGTTATATGGCACTGTGTGATGGTGTTATATGGCACTGTGTGATGGTGTTATATGGCACTGTGTGATGGTGTTATATGACACTGTGTGTTGGTGTTATATGGCACTGTGTGATGGTGTTATATGGCACTGTGTGTTGGTGTTATATGGCACTGTGTGTTGGTGTTATATGGCACTGTGTGTTGGTGTTATATGGCACTGTGTGTTGTGTTATATGGCACTGTGTGATGGTGTTATATGGCACTGTGTGTTGGTGTTATATGGCACTGTTTGTTGGTGTTATATGGCACTGTGTGTTGGTGTTATATGGCACTGTGTGTTGGTGTTATATGGCACTGTGTGTTGGTGTTATATGGCACTGTTTGTTGGTGTTATATGACACTGTGTGTTGGTGTTATATGGCACTGTGTGTTGGTGTTATATGGCACTGTGTGTTGGTGTTATATGGCACTGTGTGTTGGTGTTATATGGCACTGTGTGTTGGTGTTATATGGCACTGTGTGTTGGTGTTATATGGCACTGTGGTTGGTGTTATATGGCCACTGTGTGTTGGTGTTATATGGCACTGTGTGGTGGTGTTATATGACACTGTGTGTTGGTGTTATATGGCACTGTGTGATGGTGTTATATGGCACTGTGTGTATGGTGTTATATGGCACTGTGTGTTGGTGTTATATGGCACTGTGTGTTGGTGTTATATGGCACTGTGTGTTGGTGTTATATGGCACTGTGTTGGTGTTATATGGCACTGTGTGTTGGTGTTATATGGCACTGTGTGTTGGGGTTATATGGCACTGTGTGATGGTTTTATATGGCACTGTGTGTTGGTGTTATTAAGGGCACTGTGTGTTGGTGTTATATGGCACTGTGTGTTGGTGTTATATGGCACTGTGTGATGGTGATATATGGCACTGTGTGTGGTGTTTATATGGCACTGTGTGATGGTGTTATATGGCACTGTGTGATGGTGTTATATGCACTGTGTGTTGGTGTTATATGGCACTGTGTCTTGGTGTTATATGGCACTGTGTGTTGGTGTTATATGGCATCTGTGTGATGGTGTTATATGCACTGTGTGATGGTGTTAATATGGCCTGAGTGATGGTGTTATATGGCAGTGTGCGTATGACCACTGTGTGTGTGTTATATGACACTGTGTGTTGGTGTATATGGCTCGTGTGATGGTGTTATATGGCACTGTCTGTATGGTGGTTATTATTAGCACTGTGTGTTGGTGTTATATGACACTGTGCTGTAGGGGTATATGACACCTGTGTGATGATGTAATATGGCACTGTGTGATGATGTTATATGGCACTGTGTGATGGTCGTTATATGACACTGTGTGATTGGTGTTATATGCACTGTGTGATGGTGTATATATGACACTGTGTGATGGTGTTATATGGCACCTTGTGACTGGTGTTATATGGGCACTGTGTGATGGTGGTTAGTAATGCACTGATGTGATGGTGTTATTATACACTGGTATCTGTCCTCGTGTGATGGTGTTATATGACACTGTGTGTTGTGTTATCTGGCAGTGTTTTGATGATTATATGCCTTCTGTGTGTTGGTGTTATATGGCACTGTCTGGTTGGTGTGTATGACACTGTGTTGGTGTTTATATGGCACTTGTTTGGTGTTATATGACACTGTGTGATGGTGTTATATTGCACTGTGTGATTGGTGTATAATGGCCTGTGTGTTGGTGTTTATATGGCACTGTGTGTTGGTGTTATATGGACACTGTGTGTTGTGTTATATGGCACTGTGTGTTTGGTGTTATATGCAGGCACTGTGTGTTGGTGTTATATGGCAGAGTGTGTTGGGTGTTATATGGCACTGTGTGTTGGTGTTGTATGGCACAGTGTGTTGGTGTTATATGGGCACTAGTGTGTTGGTGTTAATGGCAGTGTGGTTGGTGTTATATGGGCACTTGTGGTTGGATGTTATATGGCCATGTGTGCTGGTGTTATATGGCACTGTGTGATGGTGTTATATGGCAGAGTGTGATGGTGTTTATGGCACTGTGTGTTGGTGTTATATGGCACAGTGTGTTGAGTTATATGCACTGTGTGTTGGGTGTTATATGGCACTGTGTGTGTTTGGTGTTATATGGCACTGTGTG